>JAPDEU010000005.1:600000-1056324 GCA_027569275.1 Emericellopsis terricola | reverse complement strand
AGCCAACCCAACAGCCAACCCAACAGCCAACCCAACAGCCAACCCAACAGCCAACCCAACAGCCAACCCAACAGCCAACCCAACAGCCAACCCAACAGCCAACCCAACAGCCAACCCAACAGCCAACCCAACAGCCAACTCAAAAGGCTCCTGTCTCCAGATTAGGCGTGCCTCCGCCAGCTGTCACCTCCAAGGCGATGAAGGAGGCCACCAAGAAGGCAACGAACCAGGCCCGCAGTGTGTACGGCGACAGCGGTAGGAGTGAACGAGGCGGCTTTTCCACTTCGCCTAATTCTCGCCCAGCTACTCGCGGCACTGACATGTCCCGGGCGGCATCACCGACCCCCACTCGCAGCGCTTCACCACAACCTCAACGCCAGAATCCTGGACGGCGCGAGTATCATTCCGCATCCCCCAACCCCTACTCCGGCCGGCAATCGCAGGCTTCGACTTATGGTGGTGAATCGGGCCGCAACTCGGGGGACTATTACCGACAAGCATCCCCGAATGATACGGGAAGAGGAGAATCCCCAGCGCCTCGCAAGACTACGTACCAGCAACCCGCGCAGCAGCAACAGCGCCCTCAGAGCAGTTACAATGGCAGCAGCATGGCTGTGCAACTTGCACCTGCAGGGGAGGAGGCGTACGGCTCACAGCGAGGGAGAGGCTCAGGTCGGCCAGAGTCCCGTGCCATGGGCTTGTACGAAGGTGACTCGCGTCAGCGAAGCAGGAGTGTGGCGGATCCAGCACGCCAGTACACATCTGATGGCCGTCCTATTCTTCATTATGGTGAGTGCACTGTCGCTTCCTTAGCTTCAAATGGAACTAACTGGTTTTCTCAGCCCGGGCAATGTACACGTACCAAGCGGCTATACCAGAGGAGTTGGGATTCAACAAGGGCGACTACCTCGCTATCTTACGGCACCAGGATGACGGGTGGTGGGAGGCCGAACTGCACGGCGGCAATGGCCGTCTTGGGTTGGTTCCAAGCAATTATGTCGATCCTTGCTGAGCCAAAGCACGCACTTGGCACACACGATGGAATGATCTTGTAAAAATGGGTTGACGTACCTACTTGAACTGTCCTCTCTCTGTTTACTTTGCTAGCGTTGATTAGCGATATCACGTATGTAGATGACAAATTGAATCCGAAAATGTTTTTTCTGCCTTTTTCTTCGTTCGAACAAGCCTACACGCTCTCGTCAGGGCTGTGGTTAAACATTATCTCATGGGGAGCCGAAGTTGACAAGCTGCATCTTATTAGAGTTGAGTGTAGGGTGGGCGGTCCGAGTGTGCTAGGCACGGACCGGGAATCCTGGTGATTGAACAAGCCTTTGGTGTGAAGAAAGACCAGGTGACAATGTCACTCCGAGTGTTCCTGACAATGTTACCTTATGAGCAAAATCTGGAGATCATCACGTTCTACATCGAACTATGACCAGGTACGCGTGAGTGGTGCTATTTGCTACATGTGTACTGTGCCTCACCGTAACGTGGAATGACGTACCCGAGCGAGTCGCTGGCCAACAGCCCACTACTACAGTGACAACATGCATGTGTGGTCGCGACACAGTCCCTCAATTCCTGTCAACTTTCACCTTCCAAGGTGTTGGAACAAAAGGTACAGCTGAGCACTCCTGGCTGCCAAGAGGCACTTGCTCCACAGATGGTGATTTGCGCTTCTCCAACACGAACGCTCCTTTTCGGTGGTTAATCTGCATCTAGGAGACACTGCAGGAAGCTGCAAGCCTTCTGACATCCAACTCAGCCAAGAGAGCTGTGGTCAACCTCGCGCTTCTTGGGGGTGGCGCGCTTACGCTACTCCCATTTGCAATTGTTTCTTCTGCATTGTTCTTCCAGAACTTTGTGCCAGACTTGGCTCTCACGAGGCCCGTCTTTCTGCAATATGGGTTCGGCTCCCCGTCTGTTCCACCATGAGCTTCACTGATGACGATGGACCACTAGCTCGGGAGTCAATCCATACGGCATCGCATCCTTGACCTCCCCATCTTTTCAGGCGAACCAAGAATACGATGTCACCGTGACGATTTCCATGCCACGGTCGGCCCCAAACATGGAGCGCGGCAACTTTATGGTCTCGCTGCATCTTCTCGACAACGACGTGTCGCCTCTGCTACATGAAGCCGCCAGATCCTTTGCTGACGAACACAAAAGCTTCGGGCCATCCAAGATTCTCCATAGCTCGAGACGACCGACAATCGTCCCATACACCGACCCGATTGTGTCGATGGGCTCCCGTGTGCTATTCTTTTTGTGGCACCTCCTCGTACCCAGCTCATCGTCATGCGAAATTATACTGCCCATGGCTGAAAAGGTCGCATTCACAAAGAGATCGGGGTTGCCGTCATCGGCGTACGTTGAGTTAGAAGCCGGCCAAACACTACAGACCTACAATGTTGCCTTGACATTGACGGCTCAGCTGCGGGGGCTGAAGTGGCTCATGCATCAGTACCGCCTTCCAATGTATATTCTGTCGACTTTTGTTTTCTGGATGGCCGAAATTCTCTTCATGAGCATCGCGTGGGCCTCCGTGTCTTCACTCCTACAAGGGCGGCCAGAGACTCACGAGCTTAACCTCCGTACGCGGAGAGACAAGGCTTCTTTCCTGGACAGGACTGATGACGACGGTCGGGGCAGTCTGTCGGACCAGCCGCATTCTTCCTCCATCTATGAACGTCAGGAGTCGCTCAAGCATGAATCAGAGGTGAAGGCAGAGGACTCTTATGAGCGACCACTATCAGAAATACCAGTCGGGGGTGCGGAGGCGGATGACGAGGACGAAGATGACGACCAGAAGTCGCATGTAGATTCCGGAGTTGGCACGAGCTACAGCGAGGCAGGAGGCACATCAGTACGAAGACGGGTTGGCCGGCCGGGAGAAGGCGGTCGATGATGAACTACAGGTCCTTGCAATGAGCAAACTGGTCTTGTGTGGTGTGTAGGGCCATTGGTCATGTTGCAAAGTGTCTGGCGATAATTGATAGTAGCAGGCTGCGGGCGAGAGTAACACAATCATGACCCTGTCCACCTTGATTCCTGTAGCGTAGCGCAGGCGTTCACGCAGGCCTAACTTGTGTCCTGAAACATGCTTCGCGTGAGGACGGCACAGTGTGATTGGGGCTACAGAATGCTAGCCAGGTGTGAAGGGTTGGGCTGTACAAGGTACTGAACAACTCATGAACCCGGAAGGTGTGCATTCACGATGAGATTGCTGCGTGCTGCGTTGTCACGTCCTCGGTGGGTCGGCCCTGTCGTGGGAGCCTGCACCTCCAGCAAGTCACTCACCTGTGTGGAAGTGATTTGCACGTTGGAATTGCCCTTATTACTTCTGCACAACACTCCAAACGCGTATGCCGCGCATTACATGAGCCCCTAAGTTGTTTTGAAGCCTTTCAAAAGTAAATCCTCGCCGCTTCGGCCAGACACGCGCCCTGCACCGCGACCGACTAGCATTACCATCGGTCAGAGGCACGCCGCTGTGGCAGCTCGGGCCAGGGCCACTTCACCGGCCCCGCCAAGTCTACATTGGCCTTGCCCGTACCTGACCTTACCTTACCGCTCGTTCAGGATGGCTGGGAATTCAAGCTAGGAAGAGCTGCAGCACGCAACGAAAACTCTGCCCTTGCAAGCTACATTGTGTCGAGGCCTACGGCTTCTCGTCCGCCAGCTTTGACAGGCCCGAAGCCCTTCGCACCAACGAATCGAGGTCCCGACCGAACGACACCCATCGACTTCCCAACAACCCCTCGTCACCGTCCGTCCCGCCGCCAGCCACAACAGAATCTCGAGCTCCTCGAGCCCCCCCGAAACGCGCACGCACGAGCTGCCACAATGCCCTGCTTCAAGGGCATCGCGGTGAGCATTCACGCCAACTCGGCGCCTTTGCCCGAGTATGGCATGCAGAAGCAGTCGCGGGTGTCACGCATCAGCACCTACATTCCCGTCCCCCAGCCCCAGCTGACGGGGGAGGACAACAAGCCCGAGCCGGCCAAGTTCGCCATTTCGATCACGCTTTTGACGCCCGGCCTCGCAATTCCATACTCGAGCCCCAAGCCAACCCCCGAGAATCCGAACCCCAAACCACAGTTTGTCGGTGGCATGCTGCCCAAGGCGGGTGGGGAGAGGGGCAAGTACCAGGGTGTCGTGAACCCCTACATCCCCATGACAAACTCGGAAAACGAAACAATCGCTGCATACATATACTTTGATGGCCGGCCAAAGGAGGAAGTGGCTACACTGCTCAGGCCAGGCGAGGAGACCTGGGTCAACAGCCGATGGGTTCAGGTTCCAGATTCCGAAGGTGGCGGTCTGGCCGAACGTGAATTCCTGTTCCGTGAAGTCGGTCTCGAGCGTTGGTTAAATGGTCTGGATCTACAAGGCCATGACACGGCGGAGAAGGTGGAGAAGCGCCGGCAAAAGTTCGAGAGGCGGTCGAGGAGGCAGGCCGCCAGGCTCGAGGGCAACACCGGTGCTGACCTTGGAAACGGAATCGTGAAGCGTCGCGAGACTCTTAGATATGGTGCCGACGACAGAACTCCCCTCGAGGCCGTGGATGACGAATCCGACTCCCTTTCCTCTGACGATGACGAGCCCCCAGAGGCTACTGGTCAAATCAAGGTGGCCATGTTTCGGGTGCTTGCATCGGGAGAGGTCAAAAAGGGAGAGTACTCACCCCAGTTTGATGCGCATGAGGGTGACGAAGAAGATGGAGGAAAGGGCAACGGCATGGGCGCAGACGTTGAGCACACCACAAGCTTCGCGAAGCCCAAGACCCTCGACCCCAAGACCATTAGCACACAGACTGTGACAGGCATTGACGCACCGGACAAGCCGTTTGCGGTCTTCACTTTCTTCTATCGTGGCGAGAGTAGGTGCACATGCTACTACCGCAATGGTGCAATGCTAACGAACGTCCAAACAGAACAATTACAGAAGATCGGCGTCATGCAGTCGAGCAAGACCGCACACGCGACACCAGGATCTGCGAAGAGGCGGTCTGCCCAGCTCGACTTCTCGTCCCTCGGCCCTCTCAAGTCTGGAGGCACTGTGGGGTTCTCGGCTTTTCGAGACAAGCAGCCTGATTCTGCGCGCAAGTCTCGCAAGAAGAGCAGTGGCGACATTGCTGCAGACGACAGCGACGATGATGACGACGACGACGACAACATGCTGAGCAAGATGGAAGATGTTGACGACAAGCTTGATGAGAAGAAGCTCCGCCCCGAAGATGCTCAAGATTCCGGCGAACTCGCGGAAGGCGTCAATAGGATTCGCGTTAGTAGCTGGCCTATCCTGAAGGTGTTCGAAGCTGACCAATCTTAGCTAAAGAGGGCGCACTCTGCCGATCCCGACGGCAACTCGACCCCGGAAACCTCTCAGCGACCGGACTGGAACGATACATCAGCAGCCCAAGAGGGCGCGGCGGCAGCCAGCTCGGTGCAGAATGTCGACAGCGACGTTCCTCCTGACTCCTTGATTGGGAGTCCGCTGAAAAGGCACCGGCTTAGTATGGACCAGGGTGCCAGCAACGAGAAATTCGGCGCAACTCAGAGCATGAGTGCTGCTCTAGGTGCCGTCTTGGGCAGCTCAAATCCTCCAGCCCCGGCCTCGGCGTCTGCAGGCACTGTGCCCGGTAAGGAGACCACAGCCAAGATTGAGGAGGAGGAGGAGCTGTGAGGCATCGGGCTTGATGGATTTGGCAACTGGGAAAACAGCATTGATATCACCAAAGGATGCAACATCCTTGTCGTGCGACGCCGTCGTATAGGCCTTTGGACTCCGGGATTTTCTGTGCCGCCATTGTGAAATGCGGTTGCTACAATGCGCGCTGGCCGTGTCGCCTGATTATATTTATACGAGGAACCAGGCGTCCAGGAGGGTGGCGTGTTGGGTAGGACAGCAAATCTCTAGAGCAGGGTTTGGCAGATATTAGATCAACGGACTGGGCTACAGAGTGGTGTCATTTCAACTGCTTCAAGTCCCTGCAATTGCGCTTTCTCGTGGCTTCACTACCTTGTCTTGAACATGCCTTCCTTCTCAAAGGCATACTCACGCCCATCGCAGCCACGAAAAAACTTACCTACTCAGGTAGCGTGGCGATTATCTGGTGTCGCGTCTCTTTCATCGCCAGAAGACTGGAGCTGGTCTGGCGAACGACAACTCGAAGAAATCCGGAGGCCTGATGCAGTCGGGCTAACAGCAACCATATTGCTGTAACACTTCCAAGAGTCACATTCGCACCTTGTTTCGAAAGAACATCATAGTAACTATCCTGATTTTTGGTGGTTTTTCGATTGAGAAGTGAGACTACTAGATCCAAGTCTAGCTCTCATGAAGAAAAACGTAGCTAACATTGAGCCCGATTATTATTTACGTTAATGCCCGTCTATTCGTGATGCGGCAATCAACAACAGAATTAGGCACGGCGTTGTGAATGGATCGGAACTTTTGCTCCAGGTCTATAAGCCTTGAATGTCTCATCTAAGGAAACTGAAAACAATTCAGCTGTGCTCATGGCAGCACAGGAAATATCGAAGTGCTCAGCCTCTGTGCTACGCCGAATCGAGAATCCAGTGCCGGCTTGGGGGAGTATAGGATTGGACGCGTCACAATAGCACCGTGATGAAAGTGAACCCATTCCCTAGGCATTGTCCGGTTCAGATCGCCTCAATCGGCCTTTACAAGAGCAAAACGACGGTCCAGTGCAATAGGAAAATTAGTCGACCACGAGACGAGATGACATCGGTCAGAGCCGTCGGGCACCGATGTTACATGGGCACATTGTCGTTGGTTGCAGTGAGCGGCACGTTCAGATCGCGGCTCTGCGCAAAGCGAGCTCTACGCAGCAAGACAGAGCGCTGTCTACGAAACGATACTTGGACAAGACAGGATGTACAACAAGTCGCCAGGGAGACAAGATATACTGTTCGTGAAGGACAGCGCGGCCTTTGATTGGTACACACGAGCCAAAAGACGGCTAGTTCCTGCGATTCTCCAGTTAGCAATGTGCCAGAATAATTGCCGTACATGAGAAAGAGAAGGATAGAATCTATAGTCAGACTGTTGAGCTTGATATATTTTGGATCAACATGATGTATTCAGTTGGCCGTTCTTAATGGAAGAGTTTGTCATCACGAAGATGGGGTGTGCCACTGCGGCGGTAGGAGGGGTCAATGGAAGTAGTACAAACCTTTTAGAGACGTTGATTTGGAACTTGCGGTTGAAATGTCGTTAAGAAAGGGATTTGTCCCTGTGCCATGACGCCAGGTTCTGGGTGTCCATGGATGTTGCGCAGTTCGAGGAGCGCAATCGTTTGGTTGATCTCGCGAAGAATTTTGATGTAGAAAAGCTCGGACGTCTGAGACCCGTTAAGGGAGCTCCAGCAAGGTGCCTTATGCAACTATAAGAGTACAGTGCGACGTCTTGGAAACAGCTTCTAGATCCCTTTCAGATAGAAAGAGGAAGATACTAATAGAAGTAAATATACGCGAAGAAGATCTAGTAAATTAACAATGCAGATATGAAGTCATGGACTCAAGCCACTGGATTTGAATGCGCGCAGGTCGACCCTGGCCCGAAGATTGGGTTTAATGTTTGATGCATGCGCTCCCCTTTGGGCACTTTGGTTACACGTGGTGCCCAATGCTGCACTGTGCCCCTCAACCCCACCAGCGTCAGTTTGAGCTGGCGCTGATGATCCAAAACACCCCTCCCACTCTGTCTGATCTCCCGCTTTCGCGACATTAAATCTTCAGAAGCTCTCGCTTGCGCGCAGAACAAACCACCCTGTTCCTCTTTCACTTACCAAGAGATTTTTATAACCGTCAAAATGGCTGCCAGTAAGCTTGCACAAAGCCGCAGTCTTGTGTGATATTCTGCTAACAAATGCGCCCAGACTTCGAGGAGGTTGCGAGTACGTCGCGACAAGACAAGATTTTCCCCCCTGACCATGTCTGACGGCGCAAACACAGAGCAATTCGTTCAGTTCTACTACCAGACCTTTGACTCCGACCGCACTCAGCTCGGAAACCTATACGTTCGTCTTCCCACCGGGAACTAAGACTTTTGCACTACCACCTTTCGGGATGAACGACTCACACCATAATAGCGCGAGCAGTCCATGCTGACCTTCGAGTCATCTTCCGTTCTCGGTGCTGCTTCCATCGTCGAGAAGCTTGTCGTATGTTTTGAGCATTCTCGCTGATCGGAGGAATCAGTCTCAGTTAACACCGTGCAGAGCCTGCCTTTCCAGAAGGTCAAGCATGAGATCGCCACCCTGGATGCCCAGCCCGGCATGGGCGACGGCAGCGTGATCATCCTGGTTACGGGTGCCCTCAAGGTACGCCAGCTACAAGACTGCAGCAATACTTGTTGCTGCGCATGATGCTGACCCTTCTTCTAGGTCGACGAGGAGGAGCGGCCCATGAACTACACCCAGACTTTCCAGCTTGCGGCCACCCCAGACAAGCAGTACTTTGTCTACAATGATATCTTCAAGCTGATCTACTAGGCGTTGGGCGCACCAGTAGCGTAGGAAAAAGAAAGAAATTCACTATTCCCGTTAACTTGCAAGATCGTGGTAGTGTCAGCATGATCCGTGAGCCTGATGGAGATGACTATGTAGTCAAGCAGGACTCTCCTTCTTACCAACAAGAGCCATCAGATCCTGCTCAGCTGGCAGCGGGTTTTACACTCCTTCGCCGTTGGATCTAGTGACATGTGGACGACGAGTATTCGCGTTGCTGCGCGGTTTCACATGGAGAACATTGACGCTCGGCAACACTAAGACAGGAGATCCATTGTGATGGCTGGAGTTTGGAAAAGGCCAAATGGCCGCAGAAAGTCATCATTTTTCATGCCCTGAACCAAACACCGATTTCCCTGAACCCCAATGCTATACGGGTATAAGACATTTTAGATCTTGGTGGCAGCCTCAAGAGCCTTCTGCTTCTTCAGGATCTTCATCTGGGCCTTGGCACCCATGATGCCACCACCCCACTGGCGGCGGGCGCTCTCGTGGCTCTCCATGAAGCCATCCTTGATGGCAGAGACGAGCTTGGACAGCTCGCTCTTGTCCTCGGAGCGGACCTCGGTGAGGGCCAGGACAGCGGCAGTCTAAGACAGTCAGTTTGTGCGATCATTCATGACATTTTGTCAAAACACACCTTCTTGTGGACGACAGTGCCGAGACGAGCCTTGCCCTTGACAATGGCGTAGGGGACACCCATCTTCTTGCAAAGAGAAGGGAGGAAGACGACCAGCTCGATGGGGTCAACATCGTTGGGGATGAGGACCAGCGAGGCCTTCTTGTTCTCAATGAGGCCAACGACGTGGTTGAGACCGTACTTGACAGTGTAGGGCTTCTTGCTCACATCCTCCTTCTTCTTGCCCTCCTTGACGGCGGTAGCCTCCTTCAGGAGACGCTCCTTCTTCTCAGGCTTGGTCTCGGGGCGGTACTTGTTGAGGAGCTTGAAGGCCTGGGCAGCGGTGTTCTTATCGAGAACGTGCTGAAACTGAGCGAGAGCCGGGGGGACCTTCAGGCGCATCTGAAGGATCTTCTTCTGGCGCTGGAGGCGGACATACTCGGGCCACTTCACCATGCGGGAGACATTGCGCTTGGGCTGGATGTCCTGGCCGATACCAAAGTTGCGGGGACGCTTCTCGATCAAGGGGTTCTGGGCAAGTCAGCACCTTGGTGCTCGGACACCAGGGCAGAAATGAATTACCTTGGGACCCTTCTTGCCAGCCTTGCCCTGGGGGAACGGGGCGGCGGCGACCTTCTTGCCAGATTTGGGGGGCTGTCATTGAGAAAAGAAGACATCAGCATGGTGTTCAAGCCAAAACGTCTTCTCTGAACTCTAACGAGAACACGGCGAGGCATCTCTGCTCTGCACCGTGCCTCCAGCCAAGTCATCACCCACGTTCACTGAAGCTGTGAACGCATGTAGCGGGCGGTATATTTCACAGATCGCACAAGTGCAATGCTGCCGACAGAATCAATTGCACCGGGGTTGCGCATATTGATTTCGGTCGAACTGTGGCCGTTAGAGCCCAGATGAGGCATCTAGGTACTCACCATCTTGTCGATTGTTGGATTGCTCAGGCGTGGAGAGCAGGATCTTGGAGGATGCAGTTGGCGTGTAGCGTATTGAGGTCAGAAGCGAGCAAAAAGTTGGAGCGTGCAGGGGATATTCGGACGGTGGACGAAAAATTAGGGCTTGGTGCGCCACGTCGAGTAACCCCACTCATCCTTGCTGAGGCTGGTGGCCATTACCGTGGCTGGTGCATGTGGCTCCGGAAAGTCACTGCGATTAGTCACCCTCTCGTCTTGGCATCAGACATTCAACTCAAGCATGGACGAGAAAGGAACATGAACGGATCTTCATCGTCACTCTGATAGTTCGACTATTGCGACCTGGCCCTGTACTAGTCGTGCATTCCGTAACTGAGGTCTCTAAAAACAGCGCGAGGTCCGGAAATACATTCTTGCCTTCCTCGGCTGTCTGCTCGCCACCTCAGCATAGTACCTGAAAGAAAGATACATCGGAATCATCATGCCACCAACCACCTGCATTCGCTGCCAGAAGAATAGGGCGGTTGTCAAGAGGCCCAAGAACCATCATAAGGTTTGCAAGGAATGCTTCCTGACTGTTTTTGAAGAAGAGATTCACCATACGATCACATCTTCAAAGCTCTTCAAACGAGGCGAAAGGATTGCCATAGGCGCATCTGGAGGAAAGGATTCTACAGTACTTGCCTCAGTCCTCAAAACACTCAACGAACGACATGATTATGGCTTAGACTTGGTTCTCTTGAGTGTCGATGAGGGAATCAAGGGGTACCGCGACGACTCGCTGGAAACAGTGAAGCGCAATGCGTTGCAGTATGAGATGGACCTCAAAATTGTCGGCTACGATGAGCTTTATGGCTGGACAATGGATCAGGTCGTTGAAACTGTTGGGAAGAAGGGAAACTGCACCTACTGTGGAGTGTTCCGGCGTCAGGCTTTGGATCGCGGTGCCAAGATGCTGAAGATCAAGCATGTGGTGACTGGCCACAACGCGGACGACATTGCGGAAACTGTTCTCATGAACCTTCTTCGTGGAGATTTGCCTCGCCTGTCCCGAAGCACAAGCATCGTAACCGGACACGCTGCAAGCGAAGTCAAGCGAAGCAAGCCTTTGAAGTATGCATACGAGAAGGAGATCGTTCTCTACGCCCACCACAAAAAGCTGGATTACTTCAGCACCGAATGCATATACAGTCCGGAGGCTTTCCGGGGAACAGCACGGAGTCTAATCAAAACTCTTGAAAAGGTCCGACCAAGTGCCATCTTAGACATCGTCCGCAGTGGTGAGGACATGGCTCAGTTAACGCCAGACAAGGACCAGAGCTCATGCGCCTGCGACGAAGGCGAAGGGATTGGCGGCTGTGGCTCGGCTAACGGTCGAGCATCTGGGAATGAATTGGCGGAAATGGAGGCGTCGCTAAATGCGCGCGGCGGTCATTCAGCGCTGGAAACCGACGTTGCTGCGCAAGCTGTTGTGGCTGGATCAGACACTGTCAAATTGCCAAGTCGTCCTCGGCGGAAGGAGGGTCTCGGAGCACCCTTACAGACGCTGGGCCAGTGCAAGAAGTGTGGCTATATGTCAAGTCAGTCAGTATGCCAGGCCTGCATGCTTCTCGACGGGCTGAACAAGAATCGAGCCGACATAGCAATCTAATGGACAGATGTCGCCTGAACATTTTCATCCCAGTTTTGTGATTTCGTATATTGACGGTTAGGTCGACAAATGGTCTGGAAAATCGTACTGTCGAGAGTCGGACACCCGTCCACCTGTCCTGTAGCGCTATGATATACAAAGGTGATCGCCAGAGTTGTTCTTCTCAAATGATGCGCTTTTCCATCTTTTTACAGGTTAGAGACAAGCACTTTGGCCAGCGGTATGGGGAACAAACCTTCCATGCATTGTTGTACTCGAATCCCGGAGGTGCTTGTGCTAACCCTGATTGCCCACGGAATGTGCCTGTGATTCGCGCGTCTCGTGCCATCACTAATTCACCGATTAGCTTTCCACTGTATGAAGCAATGTCTTCTGTGAGCATTGCATACTTTGCTGTACTTCTGTCAGTCCTGCCTATGAGTGCAGCTGGATTGGATCGGCATACCTTGTCCCACTGGTCCAAATCATAACGCGGGTTCTTGCCCTCGTTTTGCCATGACTTCAGGGCGGCCATACCGGTACCAGTGATACCAAACATCTAGACTACGTCAGTCCTGGAATCCCCTTCGCAATGGGCGTTGGGGGCCGCCGTCGAACGTACGGCAATCATGATGCCGTAAGGCAAGAGGGTTTCGAACGGAACAGGCATAGCTGCTGCGCGCCGCTTGAGCAGGTATCAATTGAAAATTTTATTATTCGCTTGTCGTTTCGGGTGCAGTCGGAGTTTACTAGGTCTCGGTCGGCGGATCGTGGCTCTATCAAGCAGTGGTGGACTGTTCATCTGTCGCTGCGGTACAACGACTTGGAGGTTTAGTTCCGATTGCGGTATGCCTGAGGCACAAAACAGCGTCAGTAGCTGCGCGGCCGCACCTCACGCGGCAGAAGGGGAAGCCATGTGTGAGGAACATGCATGCACTGTCCAGCAACACCACTCACTCGTCGATTATCGCCGAAGACTGTGGCTCTGTCTAGCTCGGCGCACACTGTGCAGTCTCTCGCGATTGCTGGTTGTCATCCACAGAGCGTGTCTCCGTATGCGCGACAGACTTCCCCAGACGCGACGACCACAGCCAACATCACGACACAGCTTCAACTCTCGTCTGCCACGGCCACTCAAATGAACTGTATTGGATTCGTTCAAGCAACACCTCGCTACCAATTATAGACGAAAAAGATCGAGCTACGGTGCTCTCTTCGCGTCTCCAGCATGCTCCTCCAGGAACAATAAAACCATCTCATTCAGCTTGCGCTTACCACCCTCGCTACGGATCATGTCACTTGTGTGTTTCAGCTCGCTCAAAGTGAAATGATGGTGACTCGTGCAGCCATGAGTACCGCTCAAGCGATGGAGGAGGAGCTGCAGCAGAGCGTGCTGCGATCGCAAACCCAGGAATGGGGCCATAGTCCTTCAAACTCGAACGAAGTTGCGCATCAGAGCAACTCTGACGCTGAAATAATTTACGGTCGGCGAACACGTAGTGGTGGAAGAATTGAAGATCTCGGGACTGAACAGGATGCGTCCGGAGAGGATGTCGACGAGGATGCTGAGGGGGGAATAGATGCGTCCGGGGAGGAGGATGCCGAAGGGGAAGACGATTTTGACCTGGTACAGCAAAACGCACAAGATTCTATTAAGTCGCCACCGCCTCTATCCCTCTCCGAGACGAATGGCATGGAAGACGAAGAGCTCGAGGATGACAATGAAGGTGTTGGGGAAAACACGTTGCAACCCCGCGCCGCCCGAACCCGTGCAGAAGTATCGGATGAAGACATGGAGGAAGACAGTGATGGTGCCGAACAGGCAAGCATAGAAGCAGAATCGATCGACGAGGACGACGACTCCGATGACGAACTCCCTTGGGAAGATGCACAAGACGAAATCGAGGACGAGGAATCCGACTCAGGAGCGGCCAACAATGCGTGTGTGTTCTGTAAGCAGGACGAAGAGAATGATCCCAGCGAGGACTTCGATCCATACTTGTCGTGTCAGAAGTGTGGGGAGCACGGTACGTCCAAGTAAGGCTTTCTCATGTTCATGTCTCCTAATGATTCTAGCACATCAACAATGCGCGAGGGATGCAGCAGCTTTGAGTGAGGCCAACGGTAGGTCCAGAGGTTCTTGTGGTTCATTAAGAGGTGAAGCTAATGCCTTCCAGGGGTCGCTCGTTGGAGATGCCCTGACTGTTTTGAGGAGTCAGAGGCCGACCAGGACCTACTCAGTGAGGGAGACGTCTCACAAGATGAAGTAGGGTCACAAAACCATGAAGAAGACCCTCTTTCCAACGTTGCTCCCGCCGATGTTGAAGCACGCAAGGATTCGGGGAGTCATGAGCCTGCTGGACCGCCTCTTAGCAACTACCGGTCCATGCGCAAGCGGAAGACCTCACCTGTGGATTTGGATGATACCAGCTTGCCGATGGGGAAAAGGCGACGGGACGTCTCGATGGGCGGGCACGAGCATGATGACGATGTGGACGAGGATGGGCAATCCACCGAAGGTGCAGCACGCTCCATTCGAACCCTGCGTCTCAAAGTCAACAAAGCTCCACCGGCCTTAATTGAGAAGAAAACTCGCAATTCCTTGGTTATCAGGTTGAACGTTAGACCTGGCCTCCTGAAAGAAGTCATGTCGAGGAGAAAGCGAGATAAGAAAACATCAGCAGGTCTGCCAAGGTCGGCACGGCTTGCTCTTGCCGGCGCCAGTGCCAGCCAGGCCCCTATAGCTACGATTGAGACCCCTTTCACTGCGGACGCCTACAGTCAACCGTGGTATTCGCTCCTTGACCGGGATGGCGACGATGGTAAGGGCAAGCCTTATGGTGGGATTCTGGACGAGACGGAAGCAGACACTTCGAAGACTCTCCCTGGTGAATCCGATCGGGAACGCTTCAGAGAAGCAATGAAGAAAGCGGACGCACAATGGCAGGAAAAGGCCGCGCGACCGGCAGCTGAGGTGACCAACCGGAAGGCCAAAAAGTCAGACAATGGCAGCAAAATCGAGTGCATCGAGTTTGGGGGATGGGAAATCGACACTTGGTACGCAGCGCCCTACCCTTATGAGTACAGCAAACATCGGGTGCTCTACATCTGCGAGTTCTGCCTCAAATACATGAACTCGGACTACGTGGCTTGGCGGCACAAGCTCAAGTGCGCAGCGAAGCATCCTCCGGGCGACGAAATCTACAGACATGGCTCCATCTCCTTCTTCGAGGTGGATGGGCGAAAGAACCCCATATACTGCCAGAACCTTTGTCTGCTAGCTAAGCTTTTTCTCGGCTCGAAGACTCTTTACTATGACGTGGAACCATTCCTCTTCTACGTCTTGTGCGAGTACGATGAGACTGGGTATCACTTTGTTGGCTACTTCTCCAAAGAGAAGAGACCGAGCAGCCTCAACAATGTTTCATGCATCCTGACGCTGCCAATTCACCAACGAAAAGGATACGGGAACTTGCTGATCGACTTCTCCTACTTGCTCACCAAGGCGGAAGAGAAAACGGGGTCGCCTGAGAAGCCGCTGTCGGACCTGGGCTTGGTATCCTACCGCAGCTACTGGCGCCTTGTGCTATGCCGATACTTTCTCAAGGTGATGCGCGAAGGCACACATGAGAAAGATGGCTTGAGTATAAAGCAAATATCAGACGACACGGCAATGACACCAGATGATGTTGTGGCCGCCCTCGAAGGACTTCGTGCTCTCGTCCGAGATCCTCAAACTAAAGTATACGCTTTCCGCATCGACATGGAATTCTGCCAAGATTATGTCGCCAAGTGGGAGGCCAAGGGCCACGTCAAGCTGAAGCCGCAAGCTCTGGCTTGGACACCCTATATCATGGGGAAGAATAACGTCGCCAATTTCGACCTAGGCCCTATTAGCACCGTTGCTCCCAGAGAAGACGACCAAGCCAAGGTTGACGAAGGTCCCGGAGGGATCTCCGCCATCACGCGGCCTGTGATCAACGACACGATGGGATTCGCACAAGAAACTATGCCCGGTCCTACCGAAGGCGTTGTTGGGATGGATTGCGCTCCTGCCCAGCTTCAGGTTGACTCCAATTCAGAGCTGGAGAGGACTGACACAAACGACACTGGGGACAACAAGGGCGACAGCCAACCAGCAACCAGCACTAACGGTGTGAGAGATGCTGAAGTGTCAGAGAACTGGGATGCTGTCTACAAGACTATTCCTGCGAGCCGCTTCGAGATCTTCCCAGTGCCTGTTGGCGGTAGGAGAGGAGAGCGAGCGAAACAGTTGAGCCGACCTCCCATGCCGCGCAGTATCAGCAGCCTTTCACGGCCTAGGCCGAAAAGGTCTGGAAGCAGCGCTCGCCGTCCTTCCGCCCCAAGGCCCAAGGCGTCGTCAGCGAAGCGCAAGACTGGCGGGACAGGCCGTGGGCCAGGACGTTGGCCCAAGGGGACTAAGAAAGCTGATTATGGCAACGCTACCAGCGGTCCGGGCTTCCCGCCAGGGTGGCGCGAGAAACTTGCGAATGGGCAGGGGGCCGTGTCGGGCGAGTCTGATGTCTTGATGGTGGACAAGGCTCAGCCAGCAGGCTCTAACCGAGCTCAAGTTGATCTGAGTGTCGTGAGGAGCGACATTCCCGAGGCAACTTCCAACATCGTTGGTGGGATCAGTGGGCTAAGTGAAGCCGGGGAGGACGTGGACGCTGAAGGTGAATATGTGTGATGACATGTATGCTTCGTTCACGGAAACTATATGGGCGGTCGAAGGCGTTGGGAGTAAAGCATGATATACCGTACCGCGATCGGGCCAAGGCAATTCAAGTTTATCTATTCGCGCGAAGGGGGTGACACAGGTGCTTGAGGTCCGGCAATGTCGCGACTCTGATTAGTCCATGGTTCGTCAACATCCTCGTAGGCTCCCATCCGCTGGACATCTTGTAGGGGCTCGTCGGCTTGACTAGCATGCAGTGCTTCACAGCCTTTTGTTGGTGCATGGCCGAGCGACTCGATTCTCCTGCGCGTCCTCTCCTGTGGCAGTGGCAGCTGTTGGGTTCTCTGACAGATACATCTGACAGGACACGGGTCCACGCAGGGGAATGCAGCATATGGTGTACCTTACTTTTAAACGAAACACAAAATAGGTAACACGACGCGATAAAACCCTTTTTAAAGTGTAACCGCGTGGCCAGATAGTTTCTTGGCCCTCTGCGAGCTAGTACAGCAGTACTATTGAATCAACGTCGTGTAGGGTAGGCTTTTTGAGCTACCTAAAGAACGGACTGGATCTCAGGGCGACCATTGTGACTGCGCCTCGGGGACCATGTCATCACCAACATACTTTAGCCCCACCCAGCCACTCCCTATCGCATGAGCCCGAGCCTGACCGAGTTGGCCACTCGCTCCCATGGTTTAGTACCAACCTAACCCAACTTCCGACCAAGCTTCAATCGCACGCCGCCGTGGCCTCCCCCCCTTCTCGCTGGATCCTGGCCCTTCTCCAGACCACAATTCTATTCGGTCCCCGCGCGCGCGATTCTTCGTGGTGTCTCCGCTTATCTCGGGAACCTGCGAGGTCTTCGGTTCACACTGTCCACCAACATACCACCGCACTTGCGCACCGAAGTTATTACAGTATCAAGCACCTGCGCACGAGACTGGTCGAATTCTTCAAACCAAACAGCTCGGACACACGCTACTCAGTGTCACGTCCAATACTTTCGGAAACCTTAACTCTCGAACGCTGGCTGTCCATTTTCGGAGTGCGGAGTGAGGGAACCGTGTCAACGCTCAACACGCTGGCGGATAATCCACGCAAGCAACTACGTCACATCTCTACTCGCCTGGCGCATCAACCGGTCGCCAACAGCATACATTGCTCGACCACTCTCTGCGCATAAACCGCGCCAGCAGTTTTCACTTATAGTCGAGCCGACTTCCAAATCAGAAGCAACAGCCGTCATCATGTCGCGGGTAATGAGAAGTGTCAGGAATGTCACCAAGGGCTATTCCAGCACTCAGATCAAAGTTCGAGAAGGTATGCTATTCCAAGATCACGCACGCGTCAGATTCGCGGCTTACACGACGCTTAGCGACCAGCAACGACCCATGGGGCCCGACCGGCACGCAGATGAGCGAGATCGCTCAGATGACCTTCAATACGTTCGTGCGCCCTGGCGCTGTTGCAAATCAAGGCTGACAACGGACCCAGATCCAGCGACTTTTACGACATTATGGATATGCTCGACAAGCGCCTCAACGATAAGGGGAAGAACTGGCGACATGTCCTGAAAGCTCTCAAGGTTCTCGACTATTGTCTCCACGAGGGGTCAGAATTGGTCGTGAGCTGGGCGCGCCAAAGCATTTACATCATCAAGACCCTACGTGAGTTTCAGTACGTAGACGAAGAGGGCCGTGATGTTGGCCAAAATGGTAAGAAGTCGTCGTTGTCGTATGTGACGGGACTATCTGACTTTGAGCAGTGCGCATCGCCGCGAAGGAAATCACGTCGTTGATTCTTGACGAGGAGCGACTGCGCGCCGAGAGAAGCGACCGCAAATCGTGGAAGTCGCGCGTTACGGGACTTGAGGAATACCCACCTCCAGGCATGGAGGCTTCTGGATCAGGCCTCGGCCGCGATCGCCGAGCTCAGCGTGAGAGGAGGCCGATCAACGAAGAGGAGGACGCAGAATACAAACTCGCGCTCGAGGCTAGCAAGTACCAGGAGGAAGAAGATCGAAAGAGGAGGGAAGGTCGCGCTCAGACAGGAGATGTTGATGATGATCTTGCCAAAGCCATCAAGTTGAGCAAGGAGGAAGAGGAGCGTCGTCGCCGAGAGCTCGAGGAGACCAATGCGGCCTCTCTATTCGATGACTCACCTGCTCAAAGTGCCCAGCCAAACTACACTGGCTTCAACGGTGGCTACCAGCAGGGCAACCAAGTCGACTGGTTTGCGAACCCCGTCGAACAGAATCAAGGACAGAATCAGATGGCGGCCCAACAAACTGGTTTCATGGCCAATGCTTACACAGGCTACCAGCAGCCGCAGGCAACAGGCTTTCCGACAGCGTTCAATGGTTTCGGCACGCAACCTACAGGCGCAAACCCCTACGGCCAGGAGCAGCAAGGGTTTCAGCCTCAACCTACTGGGTATAACCCGTACGGCCAGCAGCCTCTTCAACAGCAGTCGACGATGCTGCAGCCACCTGCTGACACCCTAGCCCCACCGGCTGGCACCAACAACCCCTGGGCAACAAGCAACAGTAACAACAATCATGCAGCGGCCATGAAGCCGACACCAACCGGTTCTAATAACCCTTTCGCGCAGTTCAACCGTCCATCCTCTGCGCAACCAACCATGAGCAGCTTGGGATCTGTCCCTGAGCAAAAGACCTTGTCGTCCTTCCAAACTCAACCAGGACAACTGCAGCAGCAATCGTCATTCGGTCAGCAGCCCCAATTCCAGCAACAGCCCTCCTTTGGGCAACAGCAGCAGACATCGTTCAACAACCCGCAGCAGAAGGAACTCAGCGAACACGAGTCGAAGCTCAACTCTCTGCTTGCAACGGGCGATGGGATGGACACGTATGGCAACACTGGGCAGCTGCGCATTCCGGCACAGCACACTGCGCCTGGGACTTTTGTCAACAGTGCAGGATCTGGAATCAACAGACTTCAAGCAGAGGCGACGGGCAACAACCCGTTCTTGCGACAGCAGTTCACTGGTATGCCATCGGTGAGCTACGGCAGCCAGTCTCATCCTCCAATGCCAACTGGCCCTGGCGCGACGAATGGACAAGGGACAAACAACCCCTTTGGCCGGCAACAGCAGCCTGGACAACAGCAGAACCAGGATCTCATTCAATTCTAGGCCAGATTCGGCACATATTCCAACGTTTCGGGCATTGTGGGTGTTCATTTTATACTTCTAGGCCTCATTCGGCTCCAAATATCCAATTCCCAACATTGCGCGGAAGTCTTGTATTCCTTTAGCTCTCCGCTTCTTCGCACTTGCCATGGTCACCTCACACCAGTTCCGGTGTAGAAGACTGGGTGGTGACACAATGTTTGAGGGTTGTTCATTAGAAGGGATGGGTATGAAATCCCTGAAGTAGATAGCGCGTCACTAGCTCGCCGGACGATATCTGTATCCAGAAGTGATGGATGCATGGCCAAGTCCTTCCTGCCTGGTTTGCCAATACATATCGTACAGCGGGGGTTGCGATTCTCTCCGAAAACACTTGTAACGGAGCTCCTCTTTCTTCTATACTCTGGCTCGAATGTTTGTCTACGTGGTGGCTGATGATGGCTCAAATGTGGCACTCGGAATGCTTGACAGCCCTCCCCTTGTACCGTATCTTTACCTTGCCGTGGAATCGAGTCACTGGCTCTCAATCTATGCGCCCCAGACGATTCATCAACACAAAGCATGATGTCCACCAAGCCCGAACACGAAATGCCTGGATGCGTTCAGAGTGAGAAGTGGGTATGGAGTATTTTGTCGCTGTGGAATCGCTTTGCTACAGGTTGTAATTCGCAACATTTTGAAACAGATTTAGCTCACAAAGCAGTGGATAGAAATGGTCAACCTGCCTCCTCCATCATCTGTATAAACTCCTCCAAGTTGACTCCTCCCTTGCCGTCGTGGTCAAGGTGATCGATCATGGTTTGTATCTCCTCGTCTGTCATTGTCCTCTCGTCCTTGATATCTTGCGCGAGATGGCGCATGTCATCGAATGAGATGATGCCGTCGCCATCGTAGTCGAACATGCCAAACACCTTGGTCGCCTCGTCCCGCGGATCCCTCATTGCGATGAGCCTGGCGGCACACAGGCGGAACTGGTCCAGATAAACGAGGAGCCGATTCACAGGACAATTATGCGGATCTGCCCAGTCTTGAGGGGGATGCCCGTGCGTTTCTAATTGTTGATAGTACTCTGGTTTGGACAGGTCGAATCCAAGCGCGGAGAGTGAGTGACGGAACTCATAGCTATTCAGCCAGCCTTTCTTCTTGAGGTCCATGAGCTCAAACTGAGAAACTTGGGTTAGTCGCTTTTGTCACTGCCTGAGTACTGAAGTAACAAGACGTACCACTTCATCTATGTGTTCGCGGTCCTCCTCTGGTATCGTGTTATAGTCTTCGTTTGTCGGCGGCGGAACAGCGGAAGTTTGTTTGGGTAAATGAGACGATGATGTCGCCATTGATCGTATCGGGAAGACCCGCGGCGTTGTGTGTGAATTCATCATGTGCGGTGATTGATTATGTTTAGGGATGTTCAATGAGAGATGCCTTGAAGTACGGTGCAAGTTGCCCGCTCTGAGGCTCAACAGCAAGGCCAACAATCACGAGCCAGAGGAAATGGATCAGATGATGAGTGTTTGTGAACTGCAGTCGCTGCCCGCAGGAAGGTAGAAAGGAGCTCTATTGATGACGGCAACTTTGATGAAAGGAGCTCTCTGTTGTGACTCGACGTTTGGGTATGGAACAAAGGAGTAATTGTGCCCTTGCTAAGCCGGTGCAGATGCGACGACTGCGACGCGTGCATTGGGTGCTCCTCCAAGGCGCGTTGCCTCACGGCTCGGTCGCGTAAACCGCGAGCCTTGTCCTCACTGGTGCGACGATACCCGCCGCCCTCGCCATAGAATTTGGAACCCTTGACGGGCAAGCTTGAAGATCAGCTGATGAAACATTCATACTAAAGCTTCTTTTTCTGGACTGTGACCGACAAAAAATAGCAAAAACCACAACATTGCGAGGCACCTGCAGTCTGCCTTGCTGACAAAAAGCAAGCGCCATTTCTAAGTACCGCTGCAGGCAGAGCCAGGCAGTAGCGCAGGCAGCAGAGACAGTGTGGTGCGCTGGTTATTGCGGCGCAGCGATTGGTGAGTTTGTCTTAGTCAGCCGAAGTATGCAGGAGCTCTGGGCAGGTGAAGACTGTCGGCAAGCATCCCAACCCTGAGGAAAAAAGCCTACCTCACCAATGACCCATTGCAGAGGTCGACCTCAGTCAACTTCACCTCTCGCACAGGACAAAAAGGACGCGTTCATTCTCGTACCTTGACCGATATAATCATCCTGACCTTCTGTTCTTTCATCTGAGCTTCTCTTACGCTCCCTGCCGGATTCTCAATCGATCCATCAACCTCCCCCTGCTGAGCGGACGTGTCACAAGTTCGATTCATCGACCTACCTTGCGATTCTTGAAGCGCGCACACCACACAACGCATCAACCTGTCGACTTTTCCATTTCGCGAATGCGAGCCTGGCTTCATTTGCGCGTTCTCATCATTTCTACCGCAGAGACGAAAACGTTCCCGTCGAGGCCCGTTTCAGCTTGAGCTCCTGTTCGCTTCGCGCGACCACCCGACGTCGCCATGTCGGGCTTCGGCGGCTTCGGCGGCTTTGGCGCCAGTAATACCAACAATACTACGCAGTCCACTGGATTTGGCGGTTTTGGCGCGAACAACACGAACAACACCACAACTGGAGGTAAGTCGAACTATGTTAGGAAATCGCACCGGACATAAGGAAACTCACTCTGCGCTGTAGGCTTTGGCAGTGGGGGCTTCGGTCAAGCTGCTAACACCAACACTGGCGGTGGGTTGTTCGGCGGCGGCGCAGCGACCAATACAGGAGGAGGATTTGGCTCTTCGACGAGTGCGTCTATTGCATGCTGAATCAGAAGGATGTACTAACATTTCGGCAGGTGGCGGCTTTGGAGCGAACGCCAACACGGGTACCACGAGCGCCTTCGGCGCCAACAAAGGATTTGGAGGCGGATCCCTTTTCGGTGGTGGCACCCAGCAGAACACCGGCAGCGGCTTTGGAGGCTTCGGAGCCAACGCAACCAGTACGGGTACCACAGGTGGCTTCGGTGCTGCCACCACGAACACTGGAGGTGGATTGTTCGGCAGCAGTGCTGCGTCGAAGCCTGCCTTTGGGTCTACCGGCACCACAGGAGGATTGTTTGGTGGCGGCAGCACCACGACAACTACAAACACTGGCTTTGGTGGCGGAGGTTTTGGTGGCGGCAGCGCCCTGGGCGCGAGTGCCGACACGCCTCCCGGAACTGCCGGAACTAGTTTCCAGGCGTACACCGAGAAGGAAGCCAACACCCAGGTGACGAACTCATTCCAGAACATCCTGTTCCAAGATCCCTACAAGAAATGGTCCAGCGACGAGCTTCGACTTGCGGATTACGCCCAGGGACGCCGCCATGGCAATGGCGCAGCTGGCGGGGGCGGCGCATTCGGCGTGAGCTCTGGTTTTGGCGGAGGTGGCTTCGGCGCCACCACGACACAACCTAGCACTGGCGGGGGTCTCTTTGGCGGTACCACCACGGGTACCAGCAACACTGGCGGTGCATTTGGGTCAGCCGGCGGGACATCCGCGTTCGGGCAAACCAGCCAGACCGGGTTCGGTGCTGGTGCGAGCAACACGGGTACTGGAGGAGGGCTGTTTGGCAGTAAACCCGCAGGAGGGTTGTTCGGCTCGAGCAGCACTACACAGACCCAAGGCACTGGATTTGGAGCTGGCACCACGACTGGCGGTTTCGGCTCGACGAACACTGCCAGCACAGGTTTTGGCAGTGGAACCAGCGGAGGAGGCCTCTTCGGCAACGCCAACCAGAACAAACCAGCTGGAGGCCTTTTCGGCAGTTCGACGACGACAGGCACCACGGGCGGCTTTGGAAGCAATACTACAAGCGCCTTTGGTCAAAACACAGGCACCACCACTGGCGGCGGCTTGTTCGGAAGCAGCAATACCCAGCAGGGTACGACAGGCGGCGGTCTCTTTGGCGCGAGCAGCACCAATCAACAGCAGGGCACGGGAAGTGCATTTGGTGGATTCGGACAGAATCAGAACACCCAGCAGCAAACAGGTGGAGGTCTCTTTGGCAGCACTCAACAAAAGCCCGGGGGCTTGTTCGGCAGCAGCACGCAGCAAAGCAGTACTGGCGGCGGCGGTCTCTTTGGCACCGCTAACACCAACCAACAGCAGACCAGTGCCTTCGGCGGTGGCGCAACCACAGGCACCACTGGTGGTGGGTTGTTTGGCAATAAGCCTGCCGGCGGCGGCCTTTTCGGACAGTCCACCCAGCAGAGCACCACCGGCGGTGGCCTCTTTGGCAGCGCCAATCAGCAAAGCACTACAGGCGGAGGGCTGTTTGGCAACACCGGTCAACAAAGCAACGAGCAGAAGCCTAGTCTCTTTGGCGGCGGCACCAGCCAAACCACTGGTGGTCTCTTCGGTAACCAGGCTACCCAAAGCACCGGCGGAAGCTTGTTCGGTACCACTACGAACCAGCAGAACCAGGGCCTGGGCGGCTCAATGCTCGCCACCTCACAGAGTGCTCCTCAAGGCTTGACTGCCAACCTGAACGACGTGTCAGCGTATGGTAGTCCGTCGCTTTTCACCAACATCAGTGGTAACGAGATTACCAATCCCGGCCCACTGGCAACACCCTTGAACGGCCATGCCAAGCCCAAGCGAAGCTCGATTCTCCCGCTCTACAAGTTGGCGCCCGCGTCTGCTTCTCGATTCGCTACTCCGCAGAAACGTGGCTTCGGTTTCTCCTACAGCACTTACGGTACACCTGGCGGCAGTCCCGCTAGTAGCATAGCCAGCACTCCAGGCACAGCCGGACGCAATCTACTCGGCTCAAGCTCCACTGGATCTTTGTCAAAGAGCGTCTCGGTGAGCAACCTCCGTCGCAGCTTTGCCAGCGAGGAGAGCGCGCTGTCGCCTGCGGGTATTGGCCAAGGAGCGAATGGATCGCGGTGGTACGGCAGCACTGGCTCCAAGAAGCTCGTCATCAATCGCGATCTTCGCAATGACCTCTTTTCAACCCCACAGAAGGAGAGGCCAGCCATTGAGCCGGCATCAAGCCAACGAAAGGTCGTTCAGAAGCGTGTTAGTTTCGACACGATGGATGGGGGCGAGGAGCAGACCGTGCGCGGCGCTCTTCCGGCAGCCGAGGACGAACACGATACTCAAGCTGACGAAACCCCCCGCCAGAATCGTATCACGAGCGGTAGATCCTCCACCATCCCCGACGCCAACGTTGCCGTTATCGAGGAGGACAACATGGCTACTCCCGGCCGACGCACCTCAGCCGGCGGGGACGACCTTGCCCCCGGCGAGTACTGGTCTGTTCCGTCGTTTGATGAGCTCGAGCAGCTGAACAGAGTCCAGCGTACCAAGGTGCCTGAACTCAAGGTTGGTCGTGTCAATGTTGGCTATGTCCAATTTTTGCAACCCGTCGACATTAGCGCCTTCTCCATCGACGAGCTGCACGGCGGTGTCATTGTCTTGGAGCCACGATCGGCTACTGTGTATCCCCAAAACCACAAGAAGCCGCCTGTTGGCCACGGCCTTAATGTTCCTTCGCGTATCAAGCTGGAGCAGGCTTGGGCACGTTCTGGTCGCGACAGGAAGATCACGCAGGATGACCGAAAACTGACCAAGCATATCAACAAGCTGAAGAGCATGCCTGACACCCACTTTGAGCACTACGACTCCACAACGGGTGAGTGGACGTTTACAGTGGACCATTTCACGACATATGGCATGGACGACGATGATGACGACGATGAGGACGAGTCGACGATGGCTCCTGTCGAGGAGCCCCAGCTGTTGACCCAACCTCAGCAGCTCGCTCTGGACGCATCGATTAATTCCTCCGTTGGTGAAGACACCTTCCACTTTCGGCGGTCTCGGGGCTTGCCTGGCGCATTCGACGAGCCCGAGGTGAATATGCTGGTCGCACAAGAGGGACAAGAAGTAGCACCCAAGGAGTCTTTTTTAGGGGTTAGCTCCGCGGATCCTGCGCACAATGACGTTTGGCTGTCTCTCGAGGAAGAGCACGCCGAGCCCATGAGTGAAGGATATGACATGTCCGATGAAGAGTCGACGAGCTCCATCGCCGGACAGCATCTTGCCGCGGAGCATGAGTATGTTTCGTCAGAGGAGGACTTGGACCAGGAAGAACCCGCGAGGGGCACTCCCGGTGGCGTCCTCCGCGCTAGGATGAGGGCTCTGAAGGAATCAGCGGGCCCTGCCAATTTCGAAGTCGCAGATGGCGACGACTGGGCAGAGATGCTCAAAAAGACGGTCAGCCCGGCTAAGAGGGACCGTCGCTTGCTCAAAGAGCTACATGACGCCTCACCAACCCGACAAACAGGTCGCGACATGTTTGCGGACCATGAGACAGACGAAGTCGACCTGAGAAAGTCTTCCATTTGGAAGAAGAGCACCACAGCACAAAAGAAGGATGCATTCGCAGCGAACACGCTGGGCACGGACAAAGGGCGTGGTTTCGCGACAAGCATTGACCTCATGAACTCGTTGTTTGAGAAGCCCCAGCCAAAGCCGAAGATTGCGGCGTCAACACTGCGAGCTTCTGCCTCGTCAACAACAGGTTTTCCTCAGGTCGGTACCCTTGTCGCATAGTGAATTTGTGTGTTTAGGGTTAAATTTGGCACATGTACTTAACTTTAGTCTGAGAAAAATGCTAAACTGTTATTTTGATTCTAGTTCCCGTATGCCCGCCAAGACAAAGCACTCATCATCGACGAGGAAACGCAAGCCTTTCACGACGGCAGCCGCCCGAGATGGGGGCCGGGCGAAACCCTCGTGCTCACTCGATTCGCCGGAAATCAACACCTGCGCCGGTCCGTGGGTGAAGCCTCGGACATACTCACGCTTCGGAAGTCAGCCATCCAAAGCTCGCACCAAACACTGCGGCTTGGTAAATTCTCAACAGTGCCTTCCAAGACCCTTCTCCAGAACCAGGAGAAGCTCACTGCCGTCACCGTGCAGAACGGTGTGCCTCTGGCGCAACTCAATGCCTCCAGCGTGCAGGAGGTGTTCCACCGCCGCAACATGAGCGACGCCTCGAGCTTGCATGAGAAGCGGGTATGGGAGCTCGCCAGCATTCTTTTCGACGAGGACAGTGGGCCCTCCAGCCTGCGCAAGACGCGTCTATCAGTCTTTTGGAAGGACCTGGTTGACCAGGCGTCGTCGGTGCTGGTCGGTCTGGCTGGGTCCAAGGAGCAGAAGGCCGTTGCGTCCCTGGCCGGGCACCGAATCACCGATGCGTGCAGGTACCTTTTGGAAGGACAGAACTTCCACTTGGCTACGATGGTGCCTCTGATTGGCGCTGGCGACTCCGCCAAAGAGAATATGCGCGAGCAAGTCCAAGCCTGGCGCGACTCGAAGATGCTTTCCGAATTCTCCGAGCCGATACGCGCCATCTACGAGCTTCTCGCCGGCAACCCTTGCGTCTGCGATGGCATGAAGAACGGCCCTGTGGAGGACCGCGTTGAATCGTTTGTGATATCGAAGCGGTTTGGCCTGAACTGGAAGCAGGCGTTTGGTCTCCGCCTGTGGTATGGCATGTCGCAGAGCCAAGATCCTGCGGAAGCCGTAAAGCAGTTTGCTGAAGATATCGATCAGGACCGCGAAGACCTGCCCAAACCGTGGTATATGGAGGAAGGGATTGATGCGTTGTGGTACGACTACGGAGCCCATCACCGCCAGGATCTCATGTGGGGGCTTTTGCAAATCTATGCCAACCCTAGCGCCGACTTTGAAGCAGTTCTACGACCGGAGAACTCGCAACTGTCGCCCCTGGATATGCGACTGACTTGGCAGCTTGGCGTAGCACTCTCTGCCACGGGCAAGGTCAGCTATGGCGAGAAGGGTACGGAGAAGGCCGACGCTGCCACCGTTTCTTATGCGGCGCAACTGACGAGCGCTGGCGAATGGCTCGAGGCGGCCTTTGTTCTGCTTCACTTGAGCAACGCTGAGGCGCGAAAGATGGCGATTCAGGACC
The DNA here is from genome assembly GCA_027569275.1 of Emericellopsis terricola. Taxonomy (NCBI): domain Eukaryota; kingdom Fungi; phylum Ascomycota; class Sordariomycetes; order Hypocreales; family Bionectriaceae; genus Emericellopsis; species Emericellopsis terricola. Next base: position 1,028,786 of record JAPDEU010000005.1, on the reverse strand, counting down.
ACCTGTGTCGCCACGCTGGTCTGATTGAGCCTGACTCGGACTCGTTTGCGGTTCTTGCGGACCGCTATCAAATCCCAACGGCGTGGATCTGGGAAGCCCTCGCCGTGTACATGCGCAGCGTCAAGCAAGATCCGACAGCAGAGGTGCAGTGCCTGGTCAAGGCAGGGGCATTTTCCGAGAGCCACCACGTGCTAACGACCAAGGTTGCCCCGCAAGCTATTATTGAACGGGACTATGCACGGCTCGCGGGTCTGTTGGCGCAGTTCGATGAGCACCACCATCTGGTTCCCGAATGGCACCAGGGCGGTGGCATCTTCAGTCTGTTCTTGACTCTTGTGCAGCACCGCAGCAGGGGCGAGGTTGCTCCTCGCTCGGTGGTGGAGAGGCTTGTGGCTGGCCTGCAGAACGAGCACGTGTCTGGCGACAATATCACCCGCTACGCCGCCCTGTCGGACATGGCGAACGAGACGGCCAAGGAGATTGTCAAGTTGACTAGACACCAGCAGGTAGGCGCACCCCAACGGTGTCACAGTACGCGGATGTTTTCTGACACCAAGCAGGACGCCGACTTCCGGTCGCGGATACTCAAGCTGCCGCTGACGCAGGATCGTCTGTTGGCCTACTCGGTAGACTTGGGGATGGAGCGATACAGGGAAGTCATGTCTCACTGAGGAACCCGTGTAGGATTTGGATTTTTCTGCGAGGGAGGCAAGGGGGCAACGGGACGACGCTCCATTCTTCGCCATGACCGAATGGTTTTTCTATAATGCTAGCATATTGGTAGATAGCTTGGTTCACAAGGACTGAGAAAAAGCCGTGTATCATCTGGAAATGCGTCTCTAGGTGTTTGTCAAGGCAGTTTGCCGGATGACTCATCCGCAACCCACCTCGCAGTATCATCAACCTTAGCTGAGCAGCCTTGCCCATGCGTCCCTTGATGGTGCCAAGACCTGGAAGCTCACATTGCCATGTCCCAGCCGAAGAATTGGCCACCATCCCTGCGTTATGTCTCGGCTCCTTCGTACGACAAAGATATGACAGCCACCCATCAAGGGGCGCTCAGGACGAAGCCTGCATTGACCCCCACCGTTCCCGCCTCTTCTACATCGCTGCCTTGCCCCTTGGTCAAGATCCAAGCCATCACCGCAGCCACGCATCCGGCCTGCGGGCAAAGCGGTCTCTTTGCCACGCGCGACCTGCGGCCAGGCACGTTCATCGTGCCGTACCTGGGCCGCACGCGCACATCGTCCTCGACGGATCCCCAGTCAGACTATGATCTGTGGCTCGACCGGGAGGCTGACCTGGCTGTCGATGCAAGCCTGCAAGGGAACGAGGCCAGATTCGTCAACGACTACAGGGGCGTCCAGGACAGACCCAATGCAGAGTTTGGCGTGGGCTGGAGCGAGCGGTGGGGCGAGTTGATTGTGGGCTTCTGGGTGCTTGGGAAGGCGGGCGAGAAGAAGGGGGGCATCAGGAAGGGGGAGGAAATCCTGGTGAGCTACGGGAAGGGATTCTGGGGCGGGCGCAAGGACAAGGAGGCGGAGGAGAGTTAGCGAGTGCCGTGCTCGCGTCTGGTCGGTTGGTTCTTTGTGAAGCAGGACAGATAATTACGAGTCACGACCGTCTCGGGCGTCAAATGGGAAGGAAGGGAGAGCCATCAGGTGTGCGCGTGCATCTGCCTCATTGTCAGCCTCGCAGGGCCCAAGATGTTTGAGAGAGATAGACTAAATAAGTGGACCACATTTTTGTCTAAATGCAAGTGAATGCTGTTGCCACATTTGTGTCACCCTAAGTGATTGCGTTGCCTCAATTAGGTTGGCTGGAGTAGCCGTCGTCAGCTCCCAGGGTCCCCCGCCTCCACCACGGATGCCTATTTGCGCAGACGCACCCATGGGCATCCTAGCTCGCTCTCATCGAACGTACAGACCTTGCCGATTGGCCTGTCAACTTTGTTTGAACCACTACCTGCGGCAAGCTACCACGCTATGTGGGTTGCCTGCATTTCAGCCCATCGCAGGAGCGTTTGCCTGCCTCGTCTCGGTGAGCTGGGCTGTCAGCCACCCAGGCCCATGGCGTGGCACAGCGCCATAATCACCATGTTCACGAACTCAGAGGCTGGACTTCGATGCTTGGGCGCTGAGTCACGCCGGCTGGGTTGGGCTACTTAAAGTATCGAGGCTGCCCGCAAGCAGACTTGGAACAACTGGCCCCATTGCTCTCCAAATCCCACCCCATCACCAACCAACCAACCTTGGCCACAATGGTAAGTGCCATGCCTCGCCACTCTCGACTGCATGAAATTGAGCCCGTACACAGAAGGTTCCTGCTAGCGATAACGCGGAGGTACATCTCCCTGTCAGGGAAAAGTATACCCCCGACCAGAACGATGCTCTGCAGATGCACGCGTTGCCGTCGCGTGATGCACTGCTTGTCAAGATCCAACCCCCCAAGGCGCCCTCTCAGCACATCAACCACGTGCCATGCGATATTGTGCTCGTCATCGACGTCTCCGGCAGCATGGCTGCTGGAGCGGACGTCCCTGGCGAGGCGGAGAGCACGGGTCTCACAGTTCTGGACCTCGTCAAACATGCCGCTCAGACTATCATCGAGACCCTGGACGAAAATGATCGCCTGGCCATCGTCACATTTGCTTCTGCGGCAGAAACCATTCAAGGACTCACGGCCATGACCAAAGACAACAAGGAGCGCACAAGTCGCCGCATCAAGGAGATTCAACCGACGAGTGCCACGAATCTTTGGCACGGCTTGCTGCACGGTATCAAAGTCTTCAGGGACGGAGGGTCCAGCTCGAGGGTGCCATCTATGATGGTACTCACAGATGGCATGCCTAATCAGATGAACCCGGCGGCGGGATTTGTGCCCAAACTACGGGGGATGCTCCCGCTCCCGGCCCCTATTTCTACGTTTGGCTTTGGTTATGATCTAGAGTCAGGCCTGCTCAAGTCCATTGCCGAGATTGGAGGGGGCAACTATTCATTCATCCCTGATGCTGGTATGATCGGAACCGTCTTTGTGCACGCCGTCGCCAACTTGCAGGCCACCTACGCCATACGGACCGTGCTGGAGTTGGAGTATGCATACCCGCTGGCAGTTAACGTCTCGACAGGCGTGACCGTGGATCAAGAAGCTGCTATCGAGAAGGGATCGCTAATGCGCCTGCGGGTCCCCCTCGGCAACCTGATATACGGACAATCCAAGGATGTGTTTCTGAACATTGAGAACGCCCGTGGCAAAGGTGCTTTTGCGACGCGAGATAACTCCACGATCAAGGCCAAGCTCACCTACGAGGCTGTACAGCTCACGCCAAAGTCTGCCTCGGATAATCAGCACACTACCCTGACGGCGCAGTGCAGCATGACAGCCGAGTCTGATATAGCTCCCGAGCTCGTGGCATACCACGAGTCCCGCGCCCGCATATGCCAGTTCCTGAGCTCCATGTTCCCTCTGAACAAGCTCGAGGAGCACCATGCTATCGCGGAGGACCTCTGGCCAGCCAAGAAGACGGAGCTCGAGCACCTGGTTAAGACACTGCCGGCCGAGCACCACGCCGACGAGAAGAACAGGTCCCTCCTTAAGGACCTTGTAGGCGAGGAGCCACACGGCCAAGTGTCTCTGGCCCTCAGCCAGCCCCAATACTTCCGCCGATGGGGCCAGCACTACATCCCATCGCTGATGAACTCCCACGTGCGTCAGGAATGCAACTCCTTCAAAGACCCCGGACCACTACAGTACGGCACCGAGAGCAGTCTCTTTATCGAATGCAGGAAACGTCTGGACGCTGCCTTTGACACATTGCCGCCTCCGGAGCCCGTCCGACAACCATGCGCCATTCCAGTTAGGGCGAGACGAAGTGCGAACCCGCTTGGCAATTTCTTACGATCGTCTTGCCAGCTGGGAAGCGCAAGTTCTCCCCCTCCACAAGGCGAAAGACTCTCCAAATCCAAATCCTCAAAACCCTCAATGCCCTCCGCATCTTTCTCCATGTCCAAGTATAACAACGCTAATGGTGTTTGTTTTGCCGCCTCGACGCCGGTAGAGCTCGCCTCGGGACGCAGCGTCCCTATTCGGAAACTCCAGCGCGGTGCCAAGGTACGGACACCGATAGGCCCGCGTAAGGTGGCCGTCGTCCTCAAGACTCGCGTCGAGGGGACCACTCTGTGCCGGGTGAACGGCGTCCTAGTGACGCCGTGGCATCCCGTCTCGACGGACGAGAAGATATGGGCCTTCCCGGCATCCTGTGCTGAAGGACTAGTCCGGTACACCGGATCTATCTACTCGATCCTGCTGCAGAGAGACGATGATATTAGAGCCCACGGCATTCGTGTTGGTGGTATGTGGGGGGTCACGCTCGGCCATGGGCTCGTCAAGGGCTCGGACGTGAGAGCGCATGCATTCTTTGGTGATTACGACAAGGTCGGCAAGGCGCTGGTACGACTCGGGCGCGAGGACCGGTCTTTGCCAGACATCAAGTCAGGGCTGCACAAGAAGGGTGTGATTGTGGGCAACGGGGTTCAGAGGGATGCCGGGACAGGACTGGTGACGGGGTTTGCCGCCTGTAAAAGAGGAGACTATTGACGCTGGTCTGACTCTGGATATTGATGGAACGTTCTTTGATGTTTGACAGCCACCACCTGTCGCATATTGTCTGTTGTGTGGTTTCGTGTGCGACTTCTAGTCATGCTTGTCGACAGTATGGCGCAATAACGATGAGGAGAACTGGATTCTGCGTTGTTCCTGTACTGTCGGACAGACTGCTGTTGGTGGTTTGTGTGTGTTGTAGCAGAGGGCTTGAATAAAACCCCCAGCTCCTCGTGCTCACCTGCCTTGCGAGATGGATTCGGTAAGCTCTGTGAGAGATATTAGGCCACATTCGCTAAGAGCTATGGCCACAGTCGAGAGTTATTGCGTCATAGTCGACGAGAGCTATTAAGTAACAGTTCATAAGAGTTACCTCATGGATACACGGTCGACAAGAGCTATCAGGCCAAAGTCATAAAGTACACGTCATACTTTCCAACTTTGTGCACCTTGATAGCACGGCGTACCTTTAAATAAGAGCTACGGGTGCGGTATTGTGCATAGAGATTCTCACTACAACAACACCATACTCCACCACCAACAGGCGAGATTCCTGGAGCGCAGCCGCCGAAATGGAGCCAAGAGCGACTGAACCTGCTCGACAACAGCCGGACGATGACGAGAGGTGGGGATACTATGGGGGCCTTATATCTCGACCTCGACCTTTCCTTGTTGCACGATCATCAACAACCCCCTGGTCTCACGGTTTCTTTCAGACCTTGATACCAGCTGGACGTCACCCGGGCTTGGATGCAGCATGGAATGATAATGATAATGATGGCGGTGGTCTGATCTCCAGGCTCACGGCCTGTTTAGATGAGAGTTCAATTCATTGGATATCATTCTATCCGATCAAAGTTGGCGTTCACGGAGGCCAGCAGTCCCGCGTCTTGCTGATTACTGTTGATCGGGATCATGAACTGAGCTGGAGCTTGGCACAGCGTGTCGTTGATAGATGCCTCGAAATACTTCGAGAATATAAAATCAACGACTTGGAGTGTGAGATGATGGCAACATCATAGAACGCACTAGCCGATCAAGAAGCCCCTACGATATGTAGGCTTCTCCCGCTCGAAACATATAGGGGCATTACTTTGCGTCCTTCTTCCCAAGAATAATGCGAATTCACCCTATTTACTGGCGCCTCGATTGACTCTGCAGGTAGAGTCGATGGCGATCATCAACCAAGCAGCAATAGCTCTCCTCAACTATGGCCCAATGTCTCTCCTTAACTGTGGCCCAATATCACAAGTGCAGTGTGGCATTAGCAATGACTTTCTCAAAGGGTTTCATCCTTCCCGAGACGCGTGATGTGCTGCTCTTCTCCTTCCAGTCTGGACTGGACACTCTTCACTTCCGCCTTGATGTTGGCCCATTCACTGGTGTTGTTTCTGCACTATTTGGTAGACTGCTGCTTGTGATTTCTGTGTGTTGCAGCAGAGGACTTAGATGAAACTCGCAACTCATTATGCTCACTTCTACATGTACCTTGCGAGATAAACCAGGTAAGCTAGTCGTATAACATGCCAGAAGTTACAAAGCCATCCCTCCTTGCCACTTCCGTTACCATTTTCTCCTACAAAATTTCCTGCGACCAAGGAACTTGTCCAGCAAAAAGCCACTGGAAACCCATCGGTCCCAGAAGCAGCACCCGGAAGCCACGCAAGCCGGACATACAACAAGGTACAAGCATCCTTTCGAGTGTTCCCCTACCAAAAAAATCCCTCATATTTGATTTCATCCGCGTCGCTCTCGTCATCGTCGTCGCTGTCGGAGCAACTGCTGTCGTCATCTTCCGAGTAATCACCACCACTCTTTTCCTTGGACGCAGCTCGCATGGCCTCAAGGTCCTCTGCGAGAAGGCTTTTGGGAATGGAAACATCCTCCGAGAGTATATGTGCACTGATGTAGGGTTGCTGCCAGTGTTCTCTCCACTCTGCCAGGGTGCTCTGGACATGAGACTGGGCAGTGCGCTTTCGCGAGGTCGTCCCGTTCCCCAGAAGATTGTCAATGGACAGAAAGACTCCATTCGATACGCGCATGGACAGTTCTTTGGCGAGGGCGTCTAATCAAGTCTGGAGCATTCGCTTCTTTGTTTCGTAGTCGTCCCGCATGGCCTGCTCTGTGCCATCAAATATGTCTTCCGCGCATCCGTCGACAAACGTCTCGGCGTCGTTCCGACGGCGAAAGTAGGAGTCAGGACCTAAAGACCGTTAGAACTGCATGTTTCACCTCCTGTTTGTGATCTTACCTTTGATTTCGTGTGCCATGTAGTCAACACACTCTGCCAGCAGTCCGGAGACTTTGGCACACGCAACCACCAGCACGTCCATGCTCTGGCGGAAGGTATCCATTGCGCCTACGACTTGAGAGACAATGAGATTCTGGTTCGTGTTCAGGTCCGCATTGTGAGAATTAATATAATGCGGAAGAGACGGATCAAAACATCTGGCAACGGACTTGAGCTTGTCAAAGTGTGATTCGAGGACCTGACGCATCGCGGCACCGCGAGTTTCTCAGAGTGACGGTATGTTCAAATTGACAGTCTGGTCGATGTGGTCTGCCATGTCCATGATGATGGGATGGTACCTGTGGACAGTTAGCAGCTTCCATCACCTGTGGAGGAAAAATGCGCACAGCTTGGGTATCCAATCGTACTCAATGTCCGGGCACCGTGGCGAGGAATACGGGCCGCCTTTCCTCTTGACAATCGCCAGGTACGAGCCCCAAGCCAGTCTTTGTGTGCATGTCTCATCGTGCGGAAACTTCTTCTGCCAAAGGTGCGGGATTGTCTTCGCCGTTTCGTAAAATTTCGCTCGAGGATCCTCCCGATCTTAAATGGGTCGATGTTTGTGATGTCGGCAAACAGCTCTGTGAGCAAGCACCTGGTGACTGGCCATGGGCCGTTAGTGAGTCAACGTGATGATTGCCAGTGGTGACACTCACTTCTGACAGATGCTTGGTCTCTTTCTTCAGAGCCTGTTGTAGCTTTTGGTTGTCGACCTTGGTGCGCCAGTCGGATTTGCACGTCTTGGACCAGCTGCCGACGCTCTTCATGCACTGCAGGAGGCGCTGAAGTACAAGGTCCAAGTGCTTCTCACGACGCTCCGCGGTTGCCTTGTGGATCTATTGGACCACCTGGGGCACGCCGGTGTAACGATCCTTGGGAAAAGACGGCATCGGGTCGTTGCCGCTGCGAAGTTTCCAGAATTCCTGGGAACCTACGGGGTGTACTGCCAGTGTAGCCGGCGGCTTCGAATTTTCTGCCCCCGGGTGCTGAGTGCCGCGACGCTGTCGCCGAGCAAACTCGTCCTGCATTCTCTCTGCCACGATGCCATTTCTCGTGGTGGTGACCCAATTGCGCAAGCGGAGCGTGACATTGTCAACGGTCTCCTGCAGGGGTTTTGCGAGCTTCCGGAGAGTTGCGATTTGCTGCTTATCAGACTGGAGTGTTGCTTTGACAACCCTTGATCTCTCCATGGTCTCGTTGCGCTCTATTTGGTTTCCAACCTATCCATCCGTCACTCCAAAAATTCCGTCAGGTGAGGAAAAAAAAGAAAAAGCAAGAACTCAATTAATTTTAGTATATAATCACAAAACGATCCCCAACGCCCAAAAGCAGCATCCTGAAGCTGCGCGAGCAGTAATCACTTGCACAAGTCACAATCTCCTAGCCACATCCCAGTGCCCGATCGACTTCTGAAATCATCACCTTGCGGCCGTTAATTAGGATCGGTGTACACCGAAACCTCGAAACCACAGTCAGCCATCATACCAAAGATAGTCTCCATGCTGGTCATATAAGTGACGTCGACTTGACCACTGCCTTCTCCGCTGGTGACCATCCCCAGAGGGTTCCCCTTGGTATCCCACACAACAGAGCCAGAGTCGCCACGTTGTGAGAAGCTGACTGATTCGTTCGAGGTCGACGTTGTGTCCTTGACACCAACAATAATGTACTCCATGGTGTCATACTCTGGGCCGGTTGCTAGAGGCGAACGCTTCCTTGCCTGATACTCATTGCAGTAACCGCACGTCAACTTTGTCGTCGCACCGTATTTACCGACGAGGAAGTCTTCATCGACCCTGCGGCGGAGGTCCAACTCCCTGGTCACTGAGCTTTGCAGCTTCAAGGACTGCTTCTTGATCAGTGCAGGCGCAGCACGTCTAACAGTCTGCACGCCTCTCAAATAATCCCAGAACAACGGGACGACATTCCATTCGTGCTCAGGAGAAACTTTGTCCTCGTAGACCTCAATCAAGGCCCAGTCCATGATTGCTTTTCGGCGGTTGTCGAGGGCAATGGGCGGTGCATAGAGAACTTTCCCGATGTTCCTTACATCCCGAGATTCAAAAGATCGAAGCTTGTCTCTGATCCTCTTCTTCTGTTCAACAGACGCTTTTTCGGCTGCCACCAGCTCGCTGTACGTCTTGGCCTGGCGTTCCTTGAATTCGGGGTCTTCCATTCCTTCCGCCTCGCTCAACATTTTTGAATGTGAAGCAAGACGGTCTTCTGATGAGTCTAGAGATATTTCAATGGCTTCAATACGCTCTCTTAGACGTATGCCGGATGGAAGGTGAATATTATAACCCATTGTTGCTGGGTCAAATTCAGACTGGCTGTGTTCCGCCGGCTGGACACAATGGTTGCAAGTCAAGGCAGCAACCAAATTGCAATCCTCCTTCTCGATCTCTTCAGAGTTACTCAATCTCTCTTCAGGAGTCATGGCATACCAGCGGTGCAACCACTTCGCTGTTGGTTTCTTGGTAATTCGCACAAAGAGTCCAAAGGATCCAGTGCTTGTTGGTTGATGGTCGTCGTCGACTTTGCCTGCAGAGTCAAGAGAGGCGCCAGGAAATGGAGACATCTCGCAATCATCCGGTGAGGTAAACTGCTGAACCTGCGCAACATCGCCCTTGTATGTTCTGAGCGGGAGAAGCTTAGTAGGAGCACCTTGATCGGCTAGTACGTCCCACGACGTTGCCATCATTTCGCACTCCAAGTCGGTGATGTCGTATCTTCGAAGTATTCCGCGGCAAGTGTCAACGACATGCTGTGCCGCGTTCCATTTCGGGACACGATCCCGGTCAACAGTAATTAGCAAAACACGGGACTGCTGACCCCCGTGGACGCCGACTTTGATCGGGTAGAAAGACAGCCAATGAATTGAATTGTCGTCCAAACAGGCCGTGAGTCTGGAGATCAGACTCCAGCCGTCCTTCCATACTCCATCTAGGCCTGGGTGACGTCCAACTGGTAGCAGGGTCTGATCGACATCGCGGGACCAGGGGGTTGTCGATGATCGTGCAACAAGGAAAGGTCGAGGTCGAGATGTAAGGCCCCTGTAGTATCCCCACTTCTCGTATTCGCTCGGCTGCTGTCGCGCTGGCCCTGAGAGGCTGAAAGCTGCAGGCTCCATTTGGGCGGTTTCACTCTAAGAATCTCGCCTTCTTTTGGTAGGAGTACCTGACATCAGTGGGCTATGTTGGCGTCGTTTAGGAGTGCCGAACGGATCATGCGTTGGGAAGCGTGAAGGCGATGGGAAGCGTGAAGGCGATGGGAAGTGTGAAGGAGAGGAGTGGCGAGAGCCAGGCGCGCTGCCGACGCTGCTCGACATCTTAAGGGTTTTGGGAGTGCCCTTTCGTTAGACTGAATAGGGCTGCCCTTGTTGTGGTGCGTCGTGCTGCAAAGGTGCGCAAGCGGCGCAAAGTCGCAAAGGTGCGCAAAGTTACCGGTGTACAAAGTTTCAGTAGGACGCTTGCTCAGTAAATGGTGAGATATGCTTGAAGAAAAAAACAAAAGCAAGGTCTCCACAAACGAGTGCAGTGGGTGGAGCCCTGTGCGCGGGGCGCACGAAAACAACATGCTAATTAGAGTGGCAGAGGCAAATATTACCTAAGCCAGACCATCCTGCATGCGGATGGCGTTTCGCGTGGCTGCAGTCTGTGGCCCAGTGGCGCAAGCCCAGCAACCCAATGCTGCCTTGAGCGAGTCGGGAGCAGTTCATCTTCCGCATACTGGTCCAGGGGCTCACTGAGCTGGTTCACATGGGACATTCATCATCAGCCGCCGACTCTCGTGCTCATGAGGAATCTGCCACGGCAGTGATCGTGTACTTAGGGAGGCCTGTGACCAGGCGGTAGAGATTCGATGAATCTCCCAGTTCAAGGTGTTTACCCCTCCACGAGCTCATGTCGCATCTCCAGAATCAGAATCAGTCGACTTGACTGTCGCCTCGCGCCAGCGCCGAGCAGCAGCGAGCTGCACAAGGCTTACCCATCTCCTTCTCAAGACACTCTGGGACAAAAAGTTTGCGCTGTTCAACAGATGTCTGCCCAGAGTGTATCCAGAGGCTCGATATCGCAGCCTGGAAGATACTCCACCGCCGCGTGCGTTCCGTCCAACAACTCTGCTCCTCATGAATACTGTTGGTTTCCGTTACGGTCCGTACCGTTGGCTGCTTCTGACATCCATCGACCCACAGCCACACGACGGCGCTGCGTCGTCACACTGCTTGAAGGTAGGGCTACCCTGAGCCAATGCCAGAAACAGAGAGCATATTTGCTGGCCAAGTTGCTATTCGATTCACTTTGTAACCACCGCGATTGCTCGTTTGCAGAAGGACGTTAGCCCTGCTGTTGCCCTCCACACCTCAAAGGAGCAACGACGCCTTCCAGCTTGTTTGTGCCATTGCTTAATGGACTTTGTCAGTCCAGTCAACGGGGACAGTTGCTCACCTAAACCCTCGAGATGGCCGCGTTCCGACTCTTGTCCACGCGATCAATCATCTTGCTCCCTGATCTCGAGCCGGGCAACGCCAGCAGGTGCAGTTGGAGGTTGGAATAGCCGTGGTCGACTGCCGGTTAGGTCTCCCACTCTCCGCCTGCAAGACATCTGGGGTAGCACAGTGTCCACGCGTGCGCGACACTCTCTCTTGGCAGACCAGCGTCCTCTGGCACGCACTGCATAATCTGCATGGACCGGAAAACGAACGCGAATGAAGCCCAGCCATTTAATACGATAATTCAGCAAAAAAATACTCAAAATTGCCCACTCACAGCGTCCTGCTCTGTGCCTGCCACTCACCAGGACGGTGTCCGCCACAGTGTCCGCCCTCGCCGCCAGTGGGGTCGACGCGGGTGATTCCCAACCGGCCCAGGCACCATGCATTTACACATTCAACCTCCTCTGACCTCGAGACTTTCTCATCTCATCCCCTCCCGAGGCGCCATGTCGTCGCTACCCCACGGCCTCAAGGCCGTCCTGGCCAAGGCGCCCTCGGACGTGGTCGTCCTCTCGTCCCTGCGCACGCCCATCACCCGCGCCTACAAGGGCCACCTCAAGGACGCCTACCCGGAGGAGCTCCTGTCCACCGTCCTCCGCGCGACCCTCGACGCCCACGGCACCGGCTGGATCGACCCGGCCGTCGTCGAGGATGTCGCCGTCGGCGTCGTCCTCTCCGAGCTCGGCGGCTCCAAGGCCAGCCGCATGGCCATGAACCACGTCGGCTACCCCAGCACCACCTCCCTCTACACCGTCAACCGCGCCTGCGCCTCGTCCCTGCAGGCCATTGCCACCGTCGCCGCGCAGATCCGCACGGGTATGATCAGCGTCGGCATCGGCGCCGGCATGGAGAGCATGACCAGGAACTACGGCAGCCGCGCCATCCCAGAGCACTGCTGGCCCGCCCTGAGGGACTCGCCCGTCAAGGACGCCAGGGACTGCATCATGCCCATGGGCATCACATCAGAAAACGTGGCCGAGCGCTACGGCGTCTCGCGCGCCGACCAGGACGCCTTTGCCGTCGAGTCGCATCGTCGCGCAGCCAGGGCACGTGCAGACGGCCGCTTCTCACAAGAGATGGTGCCCGTGACCACGCGCTTCCAAGAGCTGGACAAGCAGGGCAACAAGGTAGGCGACGAGACGACCGTGACGGTGCGCCAGGACGACGGCATCCGCGACACCGTAACCCTCGAGGCGCTCGCCAAGCTCAAGCCCGCGTTCAAGCCCGACGGCGCCTCGACGGCGGGCAACTCGAGCCAAGTGTCAGACGGCGCGGCCGCGACGCTTCTCATGCGACGCAGCACAGCGACAGACCTCGGGCTCGCACCGCACATTCTCGGCAAGTTCGTCAACGCCGTGACGGTCGGCTGCGCCCCGGACGAGATGGGCATCGGCCCGGCCCTGGCGATCCCCCGGCTGCTGCGCCAGGTGGGACTGCAGAATGACGACGTCCACCGCTGGGAGATCAACGAAGCCTTTGCCAGCCAGGCCCTCCACTGCGTGCGGGCGCTGGACCTCGGGGCGGCGTGGACCAGGGGCGCCGTAAACCCGGACGGCGGCGCCATCGCCCTGGGCCACCCCCTCGGTGCCACGGGCGCGCGCATGACGAGCACGCTTCTGCATGGGCTCAAGAGGGATGGCGGCGAGGTGGGCGTCGTCAGCTTGTGTGTCGGGACGGGCATGGGCATGGCTGCTTTGTACGTGCGCGAGTAGGCCTCACGATACTTGTAGACTAGACAGACCGATCACTTGTACACCAGCATGTAGACATCATCACGGGACGCAGTGTTGGCCACGCGCGAACAACACCATGGTCTCCACTCACGCGCACTGGTTGGAGAGAGTGAGAGCAGTCGTATTCATCAGATCGTTACTCATACCCATTTTGTCCATCCTTCCTGGCTCCTCGCACCTTCTGGCCCCGCTCTTAGACGCGGGCCGCGACCCAGGCGGCGGCATCGTCCGCGTTCTGCTGGTAGAGGGTGTGTTCATTGTTGGGGAAGATGCTCCCGTTGCAGATGCTGTCGCCGGCGCGGCAGACGATGCGGGTGCGGGTGGAGGGGATGCTGCCGAAGCCCTGGCCGTTCTTGGGGTCGCCAAAGGTGAGGACTGTCGGTCGGGTTAGTGCCTGCCTTTTCGCAGAAGGGGGGGGGGGGACGAGTCGTTCTCTGGCAACGAGAACGACGAGGAGAGGAGACTTACCCGCGGTGATGCGGCTGGTGACGGCAGCCGAGAGCTGGGAGGCCGCGTTGTGCACGAGCTGGGCGCCCTGGCTGTAGCCGCTCAGGACGATCTTTGTGTTGGGGCACCGGGTGGCGGCCTGTCGCTGTCAGTAAATGGATGATTCTCTGGGCGCCGGTGGGAAGGGAGGAGGAAGCAGCACGTACCTGCTGGGCAAGCGAGGCGAGGGTCCTGCTGCCGGTGGCGTCGCCGCCCGCGAGGAAGCCGAAGACGTTGGCCGGGTAGTCGACGCCCTGGACGGCGAGGTTGGTGCGGCCGATGCGCGATGCGATGCCGTTGAAGAAGAGGGGCCCGACGGCGGCCGGGTCGCCCACGTTGCCCTGCTGGCCGGTGCCGCGGGCGTAGATGAGGGTGACGGCGCGGCAGGGGGTGCCGTCGACGAGCTGGTTGGAGATGCTGGTCGTGTACTGGCGCGCCTGGAGGCCCTTGACGTCCTCGTGGAAGGCCTTCTCGTAGTAGTCCTCGAGCGCGGCCAGGGGGAAGTCGGCGTCCACCTCCATCATGGCGGAAAGGTCGAGCTCGGTCTCGACGGGCGCGGCGGCCGCGAAGCCAGCGGCGCAGAGCGCCACGACGACCTGGGTGACCTTCATGGTGAGCGGGTGGAGTGAGTAGCCGAAGGGTGGATTGAGGAAGAGACTTGTCGAAGAGGTTGGGGATGAGCAGGAGGACAATGTCCGTCGTCTGACAATATATACATGTTTCAGACTGACGGACGAACTGTCCCGCCCTACACGCCTCGCCGTCTCGATCGTATACAAATCACATGCCCACACTCATGTCGGCGCACCATGTCGAATTCGGGCAGGCAGTGTTTGTGGGGATGCGGCGGCAGCGGGAATACCACGACGCCCCAGCTACAGCCTTGCTGGTAAGGCGATCGAGAGGTGGCAGGCGGATGTAAGGCCAACGGCCCTATTGTCCGTTTCGGGGAGGTCGCGTCTCAGGTGTGTCTCCAGACGGCATCGCGGCCGAAGACCACCGACGCACGCAACCCATGCCAAGACGCCCCGTGACCTTTGCGGCTGGTCGATCAGACCGGCTCCTGACTCCTGAGACCAACGGCAACAGAGTCATGCAAGTGCCGTCCATGCGGGGAAATTGGTAAACGTAGTGTGGAGTTGTTGATGGAAAGGAGACCCGCGTCGGCCAGATCGAGCTGCCTATTTGGGTGTTCCGAGGCAGACCGGGATCAGGTACATTCAGGCACAGTAATACATACCACCCTGGGGGACAGACCACGTCTCATAAATCCCCACAAGTACGTAAATAAACTCACATGGCCATCGCTGATCATAATGAAAGGGGACGGCAGCGGGCACGTGTGGCATTGCTTGGCGCGGAGCTGGCGAATCGACCTGGGCTCTGTGGAGATGATCAACATGAGACGGGCGTTCCATGATGCTTCCACAGCATTCTCATGAAGGGATTGATGCAGCATCGTCTTTACCCAACCCAGCAGTCGGCCAGCCAGCCAAGAGACGCAGCGCGCTACAGCCGTGCCTCTCTGACCTCACGATGCAGGCCCGGCAGAGGGAGCGAAGCGTCTGGCCGCATCCCTTCCGCCACGACAGCACCGTACCGCTTGCCAAAGTACTCAATCTCGACGCAGGTGCCTTGCTGGACTTGATTCGGCAGGTAGGCAAATGCGATCGGCCGGCCCACCGTGTAGCCAAAGGCCGCGCTCGTCACGTACCCGGCCGCGCGCCCGTCAAGGTACACAGGCTCCTTGCCCATCATGACAACATCCGTGCCGTCCCGCAGGACGAGGCAACGAATGCGACGACGCAGCGGGTTCTTGGACAGCTGCATGAGCGCGGAGCGGCCGACAAAGTCCTCCTGCTTGGCGGTGTCCACTGCGTCCGCGAGCCCAGCCTCGAACGCATTATGCTCTGTCGTCACGTCGCTCCCCCAAGAACGGAATCCGCTCTCCATGCGCAGAGAATTGAAGGAAGCCCGTCCGGCCGCGACAATGCCAAGGTCGTGACCCGCCTGGAACACGGCATCCCATAACCTCAGGCCATTCTCCGCGCTCGTCTGCACCTCCCAACCCGGCTCGCCCAGGAAGGAGATGCTCTGCAACATGACGGGCACACCAGATACGTGCGTCTGCACCACCCTCATGGGCGCCATGTCGGCGAGCGCCCCGTCTGCGCTCAGCGACCGCATCACCGCCCGCGCACGGGGCCCCCAGAGTCCAACGGACGCCGTGGCGCCCGTCACGTCGCGCACCTGGACGAACAGTCGGGGATCCGCGCGAGACTGCAGACGAGCCGCGCGGGACAGGTAGGCCACGTCGGTGGGACCATTCGCGCCAAGCTGGAACACGTCCCTGGATAGCCGGGCGACAAAGACATCGCTGCGCACGCCGCCATAGTCGTCCAGCATGAGAGCAAAAATGACGCGCCCAGGCTCCTTGGACACGTCCCCCGTCGTCAGACGCTGGAGGAGGCACTCGGCGCCCGGCCCCGAGACCTCGATGCGGCGAATCGGACTCTGGTCGTACATGGCCACGGCCGTGCGCGTCTTCCACGCCTCGACCGCCGTAATCGGCGAATAGAACCTGCCGGACCAGGCGTCGCGCGCACGAGGCTGCCAACGGGCCGGCAGGTCCTGGAGATACTTGGCATTGGCCTCGTACCACTGCGGCCGCTCCCAGCCGCCCGCTTCGAGAAAAAAGGCGCCCAGCTCCCGCTGCCGTGCGTGAAAGGGGGTCACCCGCAGGTCCCGCGGCGATGCGCGCGGCTGGAGCGGGTGGACAATGTCGTACACCTCGACAAAGTCCTGAGACGAGGTCGCGGTCACATAGCCGGGCGCCAGCTGGACGTCCTCGAAGCGGGCTAGCTCCGCGCCCGACAGGTCAATCGATGACTTGCCCGTCGTGAGGACCTCGGCGAGGGACCGCGCGACGCCCGCCGAGTGCGTCACCCAAACGGCCTCGGCGACGTAGAAGCCCTCGAGATTTGGGGCGCGCCCGACGAGGGGCGCACCATCCGGCGTGAAGGAGAGGATGCCGTTGAAACCTTCTGCAATCTGGCTCTCGCGCAGCGCGGGGAGCACCTCCTGCGACAGCTCCCACGCGGGCGCAAAGTCCTCTGGCGTGAACGGCAGTCGCGACGGCATCTTGTGCTCGCTCAAGTCCTTGGGCGTCGGCCCCAGCGAGGATGCCGTAACGGGCATGGGCTTGTGGCCGTAATATCCGATGCCATACCGGTCTCCGTGCTCGCGGTAGTAGAGGTCCTGGTCCTGGTAGCGCAGGATGGGCAGCGAAGCCCCGTTGGCGTCGGCGTTGCGCCCCTTTTGCTTGGGCACGGCGGTCGTCTTGACGTACTGGTGGGCCATGGGCTGTAGGGGGATGGGCACGCCTGCCATCGCGCCTACTTGGACGCCCCAGAACCCAGCGCAGGAGCAGACAATGTCGGCGTCAATGGTCCCGTTGGGTGTCTCGACACCTGTGATGGTGTCATTCTCTTTCCGAAATCCAGTGACGGCCGTGTGGCCCAGATACCGCACACCCGCCTTGCGTGTCCTCTCCATGAGGAGCTGTACAGCTCGCGCAGCGAGGGCGAGACCGTCGCTCGGAATGTGGAAGCCTCCCAGCACGACGTCTCTGCTCAGGTGCGGATAGACCTCGACGCACTCATCCGTCGTCAAGAGCCGCGTCTCCACGCCCCAGGACGTCGCGTAGCCGTGCTTGCGCTTCAGCTCCTCCATCCTCTCGGGCGTCGTGGCGACTTCCAGGCCGCCCACTTGGAGGAAGCACCCGATGGAGAGCAGCTTGTCTACCGTGTACTGGGCGAACTGGGTCATGCTCCTGGACGCATTGGTCTGGAACACGAGGCCAGGCGCGTGCGACGTCGAGCCACCAGGCATGCTCAGGGGCCCTTGCTCCACAACGGTGATGTTCGTCCATCCTCGCGCCACGAGCTCGTCGGCCAGGTTCGTCCCCACGATGCCAGCACCGATAATGACCACTCTCTGGTCTGTCGTCGTCATGGTGAGTGATGTGTGAGCTGGGCTGTGGGCAGGAGATGGGTTGCGTCAGCGTGCCCTCAAGTCAGGATGCCAGCGGCGAGCGGCAGCATGATGAATCGGTGCCTAACTGTATATGAATGATCATATTCCCATATCATCCCCTCGTCCAGAGTACGTCGTGTACACAGTACTACACACCCCTCTACTTACCACGTCTAGCTGCGAGGTATGCGGTGGCGGAGGCAACGCGCTCACGTGATCGGCGTACGCCCACCGATGCCGTGCGCGCAGGGTCGCCTGATAGCGTGCGTGTCGCTGCCTGCGTCCAGGACGCTGCATCGACCAGGGCGATCAGGGTCTAGAATGCGGGGTAAATCTCCAAGTGCAGGCGAGGGTCTCCACGATCCGTTGCGGACGCACGAAGGAGCCAAGGAAGAACGGCGTCTGCGGTGGTGGCTGACGAACGACGGACATGTCACACCGGCAGTGCGGCCGGCAGGTGTCGCAGGAAGGACGGACACGCCCCTCTCGTCTAGCCGAACGCCACGGTCAGTTGGGATTGTGGTGTTCATGTACGTCTGTACAAGTGCTCGCATCTCTGCTGAATCGTGTTGCACCATGTTCATGCCAGGTCCGATCTCGGCGTCCATATAAGCAACGGTTGGCCTCTTGATACAATGAAATCTTGCCATTCCTCAACATGTCTGCATGGCACGCCGTCAACTACAGTCGCTGGCTCAGAAATGATTAAACATAATGTTGCTAAAGTTCTCGCCCTGCCACCACGCAGAGCCCCTGTCTTCGGGCATCGCAGGCGGCGGGTCGGACAGCCCCATGTCGCCCATGTTGGCAAACTGCACAGAGTCCGCGTACAGCCAGGGCGTAAAGTTGAAGCTCAGATAGTCTGTCTGTTGTTCACCGTGCTTTTCGCTGCTGCTGCTGTTATTGTCATTGCTGTTGTTGTTGTGTCCACTAGCCCCACTGCGCTGCTGCCCGCCGCCACTCGCGTTGACAATGGTCTGGCTGTTCCACGTGGTACTTTGGGAGGACTGGCGGGGGCCGCGGTGGGACAGGGAAGGCGCCTCCTGCCCGCCCTCGGCCGTGTTGATGATGATCTCGGGCGAGGTGGCGACAATGATCTCAATCGTCGAGTCCTCGTCGGGCGGCTCGTGCGATACGGGCGGCATCAGCGACCCGTCTAGGATGCTGCTGGCACTCTGCGTCGGGTGCGCCCCTGACTCGGTGGTGAAGCGGAGCGTCTCCCACATGAGGGGAATGCTGAGGTAGATCTTTGACGGCATCCACTCCTCCACGTCCATGCTCTCTGGGCCGACGGCCATGCGCGTCATCTTGTCGAGGTTCCTATCCTGCTGTCGCGTCAGTGCTGAGCATTCCCCGTCTAGGGTCGAAGGACTTCCTACCAAGCCGGCACACGCTGCCGAATAAGGGATGAAATTCTTGAGGAACCGCCTGCATTTGGAAAAGTCGGCGTTGGACTTGTGCTTCAGCCGTGCCGCGGCCGCGCAGCAGTAGTACAGATGCACCGTGGCGGCGATGGCCGCGACGTGTCCGAAAAAGGGGTCGGCGAGGGGCACCTGCTTGTCGACCACCATGTCGATCATCCGGACGATCCACGTCGCGTGCAGCAGCGCCAGCTCCGAGGACCTCTTCCAAAAGGTGTTGGGGATGGCCAGGTTGGGATTGTGCTGCGCACCGATGATGTAGATAAAGGGGTGGTTCATGACCGTGTGGATGGCGTGGTAGGTAAACTGCTCCCGCAGCCATGGCGCCCAGTAGTCGCGGTTGACCTTGATCTCGTCGACCTTGCGCTTGTAAAACTTGGCCGTGTCGTATCGGTGCGAGACGGGTATCCTGTTCTCAATCTCCATAAAGTCGGACATGACCTTGGCATAGGCCGAGTCGCGACGCCAGGGCTCCCGCAGGATGTTGTGCGCGCAGTCCGTCACGTATCTTCTCACCTGACTCCATACCCACGCGAGATGGACGCCCGTGTTCCAAATGCCATTCTCATGCGGTCCCGCGCAACCGAGCTCGTCGTGTGGCAGTGGCGGCGCAGACAGCGACTGGTCCGCATGGCCGCCGTCGCTAGGGGCGTACAAGGGGCCCCATATATCGCTGGGCAAGCTGAGGACACCGTCCTGGCGCCCATAGCACTGCTGGAGAAGCTGCAGGCTCCAGAAACACCGCTTCTTCCTCTCGCGCAGTGGATCGTCCATGACGTAGGACGTTTCGAGGTCCAGCATGGCAGAACGACAGATCTGGAATGCAAGGCCGAGATGAAACTGGCCCAGGTGACGGTTTCCATCTTGACAAGTCAGTGCCACACCCAACTACAGAAGACGGAAGGCATACCGATGAAAGACGAGTACGACAACAGACACAAGCTCTCCATGGTGCCGAGGCCGACCGTGCCATTGGCGATGCGGAGCATGACGAGGGTCTTGGCCGTCTCGCCATGGAACTGCAGCTGGCTGCGGTTGTCGAGGAAGCGTGATGTCAACGCAAGGATGCTGCAGGCTAGCTCCTCGGGTATGGCGCTGCCGTCGCGGACGTCCTCGCGATCGAAGCACCAGATGGGCTGGCGATGGCAGTACTGAAAGTAGAGCCGTACACCCACGGCAATCTCAGATGGGCTGGGCCGCAGGCTCGCGTCGTCCGACTCACAGGTGATGGATGAGGCATGGTTGAGGGGCTCGCACTGGCCGCCCGCGGGCGGCGTGACGGAGAGTGACTTTTCGGACACGTCGTGGATACTCTCTGCGGTCTGGCGCCGAGTGAGCGAGGGCCGGCGTTGCCTGAGTGTCCTGTTAGACTGTCTGCTAGGTGCTTGGAAACTGAGCGTGGATATGACCTGCCACTGAGGAGGAGGTCGAGCTTCTCCTCCAGGTGCGCTAGTCTTTCATCCTGAGGCGCTGTTAGCCGCCATGGATGTGTGTGATAGAGATTCAACAGCTCCTCTCACGCACTGAGTGGCTGCCTCGACTTTGTCTAGACGCTGTTGGGTAGGAGCACGTCTGCCCCAGGCGTGAGCAGCTCGAGCAGGCAGGCCGCTCGCCCGGACACCTCGTCTTCTTGCGTCTGCCGGGAGGGTTTGTCAGTACAAGGTGCGTCCAGTATTGGCCATGGGACATGGACCACGATGCTTACCGGCAAGGTAGACAGGCGTGATGCGACCTTCTCCGTCCGCGACCCGCGCTGGTCTCTTCTGCGCTTGGCGTCATGTCTCACAGTGAGCAGGCGCCCAACCTCGACACCAGGAGGCCACACGGGAGACAATGAGGAGGACTATGAAGAGGAAGCAATTCCTGAGGACGGGATGGACGCGAAAGTGAGGCTATGGTGACCAGTACAGTAGCTCGACAAGCAAGTACGTAACCTGATAGTCACGGGTGCTGCTTTAAGCGGCGGCGCGGGGTCTGGGGGCGCTGTACACGTACCTTAGGTGCTGGCAGGTGCTTGTCCAGGCCTAGGCAGGCGCCTGCAGATAAGAAGGAGGAATATGATCCGGCTTATTATCTCCCCTCTACTGCTTGGCTTGCCACTTTGCTTCTGTCAAACTCCGGCTGCCTCGTGGTTTGAGCGCGGTGTCATGCAGGGACCAGACTCCTGTACCGCCACTCTCTTGGCGCAGCGGCCAAGCGGTTTCGTCCAGCAGCGATACTCAGCGTCCTTCTTGTGTTGAGGTCTGCTGCTCGAAGCATGTGCTGTGCTGCGCTACTATGGAATGCACGGATCTCTCCATCTATCCCCACATGGGCTTTCATCAGCATAGCTGCTCCGCATCGAGAGGCGGGCGCCTGCCGCTCGTGTCATTGGAAATCACACGGCACTTTTAGGGGGGGGAGGCTTGGGGCGGGCTCTAGTGCAGCTCCTACTGGGAATGGTCCGAAACCGTCGTGGTCCATCATGCACGATGCACAGTTGGGCCCGGAAGCGCTCGCCACAGAACGTCGCTAAATCCAATAACGTACCCGATACGCTCTGTTGGAAAAGAAAAAGGACAAAACAGATTACAGCCTGGCCTGGATCGGGTCTTGCAGGTCCTTCATCTCTGCTCGCGGGTACTCGGGATTATACTTGGAGTTGGGCCTCTCCCTATCCCACGCCCAACGCCCAGCCAGCTCAGGGGTGAGCCCGCCCTCCAGCATCTGGACGACATACTTGCCCAACACGGGAAAGAACTTGAATCCGTGGAAGGATCCGCATGTGGCCACATAGAGCCCTTTGGCCGCTGGATGCGGCGAGATGATAAAGTCACCAGTCGACGTGAACGCGTCCCTGGACTCTGTCAATTCCTGATGGCGGCCCTGGTCCGAGGAAGAATACCTACCAGCAGATGCGGTGTTTCGCCATGGTCCAATTGTCGCCTCTCCGGCCATAGAAAGACGCCTTGGCGTAGTTAATGTCCGCCTTCAACTTGTTCGATACTTTCCACTGCGCATAGTCGGGTTCGGCAGGCGGTGCAGAGAGATACCGGCCAGGTAGCACCTCGTGGGTGTTCTTGAAAATTGTCCATCCCCACCACTTGATCTCCTTGTCCTTTGTCGGGGGCAGCGATCCTAGAAACGGACCCACGTCGGCGGGATATCCCTGGAATCCGACGGGCATGTTGGTGAAGGGCTTGACCGAGTCCTCATCAAGCTTGGCCATGCCCGTCGTGATCCCGCCAGCCACAATCCTGTCGCCAGCCGACAGCGCGTCCTTGCCAGTCTTGACGGCACACATTTCGAGAAGCTTGGGCGTGTAGGCGCCCGTGCTCAAGATTACGTGCTCAGCTCGCAGCGTCTTGCCGGTGGACGTTGTGATGCCGCGACAGTGGCCTCGCGCATCCAGGTCCAGGCCTGCCACGTCGGCCACCTCGTACTGGACACCCAGCTCCATTGCCCTGCGGGTCACGGCGCGCAAGCAGTCCCCCGCCGCCGCCCAGCCGCTGGTCTTGTTGATGAGGACCTCTTTCACGTCTGAGTAGTCTGCGTCCGCAAAGAGGCCCCCATACAGCGTGCGGGCCTCCTCGACCGGGACGACCTCGAGAGCCGCCGTGCGGCCCAGCTTTCTGTAGTTGTCAATGACGTTACGGCCGTAGTCGCTCCGGCACATCCAGTATACGCCCGTCTCGTGGAAGTAGGGCTTCCATAGGGGGTCGTTGTTGAAGATGTCCTGCGCCTCGAGCGCCAGCTGGCAGTAGACGATATCGTCATAGTCGGCACGCACGGCCTTGTTCCAGTCCCATGAGGCGGCGACGCGACTGTCCGCGTCAAAGGCGTCGCGATCCACCAGCGTGACACGGGCACTGGGGTACGTTTGGATGAGATGGTATGCAGTAGACACACCAAAGACACCTGCGCCTACTATCAGATAGGAGCTGGGCTGGGCCATTGCGAGCTCGCGGCCAGGCGTGGAGTGAGGATGAGATGGCGAACAGAGTGAAAAGGTTCGGATGTGTCGATCGTGAAGAGAGTGAGTCAGTCATACGAACCGTTTCCTCAATGTAATCCTCGACAGACTCCGCCTTGGGTCTTTGCCCGTCCCCGGAACCAGCCCGCCGGCATGACCAAGACGTTCCAGTCGAATCGATGTTCATGTGCATCCGCTGACACACGCGACTGCGGACCGCTGCCGTAAGTACAGTAGGCCGATATCGGCGGGGACACGTTATGCCGGTCACGTGGATATCGTGACCATCTCCAACTTGCAGTCCCGCAGCCAGCCCAAAACTAGCCATGGCTCGTATGGGCAGCAATGCAGAGACACATGATGGACCTACTGCAAGGCGACCCGGAGCACGCAGGCCAGATCATCACGCAGTTCGCACAAGAGCCCGCATCCATGATGGCTGGACCATTGCGGCATGCTGTCGACGACTCGACGCTGCGATTTCGTGATGCTGTACGGTACGGATGCCTCCCCCACACAGACCCGGGTTTGCTCACGCTAATGCAGGACATGCTATCGCCTATCCTAACTTGGCATGCATGCATGCGCCATGCAAGCCGTCAGTGCATCCAAGCTCGGTCTCTGGGCACGCCGGTTCGGTTGCGCGGCCGTGTCCGTGGCCGTCGCACTCGAGCGACTCCACATCCCCGGATCGACGTCTCAATCCACCACATAATCATTACAGCATACACGGTCTTGGCAGACCATCATGACACCAGGAATCGTCCAGACTGTTTCGGCGTATGACACAGAAGCCTGCAGGCATCCTGGTGTCCAATGGGGTAGCAGTGCCCCGGAAACAGGAGGCCGACTGGGTTCCACGACTCGTGCTTATCCGACACCATCTGGCCACCGCCCGCATACTGTAGGACCGATACCAGGCAGATCTGGGGACGAGGGTTGGGGACATGATAAGCTTCTTAGCGCAATAAAGCGGCACGCCACGGCGGCAGCATGAGCCGACGGCAGGGGGCTGGAACTGCGAAAGTTCGTCTTGACACTCCCCCATGTGCGCGTGGGCTGGCAGCCCCAAGCTGATCTATTTCTAGGCCTTGCCATTTCCGTCTCATCAGAAAAGGAGTTCGAAGATGGAGAGTGCCGTAGATGGCATCTTTCCCGTCCCATTCTGGGCCCAGCAATTAGAATCGAAAGTCAATCGACGACCAGCTGTGGACCAGCTCTCACCACCTTGCTAGACGACAAGCTGCGCAGCAGAAGCATAGTCTCACTGTTCTAGGTCTGCAATTTCAATCTGGATCCTGGCGGCTGCTCCTGTCGGTTGCCATCATCCTAATGGCGGTGAATGACCAAGCCCCGATCCCATTCTGTCCAGATGTGTGTCTTCGGCCAGGTCACAAGGCCATCATCCTGACTCCCGTCCACGTATACGCAATGTCATTGGGATCACAATGACATCGAAAATGGCCTACCATCTGGCAGGATCCCACCATCACCGGCGCTAGGCCCTCGGCACCCCGACTGCATCAAGATCCGGCAGTCAACTGATCAGCCAGGCCAGCATCGCGCGTTGGCACCAACGCTTGCGTCGCGACTCGAACAGCAGCTTATCCGGACACGAAACGGGACGTGTCACTCGTGTACCAACGCCACGACCGCCCTTTTCGATATTGTGCGGCGCCTGCGGATCGGGGAGCCGATCATGTGACCGGCCTCCGCGCCCGCCATAGCAGCCAGCCTGACACCGCGACAACATCACGACCAGGAGGTGTGTACCGAAAAGGGGGTGCTTGGGAGACGGGAGAGACGTACAGGACAGTAGCCATCGGGACATGAAAGAGAGTTCAGACCATGTACTCTGACAGATAAGACAACAACTACACGTACAAAGGGGACGCCAGTCTCGTGCAAGTGCCACTCCCTCCTGCCTGGTGGTTTTATGCTCTTATCATTCATACATGTATACAACTCTCACATCCTTCCATCACTCACCACCACCACAAGCCCTCACATCACATGTCTTCATTACTCAGCTACATTGGCCTGGGCAAGGAAGCCCCAGCCCCCGAGGACGCCAAGTCCCCCGTGCGCGCCCTGCCCGCGTCATGGTACACCTCGCAAGAGATGTACGAGCTCGAGCGGCGGGCCATCTTTAGCAAAAAGTGGCTCTTGACCACGCACAAGCTCCGTCTGCGCGAGAATGGCGAGTGGCTGCGGTACGACGTGGCCGGGTTCGAGTTCATCCTCTGCCGGGACCGCCAGGGCAACATCAACGCCTTCCACAACGTCTGCCGCCACCGGGCGTTCCCCGTTGTCACGGCCGACGCGGGCCGCAACCACGTCTTCTCGTGCAAGTACCACGGCTGGTCGTACGGCCTCAACGGCAAGCTCGCCAAGGCCCCCGGCTACCAGGAGCTCGAGGGCTTCGACAAGCTCGCCAACGGCCTGCTCCCCATCCACGTGCACATTGACGACAAGGGCTTCATCTGGGTGAACCTCGACGGCGGCGCCCGGCCCGAGGTCGCATGGAAGGACGACCTCGACGGCGTCGACACCCAGGAGCGCTTCGCCTTCTACGACTGGGACGACTACCAGTTCGACCACACCTGGGAGATGGACGGCGAGTACAACTGGAAGATCCTCGCCGACAACTACAACGAGTGCTACCACTGCAAGACGTCCCACCCGGACATTCCCTCCATCGCCGACCTCGAGAGCTACCGCGTCGAGACAAAGGGCGCCCATATCCAGCACTTTGGCAACCCGACGCCCGAGCAGATTGCCAAGGGGTTCCGCGTCGCCGCCTCGTACTACTTTCCCAACGCCTCCATGAACGTCACGTCAGTACTTCGTTCTCTTGTTGTGATGTCCAACTCTAACTCGTAGGCCAGCCCGCACTTCTTCATGATCCAGCGCTTCGTCCCCCGCGGGCCCAACCGCTCGATCATGCGCTACGAGGTCTTCCGCAACAAGACGTCGAGCGACGCCGACTTTGAGCTCATCACGTCCATGTACAAGCGCATCATGTCCGAGGACAAGTACCTCTGCGCCAGCGCCCAGCGCAACCTCAACACGGGCGTCTTTGTCAACGGCGAGATGCACCCCCGCATGGAAAAGGGCCCCCTCTACTTCCAGAAGCTCGTCCGGGAGCACATTGTCGCCCACCACAGGCGCGAGCAGGACGCCGGCCGCGAGATCTGGCCCTCGCGCCAGCAGATCCCCGCCTCCGCCACCGCGAGCAACAGTGACCTACAACTCTGCAGCGCGCTCGAGTGTCCCATCGCCAACAAGGAGGCGCTTGCCTTCTGATGAGCTGGGGTCCGGGAGGCGGGTCCGGGATGGATGCAGACGTGTGCGATTCTTGACGATGCATGACGATCAATGACTGGTTTGTTTCTTCTGCTTGGACAAGATTGATACAGCTGAGCGCGTTTGTCTTTTTTTTTCTCCCCTTCTTTTTTTTCTTCTTCTTGTACGGCGTTGGGACGGTCATTCTCACGTGCTTCTCTTGCGTCACTGCAATGTCAAACAAGATCAAAGTAGACATTAGTCTCGATTAGTAGAGTATATAATGCTCGCTCAAATGGACAGTTCCTCCAGGTATCCCGTTCTAGACCGGCCCAAACGCCAAATATCATCACAAATCCAGCTCCCGTTGTCCATCTTCCACAACGAGTCCGGTATCCTGTCAAATCGCGAGGTCCACGTCTGCAGCAGCTTGAAGCGCATCATCAGGTCCCACCAGACCACGCGCAGCGACGGCTTGCCCTCGATTGCGGGCGCCGGCGGCGCGTCCCTCACGCCGCGCTCGTCGAAGCAGTCGGCCACTTTGAGGAAGAGCTTCTCGTCCTTGAGCTGGTGCACGGCGATGGCATCCTTGCCCGAGATGGCGTGCCGCGTTGCGTTGGGGTGCGTCTTCTTGCGCGCCCACGCGGTCCCGTCGCCCCGCGAGTCGCCATCATCGTAGTCGAACTTTTCCGTGCCCTTGAAGTTGATCATGTTGGCCACCTCGCGGCCCCGGAGCATGAGCATGGCCACCGCCATGTCCTCCCCCGTGATCACATTGTGCTCGTCCTGCAGCTTGGACAGCAGCTCGACCATGTCCCAGGTGGCCGTGTACATGGCGCCGTGCGGGAAGACGAGGTCGTGCTGCTTGGCAAAGTACAGCTCGCCGATAATGGTGCGTTCGACGATGGCCCGCGGCCGCCCCGTGTCGTCGTTCTTGAGCAAAGGCGTGAGGTATCGGTCCCAGAACCCGCGGGCGTTGAACCACAGGTCCGTGTCCATCTTGGAGACAAACTCGTAGTGATGCCCGCGTGCAATGAGCCACTTGTAGAGCTCAATGGTTTTGATGGTGTTGGCCGTCACGTCGTCTTCAGGGATGTGGTCAAGCACAATCATGTCGCCAAACGTGCGGTTCTCGATGCGGATATTCTCCATCCACTGCGGGCCCGGATTCGAAATGACAAAGCGCGCGTCGAACGGCACGTCGTGATAGAGTCGCATCCAGGTCGAACGGATGAGCATGCGGCGCGCCGCGTCCATGGCCGGGCTGATGACCGACACGAGCCAAGGCGACGGGGGCTTGTGGTCGGCCGTGGTCGAGTGCATGGGGGACTCTGGAAACGGTGCCAGGGGGTACTGCGGCACGGGCAGGAACTTGACCGGCTCGCCGTGGACGATGAGGTCCGACGCGGGCGTCTCAAAGGGCGCATGATGCGGGCGCTGCTGGTGGAATGCGAAGAGGAACTTAATTATGAGAAGGGCAATGAGGCCCGTGATGAGCGCGACGCGTCGGAAGCGCCTGTTCGGTGCCTGTCGGGGGACCTGAATGTAGTAGGTGGGAGGAGAGTACATGTACCATGGCTTCTTTCGACGCGGTAGGGGGAGCCATGACCACATGGAAGGACGGCCGCGCGCTTCTGGATGGCCCTTTAGAGCGACCATGCTGGCGTTGACAGACTTGGGGTCAAGAAAGAGAATGTCGTCGACCCCATCGAGATCCCGATCATAAGCGAGAGGGTCGGGGCAGGGACCGAGCATCTCATCGGAAACCCCAGAAGATGGAAACGAGTGGATAGAGCGCACTGCGCTGCTTCGTGCCGCGCGTCGTCGGATTCGAGCCGCAGGACCTGTTCTATGACTCGACGCGCAAGGCAGTGAGTAGTACGGAGAGCGAGCGTGGGTCCGTCAGCAATCAATCGAGTCGTGCGACGGCGACGGCGAGACGGGCAAGGCAAAGGCGCGGGCGATAATGCATGCCAAGGTCGCAACCGGGCAGCAAGTCAGACAACCGTCAACGAGTGATTAGTAGGGAGGGGAGGAAGCGACAGTCGGGAACAAGGAAAATTGAAAAATTGAAAAGCGAATGTGGTTGGTGACCGACTGGCGACGGCCGGGTTGTTGATGGGTGTCGAGGGAGGAAGGGAGGCGAACAGCAGGCAGACAGGAGGCAGGCAGAATGACGGCCGACTGGAGATGAGTTTGCGCCTCGTGGTGGAGCTGGCCAAAGGCGATCCCTGAACGCGCATGCGCCATCGCAATTGCCAACTGTGTCCCTTCAATTGGGGAGTGCGGCGGGGGGATGTGCGCTAGCAGTCGCCCCTGGCGCTCGCCATGGTGAGACTGGTACTGTAGGCACAGCCAGGCTGAAACCGGGCAGGTGGGGTGGTGCACTCGCAGTGAGGTGGCAGGTGCTGGAGACGGGCGTGGCTGTGCAGCCGTGCACATGCAGCAGTGGCAGAACGTCCGCTGGCGGGATGCATGCTTCTGTACCCGCAGACTGCCCAACTTGAAGTCCTGTGTAAAACCGAGGCCAGCTGCCCCTGCGTCGTCGGCCGCGCATGTCACTGCACGTCGGCGACTGCATCAATGGACGGCTGACTGTCAGCCAGCAAACCTGCGACGAACCAGACCAAATAACGAGAGAATCTGCTGATGCTGGTAGCAGGAGAACTTTGGACGTCGTGGCTCTCGTCGATCGGGACCTCCCTCCACAGCTGGAGCGCGACAAGCCCAACCTAGCCTCGTTGAGATTCCTCTTTTTTTTTTTTTTTTTTTTTTCGGCCCTCCCACACCTGGCTCACTAGCCACCTCCACGCGGGTCACCCAGGGGTCACACTAACCTGATTGGCCTGCCATGCAGCTTTCCGTACCTAAGCCAATCTTAGCCCGTGCTGTGGTGTGGCTGGTGACGTCGAGTGGCTGGCTCGCTGGTCTTTGGACTCCTGCACGTCGGTCCGGCGCTCCTTGCGCAGTGCAACAAATTGTCACAACCTGCATATGTGGACGTGTTCCCAAATATGACCGAGCCTGGCTTCGTCGCCGCATGAGCTGCAAAACCCAGACAGTGATGGACAATTCCAAAGCGGACGATCTATCCAGGGGGACGCATCAAGGCCGACTGGCTCTACTGCATAGTCTGGGGCCCCTACAGCAGGAAGGCCCTATCTCGGCAAACCTCATTGGGGAGAAAGCCCCCAAATTATCCCAGGCAGGTTGCGATGAACGAATGCCCGTGCCACTTCAGTGCAGGAGATCCCCTTGGCGGGCTTTGCCTTGGAACTGGCCAGCACACTACGTAAGGTATGGTGGTTTTCATGGCCAATGGTATGAGTAGGGCGTATAGCAAGCGATACAAGGCGTTGATTCTTCCCACTTTGATGCCCAAGAACCGTAGGCACGTCACTTGGAACCCCTCGGCTCCACCTACCCTAGGCACACCCAAGGCTAACCGATAGGCCAGCGCATGTCGGCTGCGTCTGTCGACGTCACTGGTTCACGACATCGACGATCACAGGCCCTTAGCCTGCGGCTTTTGCATCCTGTCAGGCCTCACGGCAACAACCCTGTTGGCTTCTGTGGCTTTCGCAAAATCAGCCCCCGCACCCACAACAACAGAGACGCGTGTGCCCGTGCCAGTGCGGACGAGCCGTCCACCGCGTGAGGCAGCAGCCTTGTACAGGCGCTGAATATCGTCTTGCCACTGCTCTAGGTCCGGCCGCATGACTCGGCGATCGTAGGTGAGCAGTCCGTTGACCTCTCCTTCGACATCAGTCGTCTGTGTATAGACGGCTGCGCTGCAAGCGAAACGCTCCGTCTGCTCGCGGAGGTCGCGGAACAGGACCATCGCGCGATAGTTGTAGGTATCAAGGTCTGCGGTGATCTCGTACGTCTCGGGGATCGTGTTGATGGCCGCTGGGACGTTCCACAGACTGTGCAGAGGAGAGGTCAGCTCAGATCAGCGCAGCTCACAGACTGAAAAAGGAAGGGAAAAAACAAGCAGGGCCACAGACTGTTCGATGGACACGTTGTGACCAATGCCACCATACTCGCCCTGAATTCCGACGCGTTGCGGGTCATAGGGCGTCTTCGGGCGCGAGTAGAATGGCGTCCCACACTGCGGGTGGGCGTAGTTGTGGTTGTCCTTTGAAAGGGTCAGTCTGTGCCCCATGGCTCGGTCACCTTGCTCACATGGTAATCGCCGTAGCCATGGTCATCCCAGCCGCTGACGGAGTTGATGAGCCTCGTTGGGTCGAGCTTGCGAACCAGTTCAGTGAAGGCTGCCTCGGGGGCGGGATCGCTGTTGCGCTGACCCCATCCCTCGTTATAAATCATCCACGAGTAGATGGACGGGTAGCTCTTGTGCTCGTGGACAATGAGCTCGAGCTGGCGCTGAAACTCAGCCTGCTCTGCGTCGTTGGGTTTGCGGGAGGCGGGCAAGGCAGGGATATCCTGGATAATGAGGAGGCCCATGCGGTCGCACGCTTCGTAGAAGAGATCAGGCTCAATCTTGATCTACGCAAGGGGTCAGCTCTCTGACGGCCCAGGATAGCTCGCGCAGATGGACGCACGTGCTTGCGGACCATGTTCATGCCAAAGTCCTTAAGGACTTGCAAGTCGTACACCATAGCCTCCCGGCTGGGCGGGGTATGCAGCCCGTCGGGCCAGTATCCTTGATCGAGGGTACCGAATTGGAAGACAAATTCGCCGTTGAGGAGATGTCGCATGACGCCTTGGACCTCGCCCCTGGAGATGGTACGGAAGCCAGTGTAGCTGTTGACCTTGTCTCGGCCGAGCGTCACGGTGAGGTTGTACAACGTGGGCGACTCCGGCCACCAGAGGTCAGGGTTGTCCACCGTGAACGAAAATTCGGAGTCCGCTGAGGCGTTGTGCGATGCGATTGCAGAGCCATCTTGATCAAAGACCTTGACAGCGACATCGGCGCCATTTTGGGTGGAAGACAGGACGTGGACGGTGACTGCAAGAGTACTCAGCGCAGGCTCATGCACGGGGCAGATCATCTCAGAGTCTTACCCTTGCCATCCATGTTCGCCGAGACATCGAGACGTCTGATGTGGTCCTTGGGCGCGGCCTCCATCCATACCTGTTGCCAGATTCCCGAGCAAGAGCGGTAGAAGATGTGACTAGGGTTGAGGGTCTGCTTTCCAACGGGAATGACAGCCGAGTCAGTTGGGTCCGAGACGAAGACGAGGCTGTGTACTTTGTCAGTTTGGGGGTCCTCGTTTGCAAGCATGCATCAACGCAACTCACAGGGCGTTGGAGCTACCGAATGTGATGTCGTCGGTCACATCGACGGTGAATCGCGTGTACCCGCCGACATTGGTGGCCTTTTGGACGCCATTGACAAAGACAGTGGCTTGGTAGTCGGCAGCCTCAAAATTCAGCAGGACGTGCTGGCCCTCCCAATCGCTGGGTACGATGACCGTGGTCTCGTACCACATGTCGCGGACATTGAGGATCTGCAGACCAGAGAGGCCACTCTCTATGCAGGAGGGCACGAGGACCTCGCGGTCTAGAGGGCCCGGTGCAGGCGGACTGGCCACGTCTTCAGCGCTGGCAGCAGCTCTCCACGTCCAGAGGCCATTGAGGCTCTGCCAGGCCTGGCGGTGGAGTTGGGGCCGAGGATGCTCAGGCCACGGGTCGGTCCCGACTTTGTAGGTCCAATCCGTGTCGAGAGGAGGTGCCTGGACCTTGTAGGGTGTCTGCGCGACGGCCGTGCGCGAAGCCCAGAGGGCCGTCCCGAAGAGCGACCACCAGGTGGAGTACATGGATAGCAATGCTTACGGATATCAGGAGCTAAGATGAGGGCGACGTAGATATACAATATCAAGAGCACGAGGAACCGGCGTGGTCGACTACACGAGTCTCCGCGGGCGCGCTTGTGTTTGTTTCCGTAGCAGACACGACGCGGAACGTCGCCAGCCTTTATAGCCTGCGGTGAAGGCTGTAGAGGTGCAGGAGCGACTGTTGGATCGTTACAGCGAGGGAAGGAATCACAAGTGGCTGGTTTGACGAACGTTGTGGCAGCTCGTGAACTCTGACTGGGGATTGCGAGACCAGGACGTCCTAGCTAAGGTAGAATGGCGGCATCACGTCGGTTTGGGCGGCATGTCCAAGAAGAAGAGAGATGTGAGCGCGCATTGACGAAGGTATGCAGAGAATCCAAAGTCGTTGAGGCGGTCGCGTATTTCTCGTTGGAGGACCTCGCACAGAGGGAAGGAACCACAAGTGGCTGGTGGTGAAATTTGGGGTCGAACCTCAGGGAGGTTGCTCTTCTCCTCATGATAGCGCTGCGAACGATTTTCACCCTCTTTGAACTGCGATACGGCACTACCATCGTGCCTAGATTTTGCGTGCTCACACAATCTTTGCTTTTCGCGACCTCTTCTAGCCGTGTCTGGGGAGACGGTCCTAGCTGTGTGGACAGCCTGGGGAAGCCGACACAACCTTTGACGAGATCCCCTCGACTCTGGTCGTGCTTGAGCCTGAATCGCAAGGATACCAGGACGGCGAGCCTTAGAGCAGGCATGATCAACATCGAAATTACGACAAAGACGGAAAACCTTCAGCAGCCTGGCGTTGTGGCCACGGACCTCGTCATGCTAGGGAGTACAGGGTAGACAAGGCAGATATGGAACGTTCAGACCGGAAACGCATCAACGCCCACTCCCGTCGACTTGGCACGGCCTGTCTTGGGTTCAAGAACCGTGTCCTTCGTTCGCGCGGTGCTCGAAGCTAGTCGACTCGGTCTTTTATGGCCACTGGGCCGTGGGGTGTCGAATTTCAGAAGGTTAGACGATCGTGTGGACGGCATGTACCAAATGAGCCAGAATCTGCCGCATGCAGCCAAGTTGTTCCTCCAGAGCCCTGCTTTGTGGCATGGACGCCCTCCGGCTCGATGGAGGGACACAAGCTAGATGCGTTCATTGGTCCTTGATCTCGACGCTGGGACGCGATCGCTACCCGGAAGCAGACGTGAACTCATGGCTGCTAGGCACGAGCGCCAGGGTGGTTCAAGGAGCGTGGTCGTGGCCCAGATGGCCCAATGAAGAGCACGAGGCGAACGGCTGGATCGAATCGTTGCCCAATCTCAATTCTTGAAGGCATTTGCTGCTGACTCGTCCAGTCATTGACGTGCCTAGGGCAAGCTATGGAACACACCGGAAATGGCGGAACGGTCCCTTGAAGTCTAAAGGCAGTCCACTAGCAAAGTCAAAGCTCCATGCCATACGTGGGCAGGAATGGAAGCGTGCGGGTGCTGATGTCTGGGGAAGCGAACCGTATAAGGAATCGCCAGGACCATGACGAGGTTTCGTCTCGCCCTATCCAGCATTCGACTCGCTTGGTCTGGAGCTCATAGCTAACCCAACCACCAATGGCCCAACCCAGGGAGATGGAAGTGCAGCCTGCATTGGCTGAGCCATATTACACACATGAGAGCAACATGGCAGAGGGTAGCAGCCCTGGGGGAGAGGAGGACAGTCCTCTGGAAGAGAAGTACAGCACAAGCCTGTCCGACAATGAGAGCGACAATCACGGCGCCAACCTGCGGGCGCTGCGAAGCCGGCAAATGTCCGTAGGACACGACGGCCGCTCGGAGCTGTTTCGCATCGCAACAGACCTCTCCCAGCGGCAGTCGAGCGTGGCTGTCCCGGCGTACAGCAAGCACCGGCTGAGCGGCATCGATGAGTACGACGAGGCCCTCGACCCCCAGAAGCAGGCCTTCGACCTGGAAAAGTGGCTCCAGCGGTTCATCGACCAGCTCCGCGCGCAGGGCATGGTGTCCAGGAGCACGGGCGTCGCGTTCCGCAACCTCAACGTCTACGGATCGGGCTCGGCCCTCCGCCTGCAGAGCACCGTGGCCAGCATTCTCATGGCCCCCCTGCGGATCGGCGAGCTGCTACGCTCGGGGCGCGGCCCCAAGAAGCAGATCCTGCGCAGCTTTGACGGCAAGATCAACCAGGGCGAGATGCTCATCGTGCTCGGACGCCCCGGGTCCGGGTGCAGCACGTTCCTCAAGTCGCTGTGCGGCGAGCTGGACGGCCTGCAACTGGGCGAAGCGTCCAACATCAACTTTAACGGCATCCCCCAGAAGCAGATGCAGAAGGAGTTCAAGGGCGAGGCCATCTACAACCAGGAGGTCGACAAGCACTTCCCCCACCTCACAGTCGGCCAGACGCTCGAGTTTGCGGCCTCTGTGCGGACGCCCTCGCATCGCATCGCGGGCCTGAGCCGCAAGCAGTACTCGCAGTACATTGCGCAAGTGGTCATGGCCGTGTTCAACCTGTCCCACACGTACAACACCAAGGTGGGCGACGACTTTGTGCGCGGCGTGTCGGGCGGCGAGAGGAAGCGCGTGAGCATCGCTGAGATGACGCTCTCGGCGGCGCCCTTTGCGGCGTGGGACAACAGGTGAGCCATGCATCCCTCTGGCCAGTGGCCTCGCCATCTCGAAATTGACTGACGAGCACAGCACGCGTGGCCTGGATGCGGCGACGGCCCTGGCCTTTGTGCAGGCCCTGAGGACGTCCGCCAACCTGGGCGCGCACTCGTACGCCGTGGCCATCTACCAGGCCAGCCAGGCCATCTACGACCTCTTTGACAAGGCCATTGTGCTCTACGAGGGCCGCGAGATCTACTTTGGCCCGGCCCACAATGCCAAACGCTACTTTGAGAAGCAAGGTTGGTACTGCGCGCCGCGTGCCACGACGGGCGACTTCATCACGGGCGTCACGAACCCGCAGGAGCGCAGGGCCCGGCCCGGCTTCGAGAACACGGTTCCCAAGACGGCGGACGAGTTTGAGCACTTGTGGAGGACGTCGCCCGAGTACAGGGCGCTGCAGCTCGAGCTCGACCAGCACGAGCGGGAGTACATGACCGAGGAGCGGCAGCACGAGACGCTCGCGCAGTTCCGCCGCGACAAGAACTACCGCCAGGCCAAGCACGTGCGGCCCGAGTCGCCGTACCTGGTGAGCGTGCCCATGCAAGTCCGTCTGTGCACGAAGCGGGCGTACCAGCGCATCTGGAACGACAAGGCGGCCACGCTGTCGTCGTGCGTGGTCCAGCTCGTCATGGCGCTCATCATCGGGTCCATCTTCTACGGCATGCCCGACGCCACCGTGTCCTTCTTCCAGATGGGTTCTGTGCTCTTCATGGCCATCCTGCTGAACGCGCTCACCGCCATCGCCGAGATCAACAGCCTCTACGCCCAGCGGCCCATTGTCGCCAAGCACGCCTCCTACTCCTTCTACCACCCAGCCTGCGAGGCGGCGGCCGGCATCGTCAGCGACATCCCCGTCAAGTTCGTCACGGCGGCCATCTTCAACCTCGTCCTCTACTTCATGGCCGGGCTCCGGCGCGAGGCGGCCCAGTTCTTCCTCTACTTCCTCATCGTCTACATGAGCATCTTTGTCATGGCCTTTATCTTCCGCACCATGGCGGCTGCGACGAGGACCGTCTCGCAGGCCATGACGGGCGCCGGCCTCCTCGCGCTCGCCCTCGTCATCTACACGGGCTTCACCATCACCGTCGCCGACATGAAGCCGTGGTTCTCCTGGATCCGCTGGATCAACCCCATCTTCTACGCCTTTGAGATCCTCGTGGCCAACCAGTTCCACGGCCGCCGGTTTCCCTGCTCCAGCATCGTGCCCCCGTACCCCGACCGCGCGGGCACAGACACTTTCGTCTGCACCGTCCAGGGGTCCGAGACGGGCAGCCTGACGGTCAGCGGGGACAGCTTCATCGCGGCCAACTACAGCTACTACTACGCCCACGTCTGGAGGAACTTTGGCATCCTGGTGGGGTTCATGATCTTCTTCATGGTGTGCTACATGGTCGTCGTCGAGATCAACTCGAGAAACGAGAGCACAGCCGAGGCGCTTGTCTTTCAGCGCGGTCACGTCCCGGCCCGTCTCCAGGAGCACGGCAAGGGCGCCTCTGCGGACGTCGAGTCTTCCGCGGCGGCTACGACGGCGACGACGACGTCCAACGGCCAGGCCACGTCGAGCACAGACGGCCAAGAGAGCAAGGAGGCGGCCACCAAGGTCCTCCCGCCGCAGCGCGACCTTTTCACGTGGCGCGACGTCGTCTACGACATTGAGATCAAGGGCGAGCCGCGCAGGCTCCTGGACCACGTGTCCGGCTGGGTCAAGCCGGGCACGCTCACGGCCCTCATGGGCGTCAGCGGGGCCGGCAAGACGACGCTGCTCGACGTGCTCGCCCAGCGCACGACCATGGGCGTCGTCACGGGCGACATGCTCGTCAACGGGACGCCGCTGGACGCCAGTTTCCAGAGGAAGACGGGATACGTCCAGCAGCAGGGTGCGTACGCTTTTTCTTCGCAGACACTGACCAGCCCAACTGACAAGCCAACCAGACCTCCACCTCGCGACGGCGACGGTCCGCGAGAGCCTGCGGTTCAGCGCCGAGCTGCGCCAGCCCTCGTCGGTCAGCCGCCAGGAAAAGTACGACTTTGTCGAGGAGGTGATCAAGATGCTGGGCATGGAGGACTTTGCCAACGCCGTCGTGGGCGTGCCGGGCGAGGGACTCAACGTGGAGCAGCGGAAGCTGCTGACAATTGGCGTCGAGCTGGCGGCCAAACCCAAGCTGCTCCTCTTCCTCGACGAGCCGACGAGCGGACTCGACTCGCAGTCGTCGTGGGCCATTTGTGCGTTCCTGCGGCGCCTGGCCGACTCGGGCCAGGCCATTCTGTGCAGTAAGACTCTTGAGTTTCCCCATCTTGTTTGCCCGCTGACTTGTCTGCCCAGCCATTCACCAGCCGTCTGCGATCCTGTTCCAGTCCTTTGACCGGCTGCTCTTCCTCGCCAAGGGCGGCAGGACGGTCTACTTTGGCGACGTGGGCGCGCACTCGCGCACGCTGCTCGACTACTTTGAGTCGAGCGGCGGGCGGAAGTGCAGCGACACGGAGAACCCGGCCGAGTACATCCTCGAGATTGTCAACCACGGGACCAACGACCAGGGCAAAGACTGGCACGACGTGTGGAAGGACAGCGAGCACAGCAAGGCGTGCATGGCGGAGCTGGACCAGATGGAGGCCGAGAGGCGAGCCCAGCAGCAGCAGCAGCAGCATCCGTCGGGCACGACGAGGTCTGACGAGTACGACGAGTTTGCCATGCCGCTCGGGGCGCAGATGATGATTGTCACCAAGCGCATCTTCCAGCAGTAGTATGTGTCCCAGTCCAGTGCTCCCTTTTCATCTTGATGCTGACAAGTCCAGCTGGCGCATGCCGTCATACGTGTTTGCCAAGTTCCTCATGGGCGTGGCGTGCGGTCTCTTTATCGGCTTCACGTTTTACCAGACGGGCGAGTCGCTGTCGATGCTGCAGAACACCATCTTTGCCGTGTTCATGCTGCCGACCATCTTCTCGACGCTGGTGCAGCAGATCCAGCCGCTGTTTGTGACGCAGCGGTCGCTGTACGAGGTGCGGGAGCGTCCGAGCAAGGCGTACTCGTGGAAGGCGTTCATGGTGGCCAACATGGTGGTGGAGCTGCCGTACCAGGTATTTGGGGCGGTGCTCACCTTTGCCTGCTTCTACTACCCGGTGCTGGGCGTGCAGAGCGCGGAGCGGCAGGGGCTCGTGCTGCTCTTTGTGGTCGAGCTGTTTGTGTACGCCAGCGCGTTTGCGCACATGACGATTGCGGCGGTGCCAGACGCCCAGACGGCCGCGCACATTGTGACGCTGCTCACGCTCATGAGCATCCTGTTCAACGGCGTGCTCCAGACGCCCGACGCCCTGCCGGGCTTCTGGGTCTTCATGTACCGCGTCAGCCCCTTCACGTACTGGGTCGGGGGCATCGTGGGCACCGTGCTGCACGACCGGCCCGTGCGGTGCGCCGAGCGCGAGGTGGCCGTCTTCCAGGCGCCCGCGGGCACGACGTG
Organism: Emericellopsis terricola; assembly: GCA_027569275.1. Classification (NCBI taxonomy): domain Eukaryota; kingdom Fungi; phylum Ascomycota; class Sordariomycetes; order Hypocreales; family Bionectriaceae; genus Emericellopsis; species Emericellopsis terricola. The sequence continues at coordinate 990,576 of JAPDEU010000005.1, read as the reverse complement.
CGGCGCGTACATGGAGCCCTTCTTCGCGGGGGGCGCGCCGGGCTACCTCGTCGACGCGAACGCCACGACGTGCGGGTACTGCGCCGCGTCCGTGGCGGACGAGGTGCTCGCGGGCTCGCGCATCTTCTGGAGCGAGCGGTGGAGGAACTTTGGCATCCTCTGGGCCTACATTGTGTTCAACATGGGCATGGCCGTCGTGCTGTACTACGTCTTCCGCGTGCGGCGGGTGAGCTTGGGCAGGCTGTCCATGCCCAACATGGGCAAGATGCCGTGGGCCAAGACTAAGGGCGCGTGAGGCCGGGCATGCACTGAAGATCCCAAGCCCGTGCGGCGGGGGTTCCGAGTGCCGGCGGAGTGGGTGGTATTACGGTACGTCAGCTGGGAGGGGATCACAGCGCTGTACAATATTTACTTTTGAGACTCTCTGCAGTAACTTTTTGTCTCAGCAATTCGAGAAGCAAATCCAGCGACTTGATGCCATGGCTCTTTACAGTTGCGAGGCGACCTGGGAACAACTCGCCAGCGCGCTTGGCTGCGCTTGGCATCGAGCCACAAGCACACCGTTGTAAAGCCCATCCCATCCCACGTCAGTCCGATCGCAGGGTTTAGGTTAGTGGGCGCCGATCCTCGTCCGGGTGGTGGCAGGGCAGAGGGGGAAGAGGGAGCGAGATGAGTGGCCACGGGCCGCACAGATGGCCCGATGTGGCAGGAGAGTCAATCGTTGCCGGTCTTGGCTGGAGATTCAACACGTGGCTTGATTTAAAGTTGCCCAGTGATGCACGGCATTTGTTCATATTCTCCCCGACGGAACGGCCGTCGGATGGCCTTGGGCCCTGGTACGCTCTCGACGTCAGACACACGGCCGTGTTGCCTGTGCTACGCTGGCCATGGAGCATTCTCTCGTCATCTCGACCAGGAAATCAAAGAATGACATGGCCTGTCTGTATCAAGGAGCAGACGGTCTTTGGAGCAACGGAGCTGACTCTGACCGGTCTCCCCGTGGGGTGGCGAGATGAGCCGCTGCGCTGCAACGTGGGGACAGTGGACTATGCTTTTTGGGACTCGTCGATGGACACGGAGGCATTGTCTGTCGATCCCGCCTCGCACTGCGTTCCCAAGATGGACAGGTCGTAATGCACCGGGAGGAGCCTTGTTTCAAACGCATGGCGGCGATCCTCAGACCGCATCTTGATGGGCTCCCCACGGGCATATAAAGACCACGAGCAGACGCCTCCCAACCTCCTCGTTCAGTCTCACCACACAGGACCGCCAGACAAGAAGAAGCACGCCAACCGTACAAGCAGCCGCCACCATGAAGCTCTCGACTATCGCAGCCGCCCTCCTGCCCGCCGCGGCCATGGCCTCGCCCGTCGGCACCACGACCGACGATGGCCTCGCCAAGCGCCAGACCAGCCTGATCACCTTGACCGACCAGCTCGTATTCACCTTCAGCCTGTCCGCCTTCCTCACGCGGCGCAACGCGCGCAACCCCCCCACGCTGGACTGGACCTCGGACAGCTGCTCCTCGTCGCCCAACAACCCGCTCGGCTTTCCCTTTGACCGTAAGTCGCCCGCTGGGCCGCCAGAGGAGTACGCACTGACATGACGTGCACAGCCGCCTGCCAGCGTCACGACTTTGGCTACCGGAACTTCAAGGCCCAGAACCGCTTCACCGCCGCCAACAAGCTGCGCATCGACGACAAGTTCAGGGGGGAGTGAGTCTACGGCCACGGCCAGCTTATGACACGGTAAAGATGCGGATGCTGACACTTGTCCTGCAGCATGTTCAATCAGTGCGCGGGCCAGCCCGCGCAGTTCGCCTGCGAGGCCCTCGCCAACGTCTACTACCAGGCCGTCCGCGCGTTCGGCCGCGAGGCCCCTTCGACCGCCAGGGTGATGGCCGAGGCGCAGGAGTCCGCGGACGCGATGCCTGCCGAGTACCTCGAGGCTGTCGCGGAGTACGAGGCGGCGGTCAGGAAGCTCCAGGAAGAGGGCGAGCTGCCGGCCCAGTAAGAGATGGTTGAGCCATGAGATGAAATAGAATGAATGGCAGCTTTTTCAGACGCAACCCAGTCATGAGCCACGTAGTCTGTACCGTGACTTTTGAGAAAAAGCCGCAGCTCAGGTCCTAAATGGTTCGTCCGTCAGACAATCGGCTCCGATCCCTAGGGGCGCGTCCTCTTTCGCTCAAAATGTGTCTATCTCTGGCGATCAAACACATGCAACGTTTCTTTGACTCCTTCTGCCATGGCCAGCCCATGAAACGGTCAAGGATCATGGCGCGGAGCAGGGCAGCAGTCTGCAGCCTTCCTGCCAGATGCCTTTGTGAGCACAGGCGAGGGACTTTTGGATAGCATTCGGGTAAGACGGCGGACCATGCCCACCTCAAAGGGGGCACCATGTCATTATCTGTTTGTCGTGCACCTTGCTGGACACGAACGAGGATCGTCGCTGCGCGCCATGTCCTGCTCAGCTCAGCTCGCACAAGAGGATCAGCGACGCGACGGGTCAGCTGACAAGCACAAAGCCCGAGCTGCCATCTCCTTCTGGAAGGCAAGCTCACCCCCTCGCCTCGGCCATCAGTCGCCCGTCCAGGCAACGATTGGCGCGTTCTCCGCTAAAGAGGCTCGCACGTCACGGAGCAGAGGGCGGGCTGAATGATGATCAGCACACCATCCTCTGCGCTGCGTTGCGTGAGTCAGGGCCATCCTGTTCGACGTGCGACTTTCACATGCACGCGACTCGACTGACACTCGTCCGTGGTCCTTGAAGCGTCAAAGTCATTAAAAACCCTCCGCGGCGGCGATGCGTCCGCGACTCCGCGTCTCATGTGGCCAGCAGCGCATGCACGATTACGTCGTCTGCAGCGTGGAGGCCAGGGTGGACGGGAGATAGTGCCCAAACCACCCGCTCGCGCCCCCGGCAGATGGACGTCAAAAGTTCTTGGGCTCCATCGCCCGTCTTGGCTCTGCCCTGCCCTGCGCCTGCACCTGCGCAGCACCTGCAGAATCTATGCAATGTGTGTCAGGGCACAGGCCGCGTCGTAGATGTACAGCACAGTAGCGCCTCTGGCAGTGTACTTGGCTTCTCTGCGATGACGATTGATGCGACTGGAGAGGCCACAATCACGCAGGACTCGAGACCAACGATGAGCGTGCACAAGGACGCAGCGACGCGACAGCGGAACAGAGTCAACAGATGCCAGAGCGAGCGGGCGAGCCTCCGGTCCTCTGAAGGGGCCGGTTTACAGTTCGGTTCGCCATGTTCCCGCCGCATGAATCTGGTCAAACAAACGGAACGATGGGCAGTTACTCCATTCGGTAACTGTCTGGCCGGACGGGTCAGGGGAGAGGCATTCGAGAGTGTGTTTCGACACTGCTGAGCGGAGCTGCTTGCCGACTCGCGTATCTCGCTCTGGCTGGCTGGGCCGCGCCGAACGCCCTAGACGGGAGGCGTCTGTGATCGACGTCCCTCTTCCGAGGCCCCAAGTTCGCTTCTTTGTTGATGTGTGTTTGATGGGTCTTTCCACGTTCGGCAGGTCGAGCAGACACGTTCCTCTCTGACGAGCCATGCTGTGCCCTTTCGCTGGGCTGACGTCGTCATGCCAGCTGTTGCGTGTGCATCGGTGCATTGTCATATGATATGCCTGTTACACCCGCTGGCGGATGACCATGTCGCGCGCGCGCATAGCGCACTGGACGCATGGGCAAATGACAACAATGCAGGCGAGCCTGGAGATGGGAATTTGGGAACCGAGGACGGTCCTGCGCAACCGGATTTGCGGCGGGATTCCCCATCGGCGCGCCCCATGGGAGATCTGGCGCCTGACCCGTTCGAGTAGGTATGGAGGAGAGATCGGCATCACGCACAGCCGAGCAAGGAGGCCGACATCGTCGACGAGGCTCAGCCTGCCCCTTTAGGCAGCGCGCCCGGCCGCCAGGGCCCAGGGACGTTTGCTTGCGCCGTTCGTCGCGGCCACCCGAAACACGGCCGCTCTCGCTCGACGCTGGGCCCCCAAGCAGAGTGACGTCCAGCCATGCTCCTCGACAAGACAGACGCTCCAACAGGGAGGGGAGCGGACGGCAGATGGACAGCAGAAAATGGCCGGCTCGGCAGATCGCTGCCGCAAGGGGCAACCCCATACAGGGCGCCCGCCGCACAAACGGCCCCCGACACGCTGCCCCTCGTCCATCCTCGTGCGTCCGAGTTATCAAAGGATCCTGTCGATCACCAGCTTCATGCCTGCGGCGTGAGGCAAGCAGTCGTGAGCCCGACAAAGCACATGTCCACGCGAGGAACAGGTCGTCCGCTCGCCAAAGATAAATAGGAGCTCAGTCTTCTCGCTGTGTCTCCCATCATCTCACCATCCATCCATCCATCACCACATCTCAGCTCTCGCTGCTCTCTCTCAGCTTCGCTCTCGCCTTCGTCCTCCTCTTCCAGCCTCCAGTCTCCAGCCTCCCTCCGTCCCAAACTTCAACCGCCACCATGCGTTCTGCCACTCTTCTCGCCCTCCTCCCCCTGGCCATGGCCGCGCCGTCCATGACCAAGCGCGAGTCGCCCGCGCCGCTCATTGTGCCCCGCGACGCCGAGCTCGTCCAGGACAAGTACATTGTCAAGTTCCGGGACGACATCATGTCCGCCAACGCCATGGGCTCCGCCATGGCCTCCATCAAGGCCGACGTCGACTACAAGTACGCGCGGTCCTTCCGCGGCTTCGCGGCCACCCTGACCAAGGACGAGCTCGAGAACCTGCGCAACGACCCCACCGTCGACTACATTGAGCAGGACGCCGTCATGAGCATCTCGGCCACCCAGACCAACGCCCCCTGGGGCCTCGCCCGCATCTCCTCCGCCGCCCCCGGCGGCACCACCTACACCTTTGACGACTCGGCCGGCGCCGGCACCTGCGCCTATATCCTCGACACGGGCATCGACACCACCCACCCGGACTTTGAGGGCCGCGCCAGCTTCGCCGCCAACTTTGCCGACTCGAGCGACGCCGACGCCCAGGGCCACGGCACCCACGTCGCCGGCACCGTCGGCGGCGCCACATTCGGCGTCGCCAAGAAGACCACCCTCTTCGCCGTCAAGGTCCTCGGCGACGACGGCACCGGCACCAACGCCGGCGTCATTGCCGGCATGGACTTTGCCGCCTCCGCCAACGACGACTGCCCCAACGGCTCCGTCGTCAACATGTCCCTCGGCGGTGGCTTCTCCTCCGCCATCAACGAGGCCGCCGCCGCCATCGTCTCCTCGGGCAAGTTCCTCGCCGTCGCCGCCGGCAACGAGGCCGTCGACGCCCGCAACTCGTCCCCGGCCTCCGCCTCCGCCGCCTGCACCGTCGGCGCCACCGACATCGACGACGGCTTTGCCTACTTTTCCAACTTTGGCTCCATCGTCGACGTCCTCGCTCCTGTAAGTGTCGCCTGCAATTTGTAAAGTGACCCCCAGCTAACCAGACAGGGCGTCGACATTGTCTCCGCCAGGACCGGCGGCGGCTCCGTCTCCCTCAGTGGCACCTCCATGGCCTCCCCCCACGTCGCCGGCCTCGCCGCCTACCTCATGGGCACCGGCGCCAGCGCCTCGGGCCTCTGCAGCAGCATCGCCTCGTCCGGCATCGAGGGTGTCATCTCCGGCCTCCCCTCCGGCACCGTCAACGTCCTCATCAACAACGGCAACCAGTAAGCGGTTCGCCCACAGACGCCAGGAGACAAGGGGACGGTGGAAACAGGCGATACCACCCGCTGCGAGCCGGCGGGACTGTTTTCCCCTCCGCCCACGAGCTGGCTCGCGTGACGCATGGCGTGCATTTCCATGAAACACGACCATAAGGGCTGGATGGAAGCATGAGGACACGACCAGGCCGTCTGCGCACGGACGGATGGCGCTCCGGACGCGACGAGCACTGGGTTGACTGTTCTCCCTTGGGACTGTGTATTTCTTCTTCACTTGGCATATTTCTTAGCGTAAATACCATCTCGCACATTGATTCTTACTCGAGGCCACAAACTGCGTTGTCGTTCATTGTTTCGCTGGTCGCCATCGAATCTATATCATGGCCGTGCCCGCTGGACACGCCATTTGCTCGAGTCACGTCGTCACGGAGCGCAAGGGCACGGCAGGTAGAACATGGTAGATTGGCTGACGAGTGCGACGGCTGTCCGCCGCCTATGCCCTAGGCCTGGTCCGCATGAATACGTTGGGCGGCATCGGCCTGTCCTGAAATTCCTCGGGCATGCCAAAGTCCATGTCGTCCCCTTGCGGCTGGAAGCCGTACTGCACATAGACGTGGCGGCCCATGGCGGACCCCTCGGTCATCATCTCCAGGTCGCCCCTGCGCTTGGCCTCGGCGACGCCGTACTCGACCATCCTCTTGGCGGCGCCGCGGCCCTGGAAGGCCGGGTCCACGGCGCAAATGTCGAGCGCCAAGACGGCCGGGTCCTCGTCGTGGATCTTGTCCATGATGGCCGCCACGCGCTGCCGCGAGAGCCCCCCCAGGGCGGCGCAGACGAAGCGCTGCTCCCGCTCGTCGTCGGGGTACTTTTCCCGCGCCAACTCGAGGTGCTTCTCGCTCGACGCGGGCGGGGCGCCGCGGCCCTCGACGCCGCTGTACTGCGTCCAGACGGAGTACCCGATGATGCGCTCCGTGCCGTCCCCCTCGGTCACGACGGCCTTGAGGTACAGCGCGTGCGGCACGCCGTTTTTGTCCTTGTCCTTGCCGCTGTCCCTCCACCTCTGTCCCAGCTTGTCGCCGTGCTTCTTGCGGCCCTCAGGCGTGTCCCAGCCTGGACACATGGCGCGCCAGAGGCCGTCGGCCACCTGGTCGCCGAATGCCTTGGCCGCACACGCAAACGCGCCGTGGCCGTCGGCCTCGCTCTCAAAGGGGAGCACCCGTACGCCGCTGGTGGAGTCCATGATGCTGCTGCTGCTGTTGTCTTGGAAGCCTGGAGAGGGTGTTTCGCGAGACGGAAAAAGTGTGCTGGAGGGGAAGCATTCGGTTGACACCACTTTACGAATCTCATCTCGTCCTCCCCGCACAGCCCCTCACCTCAGGGACTCGGTCAGTCGTTGGACCCCTGCGGAAATGGACCGAGGAGGGCGTGGTGGACCCCAGCCTCGTGGAGAGCCAGATGGGCTTGGCGGGCCCGCGGGTGCCGAGGGTGACTGCATGAAGGAAGTTTTGGAGTCGTGAAACACAGTCGTAGGGTCGGGGAGGAAGTGCATCGAGCCGCATCTACCTACGCGCCCTTGGTATCGCGTAGCAGATGATGGAAGTGCAAAAGCCAGCCAGGCAGATGCGTCACGTCGCGTCGCGTCCGGTCCGGTCGCGTTAGTTACCCCGCACCGATACGGTCCGACACGTCCTGCCTACCCTAAGCAAGATATCGGTGACACCCAGCCAGCTAACCCAGGACAGGAGAGCTCTGCATCCAGCTTCTCCAGAGTAAATGCTCATCAATTGTCAAATAATTGTGAGCAAGTCTTCTAGATGAGGCTCCTCTTCCTCGGAACCATGGAGTGCTAGTCGGCAGCCATGTAACATGCATGCACCCAACACTGTAGCCTCTGGCCCCCGCACGCCTCCATCCGCATAACTGCCTCGCGATAGAATCTCACCTTCAGTCTACTCCGACAAGACCACACACAGCATGACTTTCGTCACCGAGTACACCCGTCTGACCGTCAAGCCCGGCACAGAGGGCGACGCCCTCGACGCAACCACCCCAACAGGCCAGATTGTGCAGCGCTGCATCACGGAGACGACCCCCCAGCCCGGCTTCCGCGCCCTCCACTATGGCTTCGCTGTCGAGAGGCCCTCAGAGCTCTGGATGTTCCTCGACTGGGACACGGTCGAGCAGCACCAGGCGTGGCGCGATTCGGCGTACGAGTAGCTCACTCCCATGCGCAGAAACATTGCTGACGAGGGCAGATCCCACAACGACCTGAGCAAGAGCCTTGCCTCTATCAGCGACTCATCCGCGCCCAACTTCTCGCTACACATTGCCCCTTCGCCGACCTCCGTCTTCCAAGACCCCGCCCACCCTACGGTCGAGGTCCTCAACATGGTCTTCCCCTCAGACGTGGACGAGGCCACCATGACCGTGGTGCAGGATCTCTGGGATCAGTTCGCCGCCGCCGCCCTGCGTCAGCCAGGCCTCTGCGGGCCCATTGCCACGGGATGGTCGCTCGAGAACGACGCCCCTGTCCGCGACGACGAGGGCAGCACCAGCAAGATCTTCCTCGCTCTCATCGCCTGGCCGAGCGTCGACAAGCACATGGAGAACCGGGGGCTGCAGGCGTTCCTGGACGCCGTCCATCTTGTCAGGGAGATGCCGCGCCTCATCAAGATGGACATGTTCCACGTGCATGCCAAGACGGTGACAGCCACACGGTAGACGCAGTCATGAACAATGCATTACGATTCAACATTCCATGACCATCCACACTGCCTGCGCAAGAGCAAATGTGAGATACAGTGTCCATGTGCGACTCCATTACATCCGAGGCCAGAGGCCTATGCTCCACGACCATCATAGACCATTGCCAACAACCCACCTACAGCTCATTCTCCGTGTCCCGAACCGTCGGGTCATCCAGCCCATCAAACAGGTTCACCCCCCACTCCCTTCCGGGGTTGTTCATGCGGACCTTGCGGTCCTGCGCCGCAATCTGCATCATCTCCTCGGGCGCGTACACGACGCCCAGCGCCCCGAGGTTCTCCCTCATGTGCCCCTCCCGCACGCTCTTGGGGATGACGGCCGTGCCGCGCTGCAGGCCCCAGGCCAGCACCGCCTGCGGGACGGTGACGTTCTTGGTCCGCGCCATCCGCACCCAGAACGGGTCGTCCAGGATGCTCGGCATGCCCGACCGGTAGTGCGGGTTGACGTTGGCCAGCGGCGAGTAGGCAATCACCTGCATCCCCCGCGCGCGGTGCCAGTCCACGTACTCCTGCTGCTGCAGGTACGGGTGCGCCTCGAGCTCGTGCGCGTACGGGCACACCTCGCACACGGACAGGATGGCGTCCACGTCCGCCGGGGCAAAGTTGGACACGCCAATGTACCGCGTCTTGTTCGCCCGCACCAGCGCCTCCATGGCCTTCCACGTCGCCGTGATGGGCCTCTCGAGGTCCAGCCGCCCGTCCTTCCGGAACGCCACCGGCCAGTGCATCAGGTAAAGATCCAGGTAGTCCAGCTTGAGATCCTTGAGGGTCCGCTCGATGGCGCGCCCCGGGTCCCGGTGGTCCGTGTTCCACAGCTTGCTCGTCACCCAGAGGTCCTTGCGCTTCAGGCCAGACTTTTTGATGCCCTTGCCCACCTGGCGCTCATTTCCTGCACGTCAGACAGTGTGAGTCTATGCTGCTCGCTGGACAAGGGGGGCCATCTCACCATAGGCATGAGCCGCGTCAATGTGCGTGTATCCATGGTCGAGGGCGTACTGGGCTGCGTGCTTGACCTCCTTTTTGCCAGACAGCCAGGTGCCAAGCCCAATGGCTGGGATATCGCTTAGCGATCCGACGACAGCATCCTGATCGCCTTCGCCTCGTGCGGCGGCGTCCGGGAGCAGCAGGGCTGTCGCAAGCAGGAGGGATTGGAGCATCATTCTCGCCATCTTTGACTTGGAAATCAATGTGTCGTGCCGGAGGAAAGTGAGCACGGCCATGGGACCAACGTAGACCCCTCACCAAATAAAGAGTGATAATATATTCATGGTCGTCATCGTGATGCTCGTGGTTTGACGTCATGCACGGGGAGGCTCGGGCTACTGCGAGCCTCGCAGCGTCTTGCCTCGGGCAGAAGCCGTTTGTCCATCATGTAATCCAGCAGTAGAGGTTTTGGTTATTCTCATAAAGACCACTCGAGACGCGCATAGTCCGTCTGGCAGTATCAAAGTTTGCAAGGACCACTGCATCCTCGACGAAGCACATCACCATCACGCGGCCATCAAGAACCAGGAAGCAATGTCTGTATATCCATCAATTTGTATGTATGTAAAAGTATGTACGGTTGCGAAGTATCATCACTCGAAAGAAAAAGGTGCGTAGAGCACGTTCATCATCATCCGTCGCCTTTTTCCGTCACTGGCGCGGGGCCCTGCCGCCAGGCGCACTGGGCCACCACTCGTTCCGAGCACGTTGTCGCCGGCCCGTCGCAGTGAAGCGCTTAAGCAGTGACGCCGTTGAAGGCGAGGAAGTTGGGGCTGCCGCTGCCGACGTTGCTGATGACGTTCTTGGTGGACAGGGTGCGGAGGCGGGCGCAGAGAGCCTCGGCGCCGGGGAAGCCCTCGATGCCGGCAATGTAGGCGGCCAGACCAGCAACGTGGGGAGAGGCCATGGAGGTGCCAGAGAGGGAGGCCTATGGATGCTGTCAGCTACACGTGTCAAGTTGTGGACAAGGGGGTGGCTTGGACTCACGGTGCGGCCACCGGGTGTGGTGGAGACGATGCCAGTGCCAGGGGCAAAGATGTCCACCAGGCTGCCGTAGTTGGAGAAGGTTGAGCGGCGGTCCGAGGAGTCGGTGGCGCCGACGGTGCAGACGGAAGGCTCCGAGGCAGGGGAGAAGTTGGCCGTGTTGGCGTTGCTGTTGCCGGCGGCAACGGCGACGAAGATGTTGTTGTCGACCATGCGGGCAGCCGCGGCGTTCAGAGAGGCCGAGTAGCCACCGCCGAGGGACATGTTGGCAAAGACACCACGGGGGCACGAGCGGCCGCGCGAGTCAGAGGCGACAAAGTCCATGCCGGCGACGATGCCCGAGGTGGAGCCGCTGCCCTGGTCGTTGAGGACCTTGACACCGTAGATGCGGGTCTTCTTAGCAACACCGTAGGTCCTGCTGCCGATGGTGCCGGCAACGTGGGTGCCGTGGCCCTGGACATCGCCGTTGACGCCACCAGCATAGTTCGCCACGAGGCTGGCGCGGCCCTCGAACTCGGGGTGGGTGGCATCGATGCCAGTGTCCAGGACGTAGGAGCAGGTGCCGCTGCCGGCGGTGTCGTCGTAGCGGTACGAGGTGCTGCCGCGGGTGCGCGACGAGATGCGGCCCAGACCCCAGGGAGCGCCGGACTGTGTCACGATGGCATCGATGGAGACGATGGCGTCCTCCTCGACGAACTCGACGCTGGGGTTGGCGCGCAGGGCCTTGAGGGTCTTCTTGTCGAGCTTGCCGGAGAAGCCGCGGATCAGGGTCTCGTAGACGTACTCGGGCTTGGTGGGCAGGCTGCCGACAGCGTCCTCCACAGCGGACGAGGCAGCAAAGTCCTTGAACTTGACAATGTAGTTGCCCTGGATGGCGGCCTCGCGCTTGTGGAGGGGAGCCTCATCGGAGCGCTCGGCGGCGGGAGCGCCGAGCACGACCGGCAGGATGGCAAGGAGGATGGACAGACGCATTTTGAGGATGGCGATGGGCAGAAGCTTCGTGATGAAAGGCTTGCTGTGTTGGATAGGCGGCGGGGAGTGGCTTGTGGAGGTTGTTGAGCTCTGATGGGATCGGAGTGAAGAGCAGAGGAAAGACTGTTGAAACGATGGTGATTACGGCCTCTATTTATCTTCAAAGCTGGAGTCGTTGCTCCTCCTCAAGGACCATGGGCCAGGAGTCCAAGGCTCTCGCAAGCGGCGCGTGTGAGCTCGTGATCCCATTGCCGTCCTCTGTTGACGTCCGTGGCCGACGACACCTTCCCAAGACGGCAGTTCAACAATGGTCCGGACGCATGTGCTGGGCCAGGGACAGCTAGAGGGCCACAGGCCCAAGAGATTATGGGAAACTCCATGTCCGTGCCAATACGACGCTGAGAGTCGGGGGGGCTGCGTTGGGCGGCTGCGCAGGACAGACAAGGGCTACCACGGGAGTTGCAGTGAAACTGGGGTTCGGCCATGCAGATTCAAGGGACGTGGCTGCCCAGTATGAGAGCCCTCTACGAATCAACAGACTGCGATGTTGTCTGCGGCGCGCTTAGCGTACCTGACTCGGCAGTGGGAGGGAGCGAGGAAGAGGGGGGAAACCAAGGAAAGAGGAAGGAAACCAATCTTCCGCTGCTCAAAGCCGCTTCAGCTCCCGGATTGGGCCGTGTCCCGGGGCGTTTCATAGTTACGGAATCCAATCTCGTTTCCTTGCGAGTGGTCTGAAGTCCGGTCGATGCCTTGTCAGGGGGGGTTGCTGCTGTTTGGCCGAAGTGTTTCGCTGATAGTCATCCCGGCAATATACCGTCCCCGGCGTGCTGTTCAGAGTTGCCGCTACGAGGTAGCTTGGCAGTCTTGTTCCCCTCACAATGTAACGCTCCCTTTTGGCGCGGACAGTTTGGCGCCTGCTACGCGCTCTCCTTCTGGTATCAACGTGCAGGTCAGAAGGCGAGTAATGGTCTCTGGAGCGAGACCATGCGCTGCCCCTGGTCAGACACACTGTTTACCCAACCTCGCCGACCATCACTTGCAGGCATGTTCGTGAGCAAATGATAGCCAGCATGTAAACTCTTAGATGATGTAGCCGTGTCTACATAAAGCTGAAGCTTGACCATGGCGTGGCTCGTCCTCGGAGCCCAAGGTGGCTGGTTGTTCTGTGCATTTGGCAAGGTTGTCGCGGGCAAGGAGATCAGCATACACCCCCGCGTGGCCTCACCGGCAGGGGCCCAGAGCAGATGGGTAGAGTTTCGTGAAGACGGACAAGAGTTGGGACAGGCTCAACCACGAGTCGCTTGGGGGGGGGGGGGGCTGCTCAACTGCCCCTTGCGGAAAATTAGCGTTGCCGATCGTCTGAAACTGCCTGCCGGATCCGTGCCTCAGCTTCGCAGGCAAGGGTCTCGACAACGAATCCAGTCTGGGAATGGTCCTGCCAGGCGCACATGCATTGCGCCCGATCGCGTGCACTTCCGCGGGCTGCTGCCTTTGTGGGTCTTGGGACAACACCCCAGGCGCTGAATGCTTGGTGTGCGATGCGTGAGTGCTAGGCGAGGTGCTGGACATGGTGGACACTTTCCGATGCAACATCGGACGCGCCACCAGAAAAAGCCCAGACCTATAGTTCCCGGCTATTTTGAGGGTTGAGGAGCAAGGCTTAAAAGCAGCCACTTCGGAGTGCATGGGCGCCAGTGTGGTGACCGAGGTGAGAGGTGTCCACTCCAATGAGACATCCAGGGTACGTAGTGCAGACTTGGAGCTGGGCCAAAGTAATCCGCCGAGAGTGTCGCTTGGCGTCTGCAGTGAAGTCAAGTTGCGACGAGTCTGGGTGCTGCTGCTGTTGCGCCGTTCCTGCACGTACATGTCCTGCTTCGCCCATCTTATCGTGCTCACATGCCCTGCGTCGCAGCGTCGCAGTTGACCGCCTGCACGAGACACTTGCCAGCGCTGCCTTTTCTCCTCGCGGAAAACAGGCCGGATTGTAACTGGGTCATGATTTACGTACACTCCTCCAGGCTGACTCTGAGCCTGCGTTGCGGTGCGATCGGTCCGTCCCGGATCGACCGCAATTGCACCACGGCGGGCTTCGGAAGATATCGGTCGTCTGTCTGGAAGGCATCATCAACGGCTCTCCAAATCCGTCGGCGCCGCTATCTCCAAGCAGGGATCCCATATGCCGTACAGCATGTCCGTGCAGAGTGCGGAGCCGCGGAGCCGCGGCCTGCCAGCAGCTATCAGTCTCCAAGCTGGAGTGGGAGCTGTGCGAGTTTGGGTTGCACTGGAAGGACACCCCACGTTCAGACTGGGAAGGTGTCGATAGCGTCGCAGGCCTAGCTTTGCCATTTTATCGACTGTCGTCCTGATCATGTCGGTTGGCGTCCCGATCGGGGAGGTCGACAAGGGACGGCGTCATGTGCATCATGTGCATCATGCGCGCCGGCGCGGGGCTTATCATCTAATCGCGGGGATTATTCACACCATCGCAGGATGCTGGATTGCCTGCGACCATGATGAGCGAACATCGCGAGTTTCTGGAAGAGCGTCAGAACAAGCGCTAAGCAATGAGGCGTATCTCATCCAAGCGAGATGGTGCCCTCCATCAGGGTTCTCGTCGAGATTCTAGATGCCTTCCATTATCTACGCCGACGAGAGCCGTGGGAAGCCACTTGAGACCTGCTCCTTTCGCACGCCTTGGGAATGGGTGCAGCTGTGGCATCGCTCGTGGGTGTGGTAGGTGATGTATCTCGCTCGGGCTGACAGGGGCAGCCAGATGATCAAGTGACCCCGATGGCTCCAACTTAGTGTTTAGCACATGAACGAAGCATGCCATGTCCGAAACTGAGCACTGGCGACCGCCATCACTGTCATTGTACGTCGTGTTGGTCTGTCCAGTTTGCGGTCACTGCGGGAGTTGGCTCGGATGGGAGCCAGCACCTCGGTTGACGCAGGCGTCAGCGGTGTGCCGGTAGGACTGGCAACCACATTCTCGCACCATGCCTGTAAACTGGTGATCCCGTGGCCGTGCTTGCCGAAGCCTGCACCCTGGCGCGTAGGTGTCGTGGCGGTCGACGTGCAATTGGTAGGGTGACGGCACTGGGCTGAACTCCCTGACAATGTGTTGCCCCAAGCAGGGAAGTGCTTTGTCGTCGGACGCGAACAAGGATCCTACCGCCTTTCTCATGGGCTGTACGTAGTACTCATTCCCTGGGATTGAGCCAATCGACGTGCTGATGCTGATGGAACAGCGATAATTTGCTCGTGAGGATTGGAAATACTACCAAGCTAGGTGGGACTCGGGAACCTTGTTGGTCTTCCACTCCTCAAGTCCGTGTTAGCGACAGTGACGTCAGGCTGGCGGGCAAGCACGTCGCCGGCAGGTGTCGTGGGTTGGGGGAAGGAGAGTCTGAACGCACAGACCGCACAGCGTGAACAATTCCGCTGATGCAGGGTAGCCGATCTCGCTAGCTCATGTGAATCCGGTCCGGTCAGGTCCGGTCCGGCGTCATTCCGTCATCAGTATGTACCTGCCGCATGCGCTTGCCATGGTGGCTGTAGGGGCTTCGGTCACGCTGCTTAATGCTGACAGGTCTTGTACCAAACATATCCCTGACGCAGACCAGACTCCGGCCATCAAACTTCCATCTAACAACCAAATTAACCGGCAATAACACCCTTTTGAAATATGACCCCATTTAAATCACAGCCAGTGATTGGCCTGGAGTGGCGGACCAGTTGTCCTTACTGATTTGTGCAGTTGATTGTGTGAATAGTCAGCAAATGATGCCCGATGGAGAGCTCTTTTGCACGTGTTCATGGCCTCGGTCTGCACACTCGTCGAGAGCAATTCATTCCGACCAACGAGTCCGCAATACAAAACGGAGATGACGACATGTGTCCCTCGGCTAGGTTCATGTCCCTCGTCAGCTGATGCTGCACCGCCAAAGTGGTCGCTGGCCGAATTCGTTGCTCACCTCCCCGCAGGACGACCTTCCACCTGCCCTCTACGGACACTGACAGCAACGCGCACCCGCCGCTGATACGGGAATAGAAAATACCGCAATATCTGCCCAGAGCGAACGGCGTTTTGCTTGTTCAGCCTGACGGAGGAAGATAGGCTGATGGCAGGTGATAGTGCCGCTGAGTTCACATGTCATGTCTCCCACCTGAAGCCGTTTGGTCTCGCGCCGACATCGACTTGTTTCTGGAGCAGAAGGCATTCACCTCGTCGCATACGGCACCGCCGAATCCAGTTTGGAGCTGTTCAACCAAACCTGCCACCGCAGTCATCTCTGCATAGACGCTTCCATGATGCAGGCCGAGATTTCCCGGATCCCTGGCGCGGCCATGAGCGGCGCTGGCAGGCGATCTTCCCAGTCGCTGGCGAGCTGTCGTTGACGATGAGCGAGCTTGATGCCCAGGTATGTATTTTATACGGCCCAGAGTCACATTCTCTGCGCTTTGGACACGAAGACACATGCGAGTGGCAGGCAAGATCATGAGGACAATTCTGTCCTGTGCTGCCCACACGTGGTTCCAATGGAAGCCAGCAGTGATCTCGAGAAGTGCAAGGCCATGGCAAAGTGCCGTCTGGCCAAGACCAGACGTTGCCGTTTCTGGCATGCGGCTGCCGCTGCGTTGCTGCAAGGCTGTCGCTTGGGGCAATTGACAACCTCCCAACGTCAACACGTGGGACACGAGTGGCGCTGGGAAGCCCGCCCTCGCACAACCCCACCCGCGACACTGCCAACCTGCCCAGCATCCAACCAGTGTAGCAAAAGGCTCAACCAAGGCATGTTGAGAAAATCGGGGGTCTTCCTTGCACGTGTGGCCTTGCGATGGGCGAGTGGTGATCCTTGGGGGAGGAGGTGATGGCACGCTGTCTGGTATAAGATGTGAGAGCCAGAGAAAAGGGCCGCCCTCTGCCTGGGCGCTGGATCTCATTGAGGTCAAGGCACGGACATGATATTCCAGCCCTCTCCTGCTGGGCTGCTCGCCCTCTTTGCCAGCGCGGCCACGGTGGCTGCTGCGCCGACACCGCAGCTGGCCGCCCGCGCCGTGTCGCCTCCCACTGCGCTGCCGCAGAACGCGACGGCCAACGACCTCCGGTGGCAGCCCGTCGTGGACTTTGATCGGGACGGATGCTACAACGTGCCGGCGATCGACGCGAGCGGGTACATTGCCGAGGGTCTCGAGCACGAGTGGACAGGGCTCGCGTCCGACTGCCGGGACCTGTCTGATCTACGCAACAACAATGTGTACGCGCGGCAGCGGTGCAACAACGGGTGGTGCATCTACATGTACGGGTACTACTTTGAGAAGGATGTGGCGATTCCAGACTTTTGGGACCCGGGCCACCGCCACGACTGGGAGCATGTGGCGGTCTGGGTGAACGCGGCGGGCGCGCAGTATGTCGCGGTGAGCCAGCACGGGGGGTGGCAGGTGAAGCGGGCGAGCGAGGTGCTCTGGCAGGGCGAGCATCCCAAGGTCGTGTATCACAAGGACGGGCCGGCGACGCACTGCTTCCGGTTTGCCGATGCGTCGGACGCAAGTGTCGAGAACCACAGCGGCGGGTGGGTGCGAGGATCGCTGGTGAGCTTCCACGGGTTCCCTGGGCGGACGCGCGACGCGCTGTTTGCGCACAACTTTGGCAAGGCGACGATTGGGTTCAAGGACTCGACCTTTGCGCGGCACATTGACACGGCGATCCCCAAGGGCGTGGTCTTTGACAGTTGGCGGGACGAGGGGTCCCCTGGATACCCATCGGTGTGGGAGGTGGACGGTGATGATTTTGGCTATGATACCCTTGCTGTTGGCGGAGGATTTGCATGATGGGAATGAGAATGAAGCTGACGAGATTTGTGCTTGGCTGTCCGAGCGCGTTCATGACCGTATAAAAAGGCTGGAGTTGCCTCGTCGCGGATCGAGATGGGGACGGTGGCGGAGAGGCATGGTCCCAGACGGCGTGCATGCGATGCAGTGACTGACGTGATGGCTGGAACATCAGAGTGAAGACTTGTAGAGAGCATCGATATTGGATGGTCTACCAAGCGCTTTGTCCGCATTCCATGTGGTGGATGGAGATGAGAGACATGCGTCGGCCAGCAACCCACAGGGCTGAGCAGATGCTTGGCCCTTGGATACGCGGAGCAGTTCCTTTGATGCAGACTCTGGCTGCAGGGTTTCACAAGCGTTGGAGGCGAGGGTTTGCGGTCGCGTGGCTTTGCCTCAAGACATAAGGCAGACGACTGAAGAAGCTTCTTGCTGGAGGTTCGCTTGGCCAGTATGGAATCTTTGCCCAAAGTACCTGTAATTGTTGTGCCGAGGGCCCTTCACCAGAGACCGCCCAGCTCTGGACCACTGACAGGTACAGTTTCAGGCAGACCCACGGCGTAAAATAATACAACAACAACAACAACTGACAGGTACAGGTGGGCCCGCTTGGAGGCCCTTCAGGGGGTTACCCTTCTAGGCAGCACTCAGCGGCACTGATTGGCCCTTGGTGTTAGGGGACCAGGCCAAGCGTCAGGGGCTAGACGGGGCTGTTGATCGCCGGTCGGCGGTCGCGGGCGCTGGTTGGTCTAGGGCAGTTAGGGGCCAGCGCCTCATTTCGTGGCGCGGTGGTAGCGCCGTTACCCATCGTGAGGACCCTCACTTCTTCATCATCAACATCGTCGCTACGTATCATCACCATCGTCATCGCCGACATCCGCATCGCCAGCGCCATACACGCATCAGATAGGCTTCACTCACGGCACATACCGCAACCTACCTATTGCTCGAGGGGATGGTTCGGTGAAGCTGCGTGCACACCTACAGCAGGTGCCATCACACACACACATGTACGTACCGTGGTCAGCATGGCCGTCCCACTGCAATCTCCCGCCCCTTTTTTCAGCACCGACCCATCGGTTCCATCCGAGTCGCACATTGCTGCAGAATCGCCCATTGGAAAATCAGGGATGGTTTGATGACTGATCAGGCCGTCGTATTGTAATTAATCACGGTACGTGCCAGCGAACGGCCTAGAGGACCGCTGACGCTGACGCGGTCCCCCCACGAAGTCTCCGACGCGCCATACCCGGACCCCGACGAACAGCGAGGCCTGGTCAGCCGAGTCAGCAGCGAGAGGAGGATTGGCATGGGCCTGACTGGCGACGATGCCACTTTCGGCCAGCCCACGGATGCAATTCTCCTCCCCTATCTCCCACCTCTGCAAGATCCATCCCCTTCCATCAACACACTCTCCACGAGCATGAGCAAAGGCATCCTGGGCCGTCTCTTTGCGCCGTCGCGACGACTCCTGGACACGCTCTACTCGGCCCTCCCAGGCGGCAACAGCCTCGCCGTCGACCGGCCTGACGAGGAGGACGAAGAGGACGAGGGCGAGGGTCACTATCACCGCCACCACCACCACCACCACCACCAGCACCATCATGGCCCACGCCCAGCCAGGACGTGCCTTGGGCAGTACGCGCGCAGCATCCGCCACGCCCTCTTTGCCTCGCGCCTCAACCTCCTCCTGCTCTTCGTCCCCGCCGGCATCGTCACCTACCTAGTCAAGGCGCCCCCCGTCGCCGTCTTCATCACAAACTCCATCGCCATCGTCCCGCTGTCCGCCCTGCTCACCGATGCCACCGAGCGCATCGCCGCCGACGCGGGCGACACCGTGGGCGCCCTGCTCAACATCAGCCTGGGCAACCTCGTCGAGCTGATTCTCTTGTATGTCTTCTTGTGCTGCTGGTAGCATCCTCCCTTTGTCGTCGTCGCTAACATGGCCAGCATGTAAGTCTGTCCACGCCGTGTCCCGGACGCGTGCATGCTCACTCACTCTCTCCAGCGTCGCCCTCGCCAGCGGACACACGCGCATCGTCGAAGCCTCCATCCTCGGCTCCATCCTCGTCAACATCCTGCTCATCCTGGGCTCCGCCCTCCTCGCCTGCAGCGTCATGGGCATGGACACCACCTACACCACCGCAGGCACCCAGGTCCTCGGCTCCCTGCTCTTCGTCTCCGTCTTTGCCTTTCTCATGCCCACCGCCTTTGCCTACGCCTTTGCCGCCAGCCCCGACGTCCACAACGACACCCTCCGCATGAGCCGCATCACAGCCTGCGTCGTCCTCGCCATCTACGTCCTCTACGTCGTCCACGAGCTCCAGGCCCCCGCCAAGGCCGTCGCAGCCCTCCACAACAAGACCCAGGACATTGAGGCGGGTATGGCGGGCACGGAAATGACCCAGATCTCCGCGCAGCAGCAGCAGCAACAGCAGCCACACAACGCCGCCGGGAGCAGCGGTAGCAACGCCACGCAGACGCGCACAATCCGCTTTGCAGACGAGGAGGAGCTCGTCGACGTCGCGCCGCCGCCACGCGTCTCGCAGGACGTCGCTAAAGCCGAGTCGGGGCCTGACAGCCTGCGAAGCAGCTTGACCCTGGACAATGGGGCAGACGAGCAGCAGACTACTGCCACGGCCACACGCACAGCAACCGCCTACCGATCGTCCACGCGCGGCCGCTCGTTCTCCCTCAACTCGCTCAACGGCCGTCCGAGCTGCGACTCTTCCAGGGGCTCCGAGGCCCCGCGCGCGGCAGCGGTGCGATCCGCGCTGCCCACAATGCGCATGGTGCGCGGCTACGAGGACGAAACCTCCTTTGTCGCCGACCTGACCGAGGCCCTGCCGCACCACAAGACGCGCGCCATTGAGCGCACTGTCGCCATTCTCACCCTCATTGTCAGCTCGGGCGTCATGTCCATGAACGCAGAGTTCCTCGTGTCGACCATTGACCAGATCACGCACGACGGCCACCTTTCCGAGTCCCTCATCGGCCTCATCATCCTGCCCATTGTCGGCAACATGGCCGAGTACATCACCGTCGTCACCGTCGCCTGCCGCGAGAAGCTCGACCTCGCCGTCGCCGTCAGCGTCGGCTCCTCCATCCAGATCGCCCTCTGCGTCGCGCCCCTCACCGTCATGGCCGGCTGGGTCCTCGGCGTCGAGCTCATGCTCACCTTTGACTTTTTCGAAATGGCCGCCCTCATGGGCACCATCCTCCTCGTCAACATTATCATCCTCAGCGAGAGCTCGGGCGGCGCCAGGTCCAACGCCCTGCGCGGCGGCCTCATTTGCGGCTCCTACGCCATCATTACGTGCGTTTGATCCTCTGTTGCCTTGGCTCCATCATTCAGTACTGACCTGGACAGAATCGGCGCGTATCTTGCTCCCTCGAAGCCGTAATCATGCAGGCCACACAGCATTGGGAAGGCGTCTATCGTGGCGACTCTTGTCGCACAGCATAGCATGTTTCTTGGTCTCACGACATTCTCTAGATAATCTTAATTTGTCATGACCTCGTCTGTGTACTCTCTACCCTCTACGCGGATGATTGCAGTTAACCCCTGGGCACGCGGCACTCGGCCGTCGCCTTGACGCGGCCATCCGACTCCGAGGTCACCGTGAGCGTCACGACGCCCTCCTCGGCCGCGTCCTGGGCCGCGCCCACGGCGACGTTGGCACTCACCGTCTCGCCAAACTTGGCCGCCACCAGCGCGTTGGGCACCTCCACCCGCCAGCCCGCGCCGTCCACCTCGGCCGCGAGGCGGTAAATGTCGCTGCCCAGGTACGCGGACGCGTCGTCCGGGTGCTGTCCGCCCGCCACGTAGCGGCCGCTGTTGGTCAGGTCAAAGGAGCAGAAGACGCCCTTGGTCGTGGGCGTGTTGCCGCCGCCGCCCACGGGGTGGCCCTGCTGGAGCTCGGCGCCAAACGTGCTCGCGCCGCTGCCCGCGAGGGCGCGGACGGCCACGACGTACGAGAGGACGCCCTCGCTGTCGCGCTTGGTGCCGAGGATGTAAAAGTGCAGGCCATTGTCCGTGTCGACGTGCTCGTACTCGCTGCCGGAGCGCGTGCCGGCGTGGAACAGGGCGTCCGCCAGCTGGCGGTAGTCGCCGAGCGTGATCATGATCTCGTCGCCGAGGGGGCTCACGTAGTCGACGAGCGCAATGTCCTGCGGGTTGGCGTCAATCGTCCACTGGAACGGCTGGCGGTCCCGGTCCTTGGTCTTGCTGATCATGACGCCGTGATCGGGCTGGAACGAGTCGGCGCCCATGCGGTCAATCACCTCCATCTCGTAGTTGTTGTAACCGCCGCCGTCGCAGAAGACGTCCGTCTGCGCGTCGCACGCCGGCGCCCTGTCGAGGCCCATCTGCACGCGCACGCCCACGAGGTCCGACTCGACGGCGCGGGCGGTCAGGCGCGCGACGACGAGGCCCGACTGGGCGAGCGCGTCCCGGGACAGCCGCAGCAGCTTGGCATTGTCCATCAGGCCGAGCTGGTACTTGTCGCGGGCGGTGTGGAGCGAGCCCATGGCCGCGCCCTGGACGGCGGGGATCTGCCAGCGCGTGTGCGGACCGCCGGGCCCGTTGAAGCTGCCCCGGCTCATCATGGACCAAGGCCCCGTGTAGGAGCGACGCAGCGGGTCGCCGTACGGGTTGTTGTAGTTGTCGCCAATGTTGAGGAGGTGGCTCAGCTCGTGGGCAAAGACGCCCATGCCGGAGCTCTCGGCCTGCGTCGACGAGCCGCCGCCCGCATTGGGCCAGATGCTCGCCGCCGACGCCCACGACGTCCAGGGCACGTAGCGCGTCGTGCCCGCGTTGGTGTCGTCGTCGGCGTCGCGCACGTCGGCCGGGGGGCCAAACGGGTCGGGGACGTCGTCCGAGTCGGCCCACTTCATGATGCCAAACTCCTGCCAGGTGCCGGACTCGTCCTGGCCGGCGGAGAGGATGAAGACGAGCTCGAATGAGTCGGCCACCTCGTCGCCCACATCCTGGCGCCACAGGCCAAGGCCGTCCGCGCGAATGTCCAGGTTGCAGGTCGCGTTGCCCGGGCACGAGCCCGGATTCATGCGCGTGTCGATGCCGTACTGGAACGCCCGGTTGGGCATGCGGTACGTGCCAAAGGCGGTCAGGTCGACGCCGTACTTGCCGGCCGAGTCCTCCATCCAGTACTCGTGCAGCGTGTGGCCCTGGTTGATGGCGCTGGGCGTGTTGAGCAGGTCCCTGTAGAAGGCGGGCACGTCGTCGTGCGGGATGTCGGCCGCCAGCGGCTGCGGGTTGCCAAAGACGGTCGAGCCCGCGGGCTGCGTCACGACAAAGGGCTGGTCGTCGTAGTCGAGCAGCACGAGGGCAATGTTGAAGTTGCGCTCGGCGCCCTTGCGCGTCGGGTCGCTCCAGTTGGTGCCCGGCGGCGGCTTGAAGTCGGCCCACGTCATGTCGTCCGGGTTGACCCATTCCTGCTTGTCGACGATGGCAAAGGGGTCGCCCCTGGGGATGCACGTGGCGCCCAAGGCCACGCTCCCCAGCGCGAGGAGGGCAAGGGACGGCTGCTTCATGTCGGGCGTCTTGGTTGTGCTCGCAGGCAGCTACTCGAGCATCGACGAGAGATGTCTCATTGCGAGGCGCTGTTCCCTCCTTATAGCAGAGCACAATAACAAACAAACACGCGTGCAGAGGTCCCCCTCATGCTCCAATGTGACGATCACCCCCGCTCAAGGTAGCATTGCCTTCCCATCTCGTCTGCTGTGCGCATGATTGTGCAACGGTATATCATGAAATGCGCGGAGGCTCCAGGGCGGAGCGACAAAGTCCCTGCAGCAATGCAGAGACCTGCCTCATCCAGTCAGGTGTTAGGTAACCATCGGACAGTCGCCCAATCGCGGTGGAGCGTCGCGGAGGAACCAGGGTCGCGGCGACGAGAGCCCGCCTCGGCAGCCCGGCATGTACGGCCGGCAAAGTCGGTGATTTTCTTGTTGGAGCAAAGGGACCAGCCTGAGGCTGTCGAAGCGGATGAGATGACGGGCAGAAGAACTGATCATGGTTGAGGGGCGATCTGACTTCCGTGGTGATTCAATGAGAAGGTGCGACTGGTGGGCAGAGCAAGGGCACCGAGGCTTGAAGAGTGCATTGGCATCATGAGCTACAATTTCTTTGCTATTCACGTCGAAGCGTGATTGGTTTAGTGGTAAAATTCTCCGTTGCCATCCGAGCAACGTCGGGGAGCCCTGGGTTCGATTCCCAGATCACGCATTATTTTGCCGGCCTTGCCTTTTGACCAAGGCTACCCTTTCTTTTTCTCTCTCTTTTGGACCATGAATCATATCGGATACATTTCATCATTTATGCACTCCACAATGCATCATTGTTCTTTTGCGAGTCGGGTGTTGACGTGACTTCCGGTCGCAGCATAGTCTCCAGAGATATGCTGACACCGTGCTTGCTGGTGGTGGTATTAGCCAAGATGTACGTACTTGTGCCAGGCAGTGAACTGAGGACTCGCGGCCGGCATGGAATTGGTTCCCTTGACTTCATTGTGACTTCATTCAGACCCCTAAGCTCTGTGGAGAAGCTTCCAGCGTACAGTCCGAGCCAGCATCACATCAGGCCACCGATGACGTTCCCAGGACGACTGTCACTTTCCATTACCTCTGGTTCCAAGTAGTAATCCCTGTGGCTATTCTTGACCAAGCGTCTCTTCACTCTTCCCTCCCAACGACTCCCTTCACCATGTCTCACCAATCCAGCTCGTCGCGCCTCACGTCCCACACCGGCAACAGCCGCATTTACGAGGACGCGGACCAGAAGAACTACGGCCCTCACGAGGTCCACGCGGCCGGCCGGACCACCGGCATCAACGTAGACGGATACAGTATGCGGCTCGCGGTCAGAAAGTGCATGAAGCAAGCGTTGACAGACTGCCAGTGGACAGGAACAAGATCATGAACAAGCTTCAGGACGAGGAAGACCAGAGGCGCACCGAGGATCGTATGAAGCATGAGTCTGGATTTGCCGTACGTTGTCCCCGTGGCGGCACTCGTGATAGTATTCTCGTCAAACATTGGCTAACCATACAAGGCCACCAGGCACGGCAACGAGCCCTCCAAGGGGGCCAAGATTGACGCCGAGATTGCGCAGGAGGAGGCGGTGCTGCTGGCCAGGAAGCAGCACGGGACGGAGTCGCTGCCGGGCCAGAAGAACGAGCCCGGCAGCACCAGCAAGCACGAGAAGCGCCTGGGGCTGGACGCCGCGCTCGAGGCGGAGCGGACGGGGTACTCGGACAGTGGCTCGAACACGGGGTAGCAGGGGCTGCAGTGTGTGGACAGAAGGAACAAATAGGGGTCATGTAAAGCACAGGTCACTAGGGCCACGTTGAAGTGAAGCAAAAATGGTAATTAAAATATCAAGAATTAAACGCTGCCACCCCTCACGACTTGCGGCCGTCTCCGTCCAGGCTGGCCATGCGGACCAGGCTGGCCTCGTCATTATCGCTGTACTGCACCTGGTAGGTCTTCTGGTAGATGATGCCCGGGCCGCTGGCGCCCTTGAAGGAGCCGTCGGGCGAGTCGCCGGAGCTCTTGCTGTCGCGCCTGCGGTCGCGGTCGACGGTGACGACGGCGACGTTGCGGCTCTTGTTGGTGGCCGACTTGTTGCCCGAGGTGTGCGGGCCGTAGCGGTTCTCGTAGTAGTTGTTTGTGGCGCGAGTGGTGCCGGCGAGGATGGGGAAGATCTTGACGAGGAGCAGGCGGACGGTGGGGAGGCAGGCGCAGGCGATGCCGACGCAGATCTCAATGTGGGACCACATGGAGACGTCGTAGAACTCCCAGGTGGAGTTTGTGGTTGTGGCAAAGTGCACGAGGCTCTGGAGGCGGAGGATGCTGACGACGGTGACGCTGCTTGGTCAGTCTTTATTTTTCTCTGCTGGAGTGTAAGGTACTTACAAGGTGCCGACGCAGAACATGAGGGCGACGCCGACCTTCTTCTTCCAGTGGAGCTGGAGGGAGCGCAGCTCCCAGAGGGGCACGGCGAGGATCCAGACGTCGAGGCAGATGTTGACGACGGCGTGGGACCAGGCGATGGAGTTGGCGTTGAGGCAGTGGCCCTCGTGGAGGCCGTCCCACTTGAGCCAGAAGTAGCTGATGGGCCTGCACTGGAAGACGACGGTGACGCAGTAGGCGAGGCCCCAGGCGCAGACGAACCAAAAGGTGGCCCAGAGGATGCGCTGGGTGGTGCGGGCGGGGAAGATGCGCAGGTAGAAGGCGATGATGGTGAGCTTGAGCAGGGAGGACTCGAGGAAGTAGAGGACGGCCATGCCGTAAAAGTACTTGAGCATGAGGGTGATGTCGCTGTGGGGGACGGTCCAGATGTCGCGGCCGAGGCCGTGCTGCGTGGTGCCAAAGAGGGTGATGCAGGCCGAGGGGATGGCGGCGACGCCCGTGGCCACGACGGTCCAGTCGTCGAGGCCGAGGTCGGTGTACATGAAGCGGATCTTGTAGATGAGGCGGACGGCGATGAAGGCGAGGCCCATGGTGAGCATGGCGATGGTGAGGTGCACGTGCGAGGCCGACCTGTCACGCACGGGCGCGCCGCAGTTGGTCGCGCTGACATTCTTGGTCGCTGTCGTCTTGTCAGCATGGCTGTGGCGCTGGAGAGAGTGAAGGAGAGAGGTCACGTACTCAGGGAGTCTGGGATCGTGCACGACTGGGCGACGCACTCCGTGACGAGCTGCTGAAAGTCCCTGCTCGTGCAGATGCACGTCTGGTTCGTGGGGGCGCAGATGCCCTCGGACAGCGCGTCGCCAATGCATCCTCGCTGGTGGTCATGATCAGCAACATGTCCCTCCTTGGCCGTGCCCGGATCCAGGGGACAGAACATGAACCTACCGCACACGCTGGATACACGCTCAGGGCCGCAGAGGGATCCTGGCAGAGGCCGACGGGCAGCAAGGCGGCCAGCAGCACGACGGCCGCCCGGAAGGAGGAGAGCAGCATGGCGGGACGGATGTGCGCAGCGTGGTCGTGTGTGTCGTCAATGTCGTTCCCTAGGACGTCTTTCTGATGACGTCTTCCTGGGCGTTCACGTCGTCGTGGGCTGTGTCCGTCCGTCCGTCCGGGATGGCGAGAGGGGACCCGAACTGCTGGGACGATCAAGGGCCGGCGCGATGAGGATATAGTCGTTGTTTTACTTGGTGTCTAGGCTGACCCTGATCTGTGGGCACGCCGTCTCCTCCACCAGGCTGGCCAGGGGTCGCTACCCAGTACCCACCGATGGAGATCGTCGCCTCGGTGTGTCCCAACACATCTCGATTCTTGGCCCCCTCGCTGGGTGTCCAGTGTTTAATTAGCGTCCGGTCGACGGTGGCAGTCGCAAGGATACTGCACCCGCCAAGGCCTGGCGAGCGAGCCCCCTGGCGCACCACTCTTTCGTCTTGAGAGCTCCCCGGCCACAGCCCGGAGACTGGCGATTCATGTCCAAGGCATGGAGTGTCTGCCATTACGTACAGCAGAACTGGTCCCTGGGCCAAGCGATGCGACGCAGGGGCACCCCAACTGCCAAGAGGGTACTGATCGCGGAGGCCTGGAGCGACGGGCAGACTTTGACGCCACGCGGGTCCCCTGCACGCGGTGCGCGCGAGGAGCTTGTTTGGAGGCGCTCGCAGCCTCGGGCCAGCGATGATCCCTGTCTCCTCGGCGCTACAGCCGGGATGCAGTTAGCCTGGTGTGGGAACTGTTAGCTGTCCCCCGTAGTCAGGGGTTGGTTGTGGCCTGATGCGGTGCAGCGTGTTCGCGCAAGCAGACTCTTGGCCACATGGAGACGCTGTCACCACATGCACGTCACGCCGCCAACGGGCAGTCCCCCAAGCCACAATGTCCAGAACGGGCAGGCTTCCCGGGCGAACGGCGCGAGGCGTGGCCGGAATGGAGGAGGGTCCTGCGCGCTGCAGTGCAGGCCGCTGGCTGCGGCACTCTCCAACCTCGGGTCTTTTGGGCGGTAGTCAGGCGACCAAGACACTTAATTCATTACAGATGAACCACAGTCCTTACCCATTCGTCTCGCGTGGCGCGGATTCACTGTGTCAGGGACAGCTTGTGGCACCCACCCACCCAGACCTCCCTCCCCTGACAGACCACCCAGGGCAGCTGTATTCTGCCTTGCTCTCCAGCAATGACAGATCGAGGCACCACGTGGCGCTGTGCCATCTCGATGGCGGCTCTAACCAGGGGGCTTTGCGTTCCTCGCTCGAGTCCTCGTGGCGCTGCAGAGTAAGAGTCGGACACACAGCAGACCGGCCTGGATGCTGCGTACGTGCTTTTAATTATAGCGTTGCATACGTACCAGGAACGAATTTTCCAGTGCGGAATGACTCGGACAGCAGGCCAACTAACTTACTGTGCGGAGCAGGCGAGTTGTCCCTGTGCCGTGCTGCACCTACAGCAAGCTACAGTACAGTAGTGTCGCGCTGCCTCTCTTTTGGGCAATAGTTCTCCAACGTGGTGTGGATAGACGCGGCAGTCTGGCCGGCACCAGCGCTCGCTGGCCGCTTTAGCACTGGGCTACTGTACGCAAGTAGATCGAGTCGTTGCGCCAAGCAGCCCATGAAACTGTCTCGTGTGCCGTACGGTGCCCTGTGTCGCAGGCCAGGAGGCTGCAGCTTCGCGCAGGGCCCATGCTCCCCACGCTGCCATCCATCGACGACCAGCAAGGGCAGAAGACGTCAGAGAAGTGGCTAATCAGTTGCGTAGGCGATCAGCAGATCATCTGGCGATGAGCCCAGCACGCGCGAAACCCAGAGGACCTCCTTCGCTGGATACTTGTGTTCACATACGCGGTTCGCCGGATACGCTGTGATCCGCGTCCTTAGCTCCCCAACGATGACAGACCGACCAAGCTGAAAACGGAGAAGCGGCCGGCGTTCAATTTGTCGAGCCAGCCCGGTCCGCGGCCATGGCGCGCGCTGTCATTTCGCGCAGTTCGCCGATGGAGTCTCGGTACGTACTGTATCGCAGTGCAGGATTTACCCGCTGACCAGCCTGCCACGCGCCGAACACGACCAGAAAAGCTTAAACGAGATTCGCTTGCGTCTTGGCCGCGTGTTCGTATCGACAGTGGTCTGGGTTGCCCACCAATTGTCTCCTTCTTGTTCCCGCAAAAAGACAGGGCCTGTTCCTGGAGTGTCACTGCAGAAATCCTGCAGCAGGCCTGTCCAAGCGAGCCGGAGCATTTCTGCCTGCCACGCCTCGGCTGCGGACATTCAGCGTCATCTAGAATCGCAGCAATTCCTTCGTGCAAGCAGGATGATGAAAAAAGTATGGTCAGCATCAGGGCATGGCGAGTCGATGGGGACGTAACGACCAGAGGCAGGCCCTTTTTCCTTGGGCGTACGGTAGCCTACCCTGCAGTCCATAGGCGTCAACGCGCAGTGCAGTATAGTGTATGCATTCAGCTTGGAGGCTGGCAAGACTTGACTGTGAGTTCAGGCTCTATTTCAGCACGCTATTACGGAATCATTTTTCTGCCGGTTGATGGTCACCCAGTGTGGTCTTGTCACGTGCAGTGAGGGCACCGTGATAGAGCCAAGACCAACCCTGAGGCGTTTCCAAAGCTCCCTGCCTGAGCACGTCAATGTACAGCGACAACAAAATAGGGTCCTTCTATCGGTAGAGAGGATACTTCCCTGTCCATGTACAGTTAGAAGACGTGGATCGCGTCGGCTGTCGCCTGGGTCAGGATTTACGTTGCAGAGCGGCCCCACACAGGATCGCCGAAGGATTCATCTGTCAAAACGACATGTGACGATCTGTGCGTAGCATTACGTGGAAAGCTTCATCCTTGCCATGCAAGCTCCATGCAGTGCAGTCTGCGGCTGCACCCGATGCACCCTGGTTCCCGTCTGGCAGCTGGGCTTCCTGGGGACAGGTGGTGGCCAGGGACGCTGCACATTGTCTAAATCAATCGCTTCCATCATTGGCTTGCTATCAACGACAATCTGGGTATCACGCTCATCAAATGGCTCTCACATGCCTTCCTCCAAAGGCCTGCCTCCAAGGACCCTCCATCCAGGCCTCACCCGCAGCACACAGTCGCCTCGTCAATGCCCGCCGGGGCCCGGTCGACCGCGAGGTTCTGCACGTCGACGCGCACGACGAGCCAGTCGCAGAGGAACTTGCCCAGCCCGGCGCCGAGGAAGACGGAGATGATGATGTAGCCGTTGAAGTACATGACGAGGAGCATGACCATGTAGGCGCCGCCGTAGGTGACGGCGTGCAGCAGGGCGCGGACGGCCTGCTGCAGCACCGTGGCGCGGTAGGTGATGGTGGGCGTGTAGGGCTCGGTCGAGCCGCCGCAGCCCTTGGCCGCGAGGCTGGGCCCGTGGGCGCTGGCCTGGCGCTGAAACTGCCGCGTGAGGAGGGCGTCGTACTCCTTGCTGAGGCGGCGCGTGAACTCGACGAGGACGGCGAGGAGCAGCACGCCGAGGCACGTGGCTGCCATCATGCCTCCGTTCTCAATCTTCCATGACGTCGAGAGGAAGCACGCGTCGATTGTGTTCCAGTTCCACAGCATCTGTGTCGGGTGAGCTGGGGTCACATAGGGCTGATGGCGGGCCGTACCTCAATCTTGCAGTCCGTCGCATTGCCGCCTGAGTGCCCTCCGTGATTCATCTTGACGGCTGTGCGGTGTTCTGGTCTGCTCGGCTAGGGTATGTCGTGTGCAGGCTCGAGGTCAAGGCGGGCGTGGTTTAAGAGGGACGAGGAAGCCGGTCCACAGGCTGGGCGGTGAGTATGCGGTGCGCGCGATTGAGGGCGTTTCTGGGAGGACAATAGGATAGATCAGGGATGGCGGATCGAAGCACGACATGACTACGCGGGATAGATGAGGAGCGAGCACCTTGATGGACATTTGTATTGAGCACAGAGGTCGTGAGCAAGTTGTTGTCCCCGTTGGTGGCGTTCGATTCGTTTGGAGCCGTCTGGGCATGCATGAAGGGTGCAGGGTAGCCGGGGATAGCGCCGTCGTGGCGGGGCTGCTGCCTTAATTGAGGGGCAGTTGTGCACGCTGGCCAGGGATTGTGCAGTGTTGTGCCAACTTGTGCACGGAAACATGCTCAAACATTCTCAACCGGCTCGTCACATCGCATCACGAACCCTCCACATACCATTTTTGTACGAAACAACAGCCTTAATGGCCCTCAGACACACGGACCGGCGCTCCGGCCGCCCGCATGGGGCAGCGCGGACTGTCACCCGCCATGCTTCTGCATCGCTAAATACTCTCCGACGTCCATCGTCCTGATCAGTGCAGGCAGTCTCCTCGACATCCACTCGCCCTCCACCAACAGACGAGCCCGCCAAGTCATCCGCTCCGATGGCCTCCCACGTCGCTCGTCACATCCAGGACCATGCGTCGGCCAAGTTCTTGGTCCCCTACTGGGGCTACGCCGACCGCGTCATGCCCTGCGTCAACGACCCGGGGTCCTGCGAGTACCTCGACGTCGTCTACCGCGCCCACGAGCTCGGCATGTACTACATGGGCACCCTCTGGCTGACCATTTTCGGCATCATCCTCGTCTGGGCCCTCACCAAGCACCTGGGCCGACCCGACTCAGTCTCCACGTCCATCACCATGGACGGCGAGAAGGGGCAGCCCGTCTACGTGCGCCCCGGTGGCCTGCGCAGGGTGCGACGCGCCCTGGCCTCGACGACGCGGCGGCACCTCCTCCCCGACGCCGTCCGCGCCATCTTTGGTCGCACGACGCGCTTCCAGGTGGTGACGCTCGGCGCCCTGACCGCCTACCTCACCGTCTTCACCTTTGTGGGCATCACCTACAACACGTGGATCACGCCCGTCAAGGACATGGAGGGCGTCTACAACACGCGCACCAGCCTGGGTCCCTGGTCGGACCGCGTCGGCGTCATCGCCTACGCCCTGACGCCCCTCTCCATCCTGCTGGCCAGCCGCGAGTCCATCCTGTCGCTGCTGCTCGGCGTGCCGTACCAGAGCTTCAACTTTCTCCACCGCTGGACGGGCTACCTCATCTTTGTGCAGAGCGCCCTCCACACCATCGGCTGGTGCGTCATTGAGATTCGCCTCTACCAGCCCCAGCCCCAGGTCGCCGTGAAATGGATCACGTCGACGTACATGATCTGGGGCCTCGTGGCCATGATCCTGCTCACGCTGCTCTTCCTCCTCAGCACGCCCTGGGGCATCCGCCTGACCGGCTACGAGGCCTTCCGCAAGCTGCACTACGTCCTCGCCATGGTGTACATTGGCGCCTGCTGGGGCCACTGGGCCCAGCTCAAGTGCTTCCTGCTGCCCTCGCTCCTCTTCTGGTTCATGGACCGCGGCGCCCGCCTCGTCCGCGCCGCGCTCCTGCACTACCACCGCCTGCCCTGCGGCTCCATGGGCTTCCGCGCCGCCCAGGCCACCATCACCCACATCCCGGACCCGGACCCGGACGCGGGCGACATTGTCCGCCTCGACCTCGACAACGACCAGGACGCCTGGCCCGTCGGCCACCACTTTTACCTGACCTTTCCCGAGAGCAGCCTCTGGCAGTCCCACCCCTTTACGCCCCTCGGCGCGCCCGTCGTGCGCCGCGGCAAGGTGCGCCACAGCTACATCCTGCGCGCCAAGGGCGGCGAGACGAGGAAGCTCGCCGAGCTGGCGGCCAAGAAGCTCGCGGCCGGCGCCCCGCCGACCACCCCCGTCATCCTCACCGGCCCCTACGGCGAGCAGAGCATGCTCGACGTGCACCCCTCGACCAACGTCCTCTGCGTCGCCGGCGGCACGGGCATCGCCTACGTGCTCCCCGTGCTGCTCGAGCTGGCGCGCCAGGCCATCTCGCCGCACCGTCGCGTGGAGCTCATCTGGGCCATGCGCCACGCTAGGGACACGGCCTGGGTGCAGGACGAGCTCGACCTCCTGCGCAAGGTGTCCAAGGCCCTCCACCTGAAGATCCGCCTCTTTGCGACGCGCGACGTGGGCTCGGGGAGCGACAGCGGCAGCGCGTCGGACGAGGAGAAGAGGACGGACACAAAGGGCGTCGATGGCGTCACGACGACGCAGCAGGCCATCGCGTCCTCCTCGTCCTCGTCGGCCGACGAGACGGGCTGCGACTGCGGAGAGACGACGCCGGTCCGCCGGACGGGCGGTGCCGAGTTTGACGTCGAGCGCCACCCGGACCTGGCCAAGCTCGTGCGCGACTTTGTGGGCGCCACGGCGTCCGGGCCGACGACGGTGTTTGCCAGCGGGCCGGGTGGCATGATTTCGGATCTGCGGCGCATCGTGGCGGAGTGCAACGACGGCGGGCAGGTGTGGGCGGGCGAGGAGCGGTTTGACGTCAGGCTTGTGTGCGACGATCGTCTCGAGTGGTGATACCCGATAGCGTGCATTTATCATTTGATTTCTTTCTACTGAGGTGTACCATCGTGTCCACTGGGCTTCTCGTCCTGGTCCTGCACCGCATTGCTGATACAAGCTTCATGTGTCATTTGTCTATCGCATTCGTTGCTCTATGTATGCAGAGGCACCTCACACCCGTCCAGCGAATACGCCTACAAGACGCTTCTGGCGCCGAGGTAGCCCAGGTACGCGGCCAAGGCGGCCAGCCCACCAAAGATGGCGACGCTCTCGGTGGGGCTGGTGAGGGCGAGGGTCAGGCAGGTGAGGAGGTCGAGGACGTCGACGAGGCTGTTGCCCAGGAGGAGGACCCTCCGCATGGCGTCGCGCGAGGCAGGGCTCCCGTCGGCGAGGAGGGCGCGGTAGGTGGCGAAGGTGAGGGTGGCGATGGCGAGCTCGCGGGCGCCAAAGAGCCGGGGCGCGAGGCCGCTGTTGGGGGGCGGGAGCAGCATGAGCTGGTGCGCGAGGACGGGCGAGGCGAAGGTCACGACGGCGAAGAGGCCTCGGAACGCGACGATGGCGGGCACGATGAGGCGGCCCAGGGGGGAGAGGGGCGACGTGCCGGAGGACGAGGCCGATGGCGCGCCAGAAGGCGAGGCTTTGGGGGTGGTGGGAGAGGCCATGCTGGCGGGTATAGGACGCAAGAGCACTTGATCAAGAGGTATGGAAGGGTGCAGACCTTGAGAGAGCAGTCCGTCCTCTGGCCCGATGGCATCGCTATCTTTATAGCGTAGGAGCATGCATGCATGCAGCAGGGACGGCAGACAGATGGTGCATGACGCGGGGGCCTCGTAGTAGATAAGCATAACGCGACACAGGAGGATCCGCGTTCGCTATCTCGCGTCATCCACAAGCGCTGCCACTGGACGATTCTGGAAATAAATTCCCAGGGTGTACTATCAGGCCCCTTCGCATCATGTCCTCTCTCGTGGTGGCTCTTGGGTCTTGAATCTCATGTTGATACAAGTACATGTGGCATTTGTCCATCGTACGCGTTGCTCTCTCGGTACAGCGGGCATATCGCCCCGTCCAACGATGATGCCCTCCCCCCCCCCCTAGAGGTTGCGGGCGGCCATAGAATCCAGGCTCGCGGCAAGGCCCGCCAGGGTACCCAAGAACAGGAGGTTCTCGATGGGGCTGATGAGGGAGATGATGAATAAGATGAAGGTGACGAAGTTGTCGGTCATGGCGTTGGCGAGGAAGAGGACCTTCCACATGGCGTCGCGCGGGGCAGAGGAGGCGCCTTGGTCGGCGAGGAGGGCGCGGCAGGTGGCCCCGGTGAGGGCGGCGATGGCGAGCTCGCAGACGCCAAAGAGCCGGGGCGCGAGGGTGCTGTCGGGGAGCGGGAGCAGCATGAGCTGGAGCGCGAGGTTGGGCGCGGCGAGCATCGCGGCGCCGAACAGCCCTCGGACGACGACGAGGGTGGGCACGAGCACGCGTGCCGTGCGGCTGAGGGACGTGCCAGAGGGCGAGGCGGACGGTGGGCCAGAGGGCGAGGCTTTGGGGTTGGTGGAGGCCATGCTGGCGGGCGCAGGCATTTGATGGTGGGACGCGAGAGCACTTGATGAGGGTGTCTTTGGAGGATGTGGAGTCATCTGGCCAGAGCATCGCCATCTCATGGTGTAGGAGCACAAGATGGAGGGCAGACGGGTGCGGGGAGCTGGACCCTTACGGATAAGCATAACGCGCCGCACAATGATCCGCGTCACTGTGTCGCGCGTCATCCACGAGCGGCATTCTGGGTTATTCTGGAAATAAATTTCAAGGTGTACTATCATGTCCTCTCTCGTGGTGGCTCCTCTTGGTCCTGAATCGCAATATTGATGCAGGTACATGTAGCATTTGTCTATCGCGTGCGTTACTCCATCTGTACAGAGGGATCTCGCGGGGTGTCTCTGCACCCCGCCCGCGACCTTCCTACAAGACGCTGCCGGCGCCGAGATAGCCCAGGTACGCAGCCAGGGAGGCCAGGACGCCAAAGAGGGCGACGGTCTCCCCGGGGCTGGTAAGGGCGACGGTCAGACAGCTGAGGGCGTCGAGGGTGTCGGTCAGGCCGTTGCCCAGGAGGAGGACCCTCTTCATGGCGTCGCGCGAGGCGCCCCTGTCGGCGAGGAGGGCGCGGTAGGAGGCCAAGGTGAGCGTGGCGATGGCGAGCTCGCGGGCACCAAAGAGCCGGGGCGCGAGGGTGCTATTGGGGGGCGGGAGCAGCATGAGCTGGTGCGCGAAGGCGGGCGAGGCGAGCGCCACGACCCCGAAGAGGCCTCGGATTGTGATGATGGTGGGCACGATGAAGCGGCCCAGGGGGGAGAGGGGCGACGTCCCCAAAGGCGAGGCTGAAGGTGAGCCAGAAGGTGAGCGAGAAGGCGAGGCTTTGGGGGTGGTGGAGGCCATACTGGCGGGCACAGGTATGAATGTCAGAGCACTTGGTGAGGGTGTAGATTTGGAGGAGAAGAACTTGATTCAACTTTTGAGGATGTAGAAATTGATGCAGCAGTCCGTTGGCCAGATGTCTACCATTTTTATGGCCAACGAGCATAACATGAGGGCAGACTTTGCGTGAAGCTGTACCTTATGGATAACCATAACGCGACACATCATGATCCGCGTCGCTGTCTCGCGTCATCCACGAGCGGCATTCTGGGTTATTTTGGGGGAATATTCCCCTCTGCGCACTTTACTACCCTGTGCACTTGATACTCTGCGCACCGTCTCCCTTTGTGGGCGTCCATGTCGCTGATGCGTCAGCGTACTCGACCATGGTGCTGCGACAGGGCGGGTGGACTGGCCGTTGACGGCAGAACCCACGCTGACGCAGATTTTCATGAAAAAAGGGATACTACCTTCTTCAACAGCGACATGGGACAAACTTTGGACAGCAAGTGCAGACTAGACCACGTGCCGCGCAAGGGGCTCACCAGCTGCGCTCTCTGGGGACGTCATGCGGCTCCATGCTCGTTCATGCGCATCGCGCTTTGTTGCGGATTGCTGTCGCCGCTCAGGCCATGGAATGCGACACCTTGTCGCAGAGAAATTCGTAAGCAGACAGCAGCATGGTGGACGAAGCACAGGTTTCCCTTGTCTTGTCCCGTCGAGACAGACCACGCGACGCAAACCGACAGTTGGGTGATGCGTCATGGCCGGAAAAGACCCATGCTGCCTGAATCTGCACTGAAACGTCAAAAGGCGCGCATTGAGCACTACTTTGTATAGCACGTGCAATCCCATCTGGGATTATGCGCCGTCCAGGGTGCATCTGGGCCGCAGCAAGACCCGAGGCGCATCAGCGTCGTGCGCGTCGGCCGACGCAACAATGCTTACATGCAAAGAACCTTAACCAAGTCAGCGACTCGAGGGAATGCCTGGCGCGTCCCCGTGTTTCTGTCTGCGCAGCATGACGACAAGGACCAGACGGCAGCGTTGCAGCAGATCCGTACAGGAGGACGACGCTCTCCAGATCCGTGCCACGCACGCACGCTCGACAAGTCCCGACCCGCGCGTGCAGCCGCTGCTTATGTTCAACAATTGCCGCTTTGGAGGCGGTGCTCTGGATCCGGGGCCCCGCAGACTGGGGAACGCCATGCTGAAGGAGGTAAACAATGCCGTGTGTCCAGGTTGGCCATCGGAAAATTCATCGTGTCCACGTCGTGCGCGCGCATTCATCACATCACCAGCCAAGCCCATCCACCCGGGCCGACAAGACAACACGACGAGCTCGCCGGATCCAAGGACGCGTCCTCTGATTTCTAAGAGCAGAATTCGATCATCATGCCTCATCGCGACGAGACGCGGGGCCCCATCGTACCATCGGGAGCCCAATTGCCGCGGCCGGCTTGCTTGCCAGATCAGGTCCCGAGCTTCTCCATCCGGCGAGATGGCCTCCACTACGGCGCGGAAGCAGAACAGACTCACAGCCGCCGGTGACGTCTCGACGTCCCTCGTGACCAGAAGATTTGGGGTGCCGGCATGGGGGGGGCCCCTATGGGGTTCTGTTTCGCCATGGGGCGCATTGCCTGTTTCATCCTCCACCCACATGTCCTGTGCATGATCGGACAGCGGACACCCTCGGCCACGAAAGCTTGACAGCGGCCCTCGGCAGTCGGCCATCATCGTGGGAGTGTTTGTTGGACGACAGCCTGTCGCCGTTGCTGGCGAACGCACAACTCCAGGATCCAAGATCCAAGATCCAAGATGAAGTGATCCTACGACGCCCATGGCTCGACATGTCCAGATCGACGCGCCATCAGACACACGACCATCCAGCCGCTCGACACATGGCGGCCACGAGGGCTGCCCAATCCTCAATATATGACGACAGTCCCAATAAATAAAGCCTTGTCCCGCGTATCTTGGACGCCATGTGCCTCGATCCAGTCGGCCCGTTTCGGTACCTAACCCTACCCAGCGTCCAGACTATCCACGACGCCCTCTGCCCTCGCGCCTAGTCCGTCCAATTGCTCCATCCCTCGACGCGCATCCCCCACTGGCTGCTGCTCTCTCTGCTATAGCCCACGGCAAAGGCTTCGTGCGCGAGTTCATCAAAAACCGGCCCGACGAGTGGAGTGGGTGTCCTGGTACCTTATGCCCGTGCCTTGGCGCATCACCTCCTAGCGCGTGTCGATCCTATCCTCAGCATAGGTGCTCCTCTCATCTACCGGCCTGGGATGAGCATATAAGTGCCGTTGCGTCCAGCCTCGTGTGCCAGATCCCAGTTGAGTACAGCATCAGCATCACCACCACCACCACTGAGCTCATCTCCCGTCTGCTCTGCTCTGCCTGTTCTGCCTGCCCTGCCATCATGAAGTCGGCTCTCGCTCTGCTGGCCGCCGCCCTGGCCACGGGCGCCCTCGCCGCCGACAAGGCCGCCTGGAAGTCCCGCAACATCTACTTTGCCCTCACGGACCGCGTCGCCCGCAACGCCAACGACAGCGGCGGCGCCGGCTGCAGCAACCTGCGCAACTACTGCGGCGGCACCTTCCAGGGCCTGCAGTCCAAGCTCGACTACATCAAGGGCATGGGCTTTGACGCCATCTGGATCACGCCCGTCGTCGCCAGTAGGCCTCTCCTTGGCAGATGTCCGTAACGATGCTAATTCAGCAGACACCGACAACGGCTACCACGGCTACTGGGCCCGCGACCTCTACGCCATCAACTCCAACTACGGCTCGCCCGCGGACCTCAAGAACCTCGTCAACGCCGCCCACGCCAAGGGCATGTACGTCATGATCGACGTCGTCGCCAACCACATGGGCCCCGGCGACGTGACGCGGTACAACCCGCCGCCGCTGAACCAGTGGTCGGCGTACCACAGCGACTGCCAGATCAACTACGGCAACCAGAACTCCATCGAGACGTGCCGCATCGCCGGCCTGCCCGACATCCGCACCACCGACGCCGGCGTCCGCAAAGCCCTCAACGACTGGATCGCCTGGTTCGTCCGCGAGTACGGCTTCGACGGCGTCCGCATCGACACGGTCAAGCACGTCGAGAAGAGCTTCTGGCCCGCCTTTGCCCAGGCCGCCGGCGTCTACACCATCGGCGAGGTCTTTGACGGCAACCCGGACTACCTCGCCGGCTACGAGGGCCTCATGGGCGGCCTCCTCGACTACGCCACCTACTACCCCATGAACGCCTTCTACCAGCAGCGCGGCTCCAGCCAGGAGCTCGTCAACATGATCGACCGCATCAGCACCCGCTTCCAGGACCCCGCCGCCCTCGGCACCTTCCTCGACAACCACGACAACCCCCGCTGGCTCAACCAGCGCAACGACTACGCCCTCTTCAAGAACGCCCTCGCCTTTGTCATCCTCTCCCGCGGCATCCCCATCGTCTACTACGGCTCCGAGCAGGGCTACGCCGGCGGCAACGACCCCGCCAACCGCGAGGACCTCTGGCGCAGCGGCTTCAACACAAACGCCGACCTCTACAAGTACATCGCCGCCCTCAGCGCCGTCAAGCGCCAGGCCGGCGGCCTCCCCGCCAGCGACCACGTCCACCTCTACGTCGTCAACGGCGCCTACGCCTGGTCCCGCCTCGGCGGCGACCTCATCGTCCTCACCACAAACGGCGGCTCCGCCTCCAACAGCCGCCACTGCGTCTACTCCCGCCGTCCCAACGGCACCTGGAACGTCGTCATGGGCGGATCCGGCACGGTCCGCGCCGACGCCAACGGCGTCGTCTGCCTCAACGTCTCGGCTGGTCTGCCCGTCGTCCTGCGCGCGCCTTAGTTGGGCGACGGCGGGCGAACAGTGTGGTGGTGGAGAAAAGGGGGTCGCAATGCATACGAGTCCACGTGGAACGGCCTGTCTGGAAATTCTTGTCCATATTCCTCTACCCTGTTCATTGTGTGCTCTGCTGTCTATACGAGCACCGCTGTCTATACTCTTGTCATACTTTAGGAATCATAACCTGTGCATATCCAGCCAATTCAGTGACATGCAAAACAGAGACAGCCTCCCTGATTGACCTTCATTTGCCCCTCTCTTCTTTGCCACGCCGTCGTCCGTCGTGTCTCGTCTCAGCACCGCCTGGCGCAAGACTGTCTCAGTTCTTGTCCCTCGTTCGCCCTTGGAGACGCACGCAAATTCGACATAAAAACGTGGGAGTATCCCAGGCCTCATAGCTCTCAACTTCTGCTGCTCCTCATACACCCCATCTGCCCTCGCCATGTCAGCCTCTCTGGTACACGAGTCGACGCCCACACAGGGCGTCCGTGTCCTCGCCTTCCACCGCCCGGCCAAGCGCAACGCGCTCTCGCAGGACCTCATCCGCGAATTCCTCGACAAGCTCTCCGCGGCTTCGTCTGACGCCCATGTCGAAGTCATCGTCGTGACGGGCAGTCCCACCTTCTTCTGCGGTACGCCCCTGCCCAGAAAGCCGCGCTTGCCGACAGGACCTCCCGCTGACCATGCTCCCCTCCTAGCGGGCGCCGACATTCAGGAGATTGCCACCTT
This sequence comes from Emericellopsis terricola, assembly GCA_027569275.1. Classification (NCBI taxonomy): domain Eukaryota; kingdom Fungi; phylum Ascomycota; class Sordariomycetes; order Hypocreales; family Bionectriaceae; genus Emericellopsis; species Emericellopsis terricola. The sequence goes on along the minus strand of JAPDEU010000005.1, from coordinate 951,020 downwards.
GGATGCCCAGGGCGCTCGGTCGTGCCGGTACCTAGAGGATCTGTGTCACGGCCTGCAGAGTGTGCGCAAGCCCATGATTGCCGCTGTCGAGGGCATGGCCGTGCGTGTCCCCATGACCGCGTTCGACCACAGACGTCGTGCTAACTTGGAGATGGCCAGCTGGGTGGCGGGTTCGAAGTCGCTCTCGCGGTGAGCTTCTGATGGCACACTTGGTCCTTCCGCCCTGTGAACTGACCACAGGGACAGTGCGACATGATCTATGCCTCCCACACGAGCAGATTCGGTCTACCAGAAGTCAGCATCGGACTGCTCCCTGGCGCGGGCGGGACGCAGAGGCTGACCAATGCCCTCGGCAAGTACAGAGTAAATCCAGAATGCACCTACGCCAATGCGACATGCAGTAACATCGCCCAGGCTATGCACATGATTCTGCTGGGAACCCCCATTGCGGCGCACGAGGCCCGCGCGGCAGGCATCCTGGCGGACACCTTCGAGCCCGGGACCGTCCTGGACAACGTGCTCCACGTGGCGTCCAAGTTGGCATCGATGAGCCCAGTCGCGCTTTCACTGGCCAAGGAGGCCATCTGTCGATGTAGGGCTAGCTGTCACGCGGACGAACCGAGCTAACACCGAGGCACAGCCGACAGTCTGGGACGAGATGAGGAATTCGAGCGCAGTCTATACTATCACGCATTTGGCACAGCGGACAAGAGAGAGGGCGTCGCTGCGTTTCTGGAGAAACGAGCGCCGACTTGGTCGGGCTAAGGCATCGGGTTGCCTCAGATTAGCTTCTCTAGGCGTCAGGTTGTATCACAGTCTATCGTCTTATCAATCGGTCCTGTCTAAGAAAAAGACGTGTCTATAGCTCCGCCTTGCCCTTGGCAGGAAGCTGCTTGGCCAAAAAGGCCTCGACGTCGCTCAGCTCCTCCAAGCACGCCGAGTGCTCCATGCCCCTGAGACGACAAGTTAGCCGCAGAAGCAGAAAAATCACCAGCATTCACTTGCCTGTACACCTTCATCGTGACGTCAAAGCCCAGATCCTTGAGCGCCTTTTCACTGTCCTGCGCCAGCGGGAACCGCACCAGGGGGTCCAGGTCGCCGTGGCCCATGAGGACAGGGGTGGCCTTGTTGACGTTGGACGCCGGCAGGAGGTCCTTGAAGCCCTGGTGGAGCAGCAGCCACGACGACAGGCCGACGATGCCGCCCAACTTGACGGTCGCCGTGAGGCCGCTGAGGATGCTCATGGCGCCACCCTGCGAGAAGCCGCCGAGGACGATGCGCTCCGAGGGGATGCCCGCGTCCATCTCGGCCTGGATGAGGCCGTGAAAGTACTCCTGGGAGCGCAGGATGCCGGGGCGGTCCTCGTCGACCGACTTGGCGCCGAGCGAGTCCACCGAGTAGCCCAGCGACTTGATGTCGAACCAGGCGGGCATGGGGAAGCCGTTGTTCTGCCCATCGCATGTCTTAGCGTGTCCCCCTTGCTAGAATAGGCTTCCTCTTGCGGCGTAATGCGCCCGACTCACCATGGTGATGGGCAGCGTGGGCGCGTGCGGCAGGATGAACTTGACCTCGTCCAAGCGGCCGCGCGACCGCTTCATCTGCTCCACGGCATCGGCCCAGCCGTGGCCCGTGTCGCCCAGGCCGTGGATGAAGATGACCGTCGCCGTGTGCCGGCTGGTCGCAGGCAGCACCAAGGGCGCCATACGTCGGATCGAAGACATGGTGCTGCAGGATCGAACGGCGGACAGGTAGGGGATGCAGAGAGGTGAGAGGGAGCGATTTGTTGATGTTAGGGTCCGGTCCACGGTCCTGCCGGCGCGGGTGCCCTGACTGCCGTTAGCGTGGAAGGGGTGTTACCGTGGGCCGGGTAATCGTCGGACGCGGTGATATTGACCCATCTAGGGTAGGTCAATTTACAGGCACGCTGGGCATCTGCCGACCATCGGACTGCCAAGATGCGTCCAGTCCTTGGCTTCATTCTGTGTGTTTTCTGTGAACGATCATCTCACAGGCCTTTGAGGAGCATCCTCGAAATAGTTTTGCATTTTGCAGCTGCCAACCCTCCAATTACCATGCCCTCGCATCAAGACACGGCACGTCGCCTGGGATCAGCGGAGTTTCGCCCTAAAAGGTCCACCCTGGCTGCGCAACAACGTCATGGTCAAGTGACAGGATGGGCGCTGGTGTCGCGGATTCATCGCAATTGGAGTTTGATTTGTCATAAGGAGATCCATTCATAACCGTCTGTGAACTCGCCGTGAAGAAGCCATCAAGTCCCTCCCAAAGCACACCATGGTCTGCACAACCACCTTCAAGTTGCACAACGGTACCGCTATCCAAGTCCTATGCCCTGGCAAAGGCACGCACTGACAAGTCCAGGGCACCCGTTCCCAGCAGTGGGCTTGGGAACATGGCAAGGTCAGCAAGAATCTTCTCGACTGACAGGTTGGAGTTCACCCGGACCAACGCGTCGCAGGCTCAGGAACCATCGAGGATGAGCAAGCCCTCGAGGCCTCCATCATCCACGCGCTCCAGTCGGGCTACCGTCTGATCGACACGGCCCAGCTCTACAACACGGAGCACGTCGTCGGCCGCGCCATCCGCAAGTCGGGCGTCCCGCGCGCTGAGATCACCGTCGTCACCAAGTTCTGGGGCCAGTGGCACCACGATCCCGCCGCCGCCCTCGACATCTCGCTCAGGGAGCTCGACATGGACTACGTCGACGTCTTCCTCATGCACTGGCCGTGGGCGACCACGCCCGACGGCAAGCCCCTGCGCAAGGACCAGAGCCCCACCATCAACGAGACGTGGACCATGATGGAGAGCCTGGTCGGTGACAGGTGCAGGGCCATTGGCGTCAGCAACTTTACGCAGAAGACGCTCGACGAGCTGGCCGAGACGGCCAAGATCACACCCGCCGTCAACCAGATTGAGCTGCACGCGCTCAACCCCAACCACAAGCTCGTCGACTACTGCCACCAAAAGGGCATCGTCGTCATGAGCTGGGCGTACGTGCTCCCCTTGTCGTACCGTCCAGGAAAAATTTTGCCATGCTGACCACTGTTGCTAGGACCCTGGGAGGCGCCGGAAACGGCGACACGAAGCAAATCATCTTGGAGCACGAGCTCTTCACCTCCATCGCCAAGGCGCACGGCTGCTCCACGGGCGTCGTCTCGCTCTCGTGGGCCGTGCAGCGCGGCATCACCGTCATCCCCAAGAGCGCCAGCCACAAGCGCATCGAGGAGAACATTGACCTGGTCACCCTCACAGAGGATGAGATGGACACGATCAACAAGGCGCACGAGACCATCAGATCCCACCGTCTGGCCAAGGACATTTCGAATCTGCGGACCAAGGTCGACGGAAAGGACGCGCTCTGGCTGTGGACGTGGGAGGACTATGGCTGGGAGGACAAGGATGGCAACTGGCTGACGTAACGGAGGTGCGATCAGTGCATGGAGCATGGTAGCTTTTCAAAAGTATCATAAAGTGCATGAACATGTCCAATGGGAAGTGTACTGCGACATGAGCGAGGCTGTAGACCCCCACCCAATTCACGCTGCTTGATATGGCCCTGCCGAATAGACTGTGCAAACCGGGGCAAAATCTGTCAAGTTTCGTGTCAAATCATCATTACTTTATGATTTAATTCCCAAGTTGGCTGTAAGACGCGGACCCTCTGTTACCCGTGCCCCTCTCTTGGGGGAGCCGGTGCTAACATGCGGCTGACATGCGGCTGACATGCTGACAGCGAGCCGTAAATGGTGAGAGAGATCCTTCCGTGCTTACAGCGAAGTTTGCCCTCTCATCATCTCCATCCAATCCTCCTCCTCCGTGGCCAAAATGTCCCAGCCCATCCCAATCATCGTCTGTGGCAAGTTAGAGACCGTGGGCGCCGTGGTCATCGAAGGCTTGAAGCCCGAGTTCGAAGGTAGGCCGCGTCGCACACATGCAGTGGACGAGACATGCTGACATGGGCCGACAGTCATCCTCTTTTGCACCAGCCAAGAGTCGGCAACGACCAACATTCCGTTCGCGGTCCAGCAGACGACGCCCGCGGGCGCCGACTTGGGCTCCCTCGGCACCCATGACTTTACGCGCAAGCCGGTGGCTGCGGTGGTCGGAGGTGGATACGGGGCCGCCGACTTTGATGCCATCAAGAACGCCGTCGAGGGCCATTTTGAGAACGGCAGCGGCTTGCAATGGCTGCAACACGATCCGTCTGTAGCGTCTCCTCCCTTCGGACCCGAGTATGTCCAGCACGTGATGCAACGAGCCAAGGATGTCCTGCAACGGCTTGCCAGGGAGAACAGGCTGGGCAGCGGCCAGACGGGCAAACATCTGTACTGAATGAACACGCTGTTAAATGTCTATAGGTGGCCAGAATCTAATCGTTGAAGATTGCCCATGAGAACGCCTGCAGATGCCGTCCAGTCGTGCAGAGCACATTAAAGACGGCGGAAACGCCAAAACCCAAGACCGTCTTCGTCCTTTCCTGATCACTGACCCTTGCGCTGCTGAAAAAGCGAGGCCAGCACGCTGGCCTGCTTGGTCTCCATCTCGAGGAACTCGGCCTCGTCGGTGGACTGGATGGTCACGGCGCCACCCGCGCCCACGCGCCAGGTCCTGGTGTCCGCCTTGTCCGACGCGCCAGCAGGCGCCTCGCCCCGAAAGGCGGTTCGGATGACGACGGAAAAGTCGCCTGCGCCGCCGACGTCCATGTATCCAATGACACCAGAGTACAGTCCGCGCGGCCTCTTCTCAATGTCCCGCAGAATCTCGCAGGATCGCTTCTTGGGCGCGCCCGTCATCGACCCCGGGGGCAGCGACGCCTGGAGCACCTTGAGGCCCGTCTTGTCGTGGCCGAGCTCGCCCTCAATGACCGACACCAGCTGGTACACCGTCTCGTACTCCTCGACGACCATGAGCTTGGACACGCACGTCTTGTCGGCGCCAATGACGCCGCTGAGGTCGTGGCGGATGAGGTCGACAATCATAAGGTTCTCGGCACGTTCCTTGGAGCTGTCGAGGATCTCGTGCGCGCGCTCGCGCGTCATGCCGGGTCCCTTTTTCACCGTGCCCTTGATGGGCCGGAACTGACACTGGCCCTCGCGCGTCCAGCGGAGGAAGCGTTCCGGGCTGCTCCCCACGACGGTCATGTCGCCTAGGCGAAGGAAAGCGCCGTGCGGGGCTGCGTTGTTTCGACGCAGACGTTTGTAGAGGGACCACTCATCCACGTCCGTGGGCATGTCGATGATCGTGTCGTCCGTGAGACACAGTTCGTACGAGTCCCCAGACGCAAGAAACTCTTGACAGCGGAGGACCTTTTCTCTGTATTCTTGCTCCGTCGGTCTGGTGACCTTGGCACGTGCGAGTGCCATGTCCAGGGCCTTGTCTTGGTGAGGCAGCATGCTGGTCGCGTCGGACTTTCGGCGCCTCTTGGTCTCCCTGCCGTCTTGGCCATCGCTGGTCGAGGTCTCCAAGGTCAGGCGGTCGATGGCCTGGGTCGTCGAGGCCAGCCACTCCACGTCATCGGGCAGGAGTGTCTGGACTGCCAATCTGGACGCATGGTGATCAATGACGATGCTCCTGTGGATGAAGGCAAAGTTGACGTCGAGGAGAGAGCTCTCGGCACAGCTCGGGTGTGCTGCTACGTCGATGCTCTCGAGGCCTGCCTCGTACGAGATGTAGCCCATGAAACCGCCCCAAAAGGGGATGCTCTTCTCGAGCACGGAGGGCTTCGAGGGCTTGAATGCGTCCAGGGCACCTTGTAGTGCGGGCCAGACCTCTTCAATCCCCTTCAGCAGGACGGACTGCTGCTCCGCCTCATCCGTAGAGAAGCGTAGCATCTTGTCCTGCACACTGTATGTGACTTTGGTTGTCTTGTGAGGAACCACGAGGCCAATGATACTGTAGCGCCCCGACGGATGGCCCTGGGAGTCCAACAGAAGCACTTGATCCTGCGCCAGTCCCAGCGCTTCCACAATCTGGGGAGCATGTAGCTCGCCAATGTCGTCCAGAATCGACTGTTGCACGGTAGCCTGACCGCCTGTAGTTGACAACAGGTACTCGGCAATTTGCCCGTGACCTCGATCGCCAGAGGCAGCGTCTGTCACGACTTGATCAGATCCCTTGGAATGTGCTTTCCCATCGTAGATAGAGGCACTCTCAAGGTCCCTCTGTGAGCGTTGCATGACCTTTCGGCCGTTGGCCCGACTCCAATCGCGCGCTAGGTTCCACCAGTTCTGGATCAGACTTTTGCCTGCCTGGTTGGTGCAGATGGATTCTGGATGGAACTGCACGCCCCAGAACGGCTTGCTCGTATGCCGCACTCCCATGAGAATGGGGCCATTGAGCGCGTCATCTAGATCCCACGCCAATGGCTGCAAGTCGGGGCACCCCTCTGACGACGCCCAAGACACGTGATTTCCTGCCGCGAAGCCCAGGTTCGCCCTGAGCGAGTGGTACTGCGTGGCCTCGAGGTCGCCAATCCCGGCAAAGATGTCCTCGTCTTGATGCGTGACGCCGTTGACGATACCGTGCCTCGCCCGCGTCAGCCTTTCGACGGTGGCGCCCGAGGCCAAGCACAGCGACTGAAAGCCGAGACAGATGCCCAGGATGGGAAGCATGCGGGCCTCGCTAAGCTGCCACAGCTGGTTGATGAAGCCGACGTCGTCTGGGTTGGCGGGATGGCCTGGTCCAGGCCCGACTACGACAGCGTCATACTCGCCGATGCGTGCTTCGAGATTCTTGCCGAAGCCCGCATCATCAATATGGACGAGGTCTACCGTCGTGTTCGCACAGCATTCCTCGAGTAGCCCGACGATGTTGTTGGTGAAAGAGTCAAAGGCGTCCACGAACAGGATCCGATGGCGGCTGACGCTCAGTCTTCTTGTGATGGCCATGGCTGGGGCCTTGATGAGTCCTGGCTCGAGGAAGGAGGGAGCCTGGTGATTTCCTCGACGAGAGGGGCCTCACTGGAGGGCGACGCCACGGATGGTGAAGATGATCGCGAGGTCAATTTACAAAGGTGATGTCGACCACATTGTCCATACAAGGATGGATAGACATGATACAATGAATCATGTATGCAGGGGACAGAGCTCATCACCTATCGGGCGAGCGATAAGACTCGCGATGAGACTTTTTTCCACAGCGGAGCGAGTGGCTGGAGTCGGTTTGAGTCGGATAGCATCCGAGTCCTTGACCATATAGGGTAAGCGTCATGTCCGCATGACACGCACATGTCATGGACCCCTGACTCCGGTCCCGGGTCCCTGATTATCGCTGTTCTTACAGATTCGCTACTCCGGACTCCAGGTTCCGCACCTTTCAGCCCGCAGGTCATGTCTCTATGGAGCGGGCCAAGACACGAGGATGTATCGCACTGATCGGGATCTCCCATTCTTGAAGCTTGGCGGTCACCCATATTGGGCCCGCGGTCGCTCCAGCTGATCGGATGGAACTAACGTTATCACCCAGGAGGAAGGAGCGAGCCCCCCCGGAGATTTCCTGCAGCCCTGTCACAGTTTGACGGCAGTCCCCCAACTGCAAAAATACAGCGCTGGATAGGCCGACGTACCCAGCCGAACACCTCATCTTCAAACACTTTGGCCAAGTCTGTGTCCCTTAACAGCTCCAGTCCGGAATAACTGGTTCTCGCAACGCATGTCGAGTGGCACGATGCAATTTTTCGGGCGACAGCCCTGCAGAGTCCTCTCGCCAATGCTCCGACCCAGACGTCCTCCAGGGCAGCGGCGTTGACAGACTTGCCGTGCTCCGCGACAAGGACCCGAGTATACCACACCCGTGCAACGCCTGCAGCTCCCTCCGCCAGAGTACTGGAATCGCCAGAATACTCAGCCAATCTCTTTTGCTATTTTTCCCAGCTGAATTCTCAACGGCTTATCTGGACAATAACATGAGTATGGCCGTCTGTTTCGTCCAGCAGGTGGAGATGAGGAGACGTCACGAGGACTCGCCCTCGTCCATGCAGCTGATGACCCGAGAATCACATAGTCCCTGATCTCATCTCGATTGCTACGATCCGTCTCCAGCAATGTCGCCTCTTTTGGCCAGTTTAAATCTCATTCGCAGGCGAATTCCGAGGAAACGATCTTCCAGCAATCCGCGCTCGATGGACGGGACGCAGATGCGCACCGAGATGATGGGATTTGGGCTGGTGATTGATGTCTTTGCCGCCTTGCTCGTGACGTTCTTCGCGACTTATCTGCAGGCTGGCCCAGAGATCCAACTAGGTGCGCGCGTGGGCTGTATATTTATGATCATGCTGCTGGCTGCCGTTTCCGTGTTCCTCTCTGCCACGCCAGAGCTCGAGGGGCGGTCGCTGCAGGAGATCGAGGAGGGAGAGGTTCGTGATCAGACCGACAAAGAAAGCTCAGTAGTAATAGCCGGGCTTGTCGAGTCTGTGAACGCCCGAGAGGGACCAGGTGACTTATTCATCAAGAATACATGTGTTCAGTGCCATTCTGTGCTGGTAGTAGCCTACGTCCGTGCGCCTGGACAACAATGTGTCTGACCAGGACAACTCGTGCACGCGAACCAAAGTACCACGTTCGCCGTCGTGTACTCGCCTTGGAATTTAAATCTCACATCAGCCTCTAGGACTGTCTGAGTGGCCCCCGGTGGCAGGTAGATGGAACTGTCTCAGCCACGTGGCAGTCGGTGCCATCCATCGGTCTGTGGTGTGCCTGGCGTTGAATCGCACACGTAGGTGACAAGTTGGTCGTCCTGACTGGCGCCATGTCAAGTCCTCATGGTTGGATGTCCTGTTCCCTAGGAAGACGTGGTTGGAAGCGTGTGTTCAGTCCTGCCTGACCGTCGGAGGGTGTGTCGGGTCGGCTGCAGCTCGGTCGCCTGGAGCGCCGCTGCAGGCCCATGGATAGGGGGGTCCGGCCCCGAGGCCCGCACTCAGCAGCGGGGGCCGGCGCCGCAACCTTGGCCGCTGAATCCACCAGCCATGGCGGTTGACAGGCGGCTGTCAGGCGCCCAGCTCAGGCACCCGGCGCTGCACGCCTCCGACCGCTCATGCACCTTGCTGTCGCGGATCGCCATCGCAGCGCCAAGGAGAGACTGGCAGGCGGTCAACGTTGAGCGAGGGCCTGCAATCCATTCTGCTCGACGGTCAGGTGCATTGATTCAATCCTACGAACACAGCCCCCGGCGCAGGCCCGCAGCGAGGCATGGGCAAGGCCAGGGCCTGGGAGCCGGACAGCGCTCCGACGCACGTCCGAGAATTTCTCCCCTGGGCGCCAGCAACTCGCCTGGCTGAGCTCTGGAGCGTCGGTCTTCGGAGCTGGTGTGCATCAAAACGTGGGGAAGAGCGTCCACTCACAGCATCGCCTTTTCTCCCGCCCAGTAATCCCTTGCGATCCAACTCTGCTCCTTTCCCCTGCCTCCTCCCTTTTTCATCTCCTCGCGCCCGTCGGAAAGCCAAGGTTGCACACGGCACGCTGCACGCTGCACGGACAAGGTGGTCACGAGCGAACAGTGCTGGTTCGAATTACCTAACGAATCGCCGAATCCAAGGCCAACCTCGCCGCAATTGGAGGCTCGTGACATTTGTGGGGCCAACCTGCGGCGCGGTAGCCAAGCCGACGACGTACATATCATGATTGATGCTGCCACTCCTTGGTCGGTTCCTGGATTCATCCATCATCGCTCAACGTAGGCAGTACGACCGCCTTCTGACTGGACTGTTCAATCTTCTGTTGCACCGGATTCTCCCTGTTCAGCTATCACACTGAGCAGCCTCCCACGAGTGCACCTGCCTTACGCCGACCTTTCTGACTCAGCAGGAGCCACCGACCACAGGCTCACTCACTTACGGCCCTCACCTTCATTTCACTTCCATCTCACCTCACACACACCGAACGCAGGCGGAAACATCATCTTTCCTCAGCAGCATCCCGCCACACCACCGCGATGGCACAACACGTGTCGTCGCAGCTCAGCAGGCAAATCCTGCGAGCCGCCGCGCGACAGACGACCTCGACTTGGGCGTGCTCAGCGCGTTGTGCCGGGGCACGCCCGCTTCCGCCATCAGTATCGCCATCACCCTTCACTGCAATACGCTGCTTCGTGGCGACACCGGCCACCCGCTCACCACGACCCACCAAGAACGCATCACACGCTCCATTAAGCTCAGCCTCACCAAAAGCCTCAGACGACTCTGCGAAATCATCGCCCAACAATTCCCACCCCAAGCATAGGCGCACGGCGCTGCTCGCGGCTAGCAGCGGCGTCCTCGCCTTAGCGCTGGCCTTTGTCGAGCCTGTGCGCTCACATCAGGACGCGGAGCCCGTGGTATCAGCATCCATCCGCCAGGATCAGGCGCTATCGCACAGCCCTCCGCCACAAACCGACGACCAAGAGAAGACTAGCACGGGGCTGCCATACATCCGGCTCGCCGAGGTCAAGGAGCATGGCCCCAAGTCGGAGCGCCCATGGGTCACCTACAACGGCAAGATTTATGACATTACCGACTGGATTCCTGCGCACCCCGGTGGCGAGGTCATTCTGCGTGCGGCCGGGTCAGATATTGAGCCGTACTGGAACATCTTCGCCATCCACAAGTCGCAATACGTCCTCGACATTTTGGAGTCTTACTGCATCGGACATGTTCACCCAGACGACCTGGCAAACGGCCAGGCCACCGTCGAGGACCCGTTCTTAACCGACCCCGAGCGTGACCCCAGGCTGCGCTTCCTCACGCAAAAGCCCTGTAACGCCGAGACGCCCGCTGACGAGCTGGCCGACTCCTTCTTCACGCCCAACGACACCTTCTACGTGCGGAACCACATGTGGGTGCCCGTCATCGACAACGCACCCCACTACGAGATCTCCGTCGAGCTGCCTGACGGCGAGGTCAAAAAGTACACCATTGCCGAGCTCCAGTCCAGGTTCAAGCAGCATACCGTGACCGCCGTCCTGCAGTGCTCCGGCAACCGCCGCCGCGACATGACCGAGCACGCCAAGAAGACAAACGGTCTGCAGTGGTCCGTCGGCGCCATCTCCTGCGCCAAGTGGGAGGGCGTGCTGCTCCGAGACGTCCTCCGCGACGCGGGCGTCTCGTTCGAGCCCGACCCCGAGGTCCAGCACGTCCAGTTCACCGGCGACGAGGCCTACGGCGCCAGCATCCCCATTGAGTCGGCCATAGATCCACGTGGCGACGTCCTCCTCGCCTTTAAGATGAACGACCAGCCCCTGCCGCGCGACCACGGGTTCCCCGTCCGCGTCATCGTGCCCGGCCACGTCGCCGCGCGCTGCGTCAAGTGGCTCAAGAAGATTGTCGTCAGCGACGAGGAGTCCCAGACGAGCTGGCAGCGCCGCGACTACAAGTGCTTCGGCCCCAACGAGACCAAGCAGGACTGGGACAAATACAAGTCCATCCAGAAGATGCCCATCACCAGCGCCATCACGCGCACCAAGATGCGCCAGCCCGAGCAGGGCGAGCCCATGGTCTCCCTCGAGGGATATGCCTACTCGGGCGGCGGCCGCGAGATCCAGCGCGTCGACGTGAGCCTCGACGGCGGCCGCACGTGGGACCAGGCGCGCCTCCTGCAGGACGACATGAAGCTCGAGCAGGGCCACCAGGCATGGTGCTGGAAGCGCTGGCGCTACGAGGGCCACCTGCCTGCCGACGGGGAGGCCGCCGACGCCAGCAAGGAGCGCAAGGCCACCTTTGTCGTCAAGGCGACAGACGATGCGTACAACACCCAGCCCCAGACGTACGAGAGCATCTACAACCTGCGCGGCAACCTGGCCACGGCCTGGCACCGCGTGGACTATGAGGTCAAGGGCGAGGGGAAGCGCAGCAAGGCCCGTCCCGAGAGCAGCACCGCTGCATGATTGGTCTCCTCGGATACGGGGGGCCAAGGTGTTTTTGAGCAGCATCATGTACCAACTTGGCATCTTGGAGCGTTCTTTGGTTTATTAGCTCGCATTACATACACTAATCCATCTTATCAACGCATGCAAGTGCACGCTATGAACACAAGCCAAACACGCCGTACCCAGTCGTGCGACTATATATATGTTGAATATGTACGTATCTGCGGAGACATCAACCCAGAAGAATAGCAGCTGCAACACCATCACAGCCAGTCCGCAAGCCAGCCCACTCACCCCCTGTACACTGCAGGGCCAGGGATCCGGTAGACGGGCTTGTACTGGTCGTCGTAGATGTTGTAGAGGATGCCGGGGTCGTCGGTCCTGTACAGCTGCGTGGCCGGGACACCTTGCGGGTTGACCGAGCCGGAGCCGGTGATCTGCAGGTTGATGCACTGGGGATACATCTGTGTGCCGCCGCTGGCGTAGCCGCTGTGCAGCGCAATGATCTCGTGGCGGAGGACGTAGTTGCCCGGCGCGATGTTGCTCGGGATCTTGACCTTCCACCTGACGCCTGGTTTCTGTCAGTCGCGAGGTTCCTTTCGACACAGGAGAGAGGCGGAGTAGAAGAATGCTCACCATCAGCAATCAACTTGTCCGAGCCCCAGTAGCCCGGCTGGCCGCCGCCGGCACCGAGCTGCAGCTGGCCCATCTCGGCAATCTTGAAGAAGCGGAGCTGGTTCTTGTCGACCCGCGTGCAGTCGCCGTTGTTGCACTTGGCGAGGTAGTCGACCACGGGGCCGTGGTGGCTCACGGGCCACCCCGTCCACTGCAGCGTGACCTCGCTGCCGGCCGCCACCTGCGCCGTCAGCGGCGCGTTGACGGCGTCCAGGTGGCAGATGATGTCCGGGTCCTGGAGCGCCGACGAGGCCACGAAGCCCGTGTCCGTCGCCCAGTTCTGCCACCCGATAGACTGCTGCACTGGCGTCCACGGCGCGTTGGTTGGGTTGTACCCGACGTACTGCTGGCCGTTGGCGGTGATCTGACGGACGTAGCCGTGGGCAGAGACGCCGGCGGCGCTGGCCAGGGCCACGAGGATGGTCGCGGTGTTGTACAGGGGCATCTTGTGTGCGCTTGCTGACCAGGTGGGAGTGGTTGCGCGAGTGAGGTCTGGGAGGCACAGGGCAACATATTTATATACAAGTGTATGTGTCTGTCCATATTGCTTTGCAACCCTCTCCGGAAGAACGCGCCGCGTGCTGACCCCTACGACGGCACTCCATCACCTACGCGCTCTGGTTGCCGCACAATATTGCATGCTGCCAGCGGCCTTGCCGCTGCCAGCCCATCTGTCTCGAAACAGACAACCTCTTGGACAGGGATACACGAAAGATGGGCAGTGCGCTACGAAGAGGCACACTTGAAGACCATTACCGGGGGTCCAGTCCATAACAAGGTCTCCAAGCACAAGACCTGCTTCATCAAGGAGCGGTTTCGATGCCTCCGCCAGGCCCAATGCGGCCACGAAGTCCGTCGAGCTGCGCGTCTTCGAGTTTCAGGCGACTTTTTTGTTCTTGGTAGTTCTCAAAATGTGGGGGAACTACCCGTTGGATGAGCGTGGGCTTCTTGTGGGTGGTGTCGCTACAGACTCGGAGTATCAGCCTCCGAGTCGAGTTGCTCCACGGTCTGGGCCAGGTTGATCAACTTGCCGGCAGTTTGAGCCCCAGCGATCGGTATGTGCACACTGTGTTTTTCTCCGAACCAATCAACACGGCCGCATATCAAGTTGATTTTCGAGACTCGGATGTGCCGCCGTGATCGATCCTCCTGGACTGCACGCAAGACACCGCCGCTGCCGTATTTGTATGACCCAAGATTGGTCGAGCAAGACGCCTGTGGGAGAGGGCCAAAGTAAAATAAAAAAGTGCCATGCTGCTGGCTACAGCCGTCAACTTGCGGCACTCGGGCTCCATGTCTAAAAATGAGCATGTCGCATGCGATCTTGCCCGCCATGGGCTGGCGTCCACTCTTCGATTGATCTCTTCCCAATGATCTCCTGCAAACAGCACCGCAATCTAGATCCTGATTCACGTACCGCTTGACGCGAAACCGAATCTTGGTTCAAGACGTACAAGCCCCTTGGCAAGGGCTGTCCTCGTGAGCTTTTGAATGCGACCCTGACGATCATTGGTCGTCTTCTGCTTCCCGCATATTGCGTCCGACCCCTTAGCACCATGGTCCAAGTCCAACTGGCCATCTCGGAGGCGGTCTTCCGGGCTTCTTTGCGCGTGTGCGAAGAAGCTACAATGCGTGGTTCCAGTTGGGGGAGCATCAGCTTGGAGATGTGCGCCTTGAGCAGTTGGCATTCACCCAAATGCGCCTTTGGTGCAATGCCAGGCCATTCTGAAAATATGCCCAAATCTTTCTACCGCTGCACGCTCATCTCCATCTTTCCTCGATATGCACTATCGGACCCTAGCGGTCGTGATGGTGCAAGGCGTTCATAGGGTACGGCGTTGTCGCGCGTTCCTGTCTCTGTCGCCACCGAGGTAGCTTGTTGCAGGTGAATGAAGTCTGTTGTTCCTGACAAGCATGTTCGAGGCCCTGGTGCTCCCAGCACGTCATCCTTTCCCAAGAGTGATACGTGAATAGGCCAGAGGAGGCACAGAAACTTAGTTGCTTCTTGGTCCATGAGCGCAAGGGCAGACGCGAGCCGTAAATGGGTACCCGGGACCGGCGTCTTGCCGCTGCGGAAATGCAATAGCATGGTGGGCTTGCCAACGTCTTTCGTACTCATGGAAGCATGAAAGCCTATACAAATCCAGGGAAGCATATTTAGTTCATCATCGTAATAGTGCGCTCGCGGAAGAACGGGCTCACTCGAGAGTATGCTCAAGGAGGCGGCGAGCGAAGAGTCTCCGTACGGTCCATCGCACGATAACTGGTCATTTGAGAAGGCCCTATGACGGAGATCCAACTTTATCATGTTCAAAAGTCGGCGCGCACATCCAATCGCGGTTCTGGATGGCGGACATGGCTCTCATAGAGATGGGTGGAGGACGATCGTGTGGGTGAGGAATCCCGGCGCTGCGACTGGCCAATGGGTCCCGCCAATCGTGCTGACTCATCCGACGTTTGGCCGCAAAACACCTCGAGCTCGATGCCGACGACCTCGTCACTGCCGACCCCATCCTCGACGACCCTGCACCGACGACGGCCGCCGACCGAGACCAATCGACCGTCGACAGGATCCCTCCACTCTCATCGATCAATTGACGCGCCTGCTCGCCTGACTCCACGCCCAACCCGCCCACCATGCCTCAGGACATGCCCCCTCGGGGCGGGTACGAACCCGTCCAGTTCAAGGTGCGACATCGACCTCTCCGACGCGAACGAGAGCAGAGACGGCTCGCCAGGAGAATCTATGGGATAGAAGCTGACAGTTGTGGTTGTGCAGCGTAACCTCCCCGCCCGTGGCTTCCGCCCTGGTGTTCTGCTGCTGGGCATGGGCGCCGTCATGACCTACGGATGGTACAGGCTCACAATCGGCATGCGCGAGCTCAAGTATGTACAGACCTTCACGTCCTTGTTGTTGGTGGCCCGAAAGTCATTCTTTCTTGGCCTTTGCTGCCAACACAGCCTGAACGCACGAGCATGCACACGATGCTGACTCGAGTTCACAGCGAGCTCCGTCGCGAGAAGGTGTGGTCGCGCATCTACCTCACCCCTCTCCTCCAGGCCGAAGAGGACCGCGACCAGGTCCGCCGATACTGGGCCGACCAGGCCCGTGAGAAGGAGCTCTTGGGCGACAACACCAAGGTGTACAGCACAGACAGGCACGTGCCCTCCCCCAGCCGACAGGTGTTCCAGCCTCTGGCCGAGCGACACGGCCCCGAGACTCGCGAGCTAACCCCAGCACAGGTTCGTCCGGCCGACGTATGCCGTGGCGCCGAGCACGACTGCCAATGGAAACGAGTAGGGCAGCGAGAGAAGAAGTGTACATATGCAAATCTGGCTTTTCTTAGTGTCAACGGAATACCAAACCATGGCTTTACACACAATCTAGGTCCAACGTGTCATGCAAACCAACAGCCTCCAGACCGCCAAAATTCACTCAGGGCGCCTGCACGCCGACCTCGCGCTCCGTCCAGTCCCACAACTTCCCCATGAGCTCCTCATCAAAGCAGATCTTGGTGCCAGCGTTGGGCGCTCCGACTGGCTCAAAAAACGCCACCTTGCCGTCGTCCAGCTTCTTCCTCACATCGTGTGCCGTGGCTGCCCAGACAGTGTTCACGGCCCCCTGCTCTGGAGTCAGTAGGCGACGGTTGGTGACCTTGACCAGCAGCCAGTTTGCCCAGCCCAGCTCCGTGACCAGCTCCGTGTTCACAACACCCGGATGGATGGCCAGCGACGTGATGCTCGGGTAGCGCTTCGCCAGCTGACGCGCGAACAGGATGTTGGCGAATTTTGACTGCCCGTAGCGTCCCCACGTGCCCAACGCGATGCTCTCCTGCGGTGACTTGAGGGTCGCAAAGTCCACGCCCTGCTTGGGGTGGGCGCGATAGCCCAGGCTTGTCAAGGCAATGAAGCGGACGTCAGTGCCGGGCAACCTGGCCGTCTGGAGCATGAGGGGCAAGACACGCAACGTGAGAGCCGCGTTGCCCACATGGTTGGTGGCAAACTGTATCTCATAGCCATCCGTGCTGACGGCGGCAGGGAGGGCCATGACGCCCGCATTGGCAATCACAATGTCCAGTCTGTCCGTCCGCTGGAGGATCGCGTCCGCAGCCTCCCGGACGCTGGCGAGAGAGTCGAGGGAGCACGGCACAAAGGTGGCCACCGATGGCTTGGGAAGCGAGGCAATCAGGCCGTCGGCTGCCTGCGTGTTGCGGCCCGTGAAGAAGATTTTCTGCGGATTGTGCTGCGCGAGGTGCTCCACAGCTGTCTTGCCGACGCCACCGGTTCCTGCCGCTTTGTTAGAGGATTCTCAAGCCATCATTGAGTGCTGATTGTTGCATACCACCAGTGATGAGGATGACTTTGCCCTCCAGAGAAGGGATGTCGCGAGCCGTGTCGAAGCCTTTGTATACAGTCATGGTCAAGGCTCGGAGGAGAATTGGGACAATATCTCAATATGAAATGATGCTTTGATAGTTTCAAGATGTGGTTCAGGTGATCACAGATACTGCAGCCTCCCAGGCTCTTGGGATAACATTGTCCCCTTTATAGTTGCGCCGTCAGCCCATGCCTCGGACGCAGATAGCGTATGTCCACCATGTCTTCGTCCTCGTCCGCGCACGACTTTTGATGAAGCTGATGCGTGGCGGGAAAGGAGGACGAGTTGCGGAGGACGGACGGTCTACTTGTCCTGCGGACCACTGCGGAGCGGAGGAAGCCACTAGCAGAGTGTATCGCAAAGACGGGCCAAAGCCGTGATCACACGTTAAGCCGCGTTAGCGGGGACAAGCACATGGACATTCGTCCGAGACTCGTCCGAATCTAAGACTGCCTCGTCCGAGCCTCGATACCCATTTATACATGATACTCATCTTGCCTTGTCCGCCGGACGCCAAAGAAATGGTCACTTGGTGCAGTCAGGATACTCACACAAGTCACAGCCAGATATCAGCGAGAACAAAATCAGTCATTCCCGTCCCACGCGCGCTGATGTACAATGCAGCCCTCCAGGCCAGACCAGGAAACGCCGGACGAGTAATCCCGTATGTACCAAGAACAGAGGAACGTGTCAAAAAGATATGGAAGAAAGAAAGAACATGGTTCCCACGCCGAGCTCCAATATAGGTAGTGCCTGCGCCGTTCCTTTTATCTGCGCCTGCCCCTGCATGCTCGTTCATTTCGCTTGCAACCCAATCCAAGACGCTCTCGCACCCTAGTCATCGGTCTCGGCCGCCTCGAATGCAGCCTCCATGTCCCTCTCGAGCTCATCCTCGTCAAAGTCAATCTCCTCGTCGCCCCGGTCCAGGTTGACCTGTTCGCCTTCATTCGTCCCCGGGGTCGGCAGCATGGTACTCTCATCTCCAGCATCTGGGCCCGTGCCGTTTTCGACAATCACAGCCTCGGACCGTAGCCCAGACGGCCGACTTCTGGCGATGCGCTGCTTCTTGGCCAAGACGCTCTCCCGGTCCGACTCGTTATCTGTGTCCTCGCCACCGGGCTTCTTCCGCTTCGTGCGGCTAGGCACCGTGGTCTGCGCGCCATGGTTCGCGCCGGGCTCGGATTCCTGCGATGAGTTGAGCTCCCCCTCGACTCGACTGCTCCCGTCGTCGTCTGTATCACCCCCTTCTTCCTCCTCATCGTCGTCGGTGCTTGTGTCCAGGTCCCCAAGGTCCTCGTCGGAGTCAAGTTCGAGCAATGCCCGGAGTTCTTCGTCGTCCATGTCATCATCGTCGTCGTCCCCGAAATCCAGCTCGCCTGTTGGGTCATCGTCGGCCGGCGTCCCGTCTCGGGATATGCTGGCCGAGCCACGCTCACCACGTTTTTTATTGCGTTCGGCCTCTTCCTTTCTCAGCGAGTCTATGGGGATGTAGTAAGCGCTCTCGTCAAGTCTACGCCATTGGCTTAAACAATCCAGCAGCCAGCTTTGGCTGACAATGCGTATCGACCGTATCTTGACCGCCTGTCGAACCTTTTCTGACCGCTCGTGGGTGGGCGCCACAACAAGGTGGGTGATCCTCTTGGATACTTCGTCCACAACCTGCGCACCAAAGGCCTGGGCCTGTTGGCCAATCTCCGAATACTCGACACGACCTCCCTTGACCAGGCCTGAGGTGGCAATCACCAGGCCCTCAAGGACGCTCTGCTTGAGGTTTTCGAGGATCTCCCCGACATCCGGCACGAGCGAAAGATCCACTCCCGTGTCCTGGGACGGCCGTCGGACCTTGGTCTCCCCAGGCTTGTGCTGGGGCGCTTGTCCAGACTTGCGCTGTCTCCGGCGCTTGTCGTACAGGGCGTAAAAGGCCTTGTGCACATCCGTCAGGTGATCCTGGAGCGCGATAAGCTCCTCGTCATCGTCCGTCAGGAGTATATGCTTCTTCGATGCCTCCCCGTGCCGCTCATCCTCCTTCTCGAGCTCCTCCTGCATGTGCAGCAGCGGCCGATCCTCCACTTGTTGTTGTAAATCTTTCTCCTGCTCCTCGGCCTGCTCCCTAAGCGTCTCTTCGTCATCTTTGAGGCGCATAGGCAGGCCTGTCTTTTCCGCGTCGAGGGCCGTGGCTGGCTGCGACTCCGCGCCCACCTGGTCCGGGGCTGCCAATCCGTTTGCATTTGGGAGTGCCGCAGGTACCTCTTCCTTGGTCGCAGGAGGCAAGAAGTTTGAGTTGATGTCGCCGATGCCCTTGAAGAACGCATATGGCACAACTTTGATCAGATTCGGCCTGTTGTACGGCCACACATCGGAACGATCGTCAATAATGACAACCATGTTTGTGCTGACGGGGAAGATTCTCTGCAGTGATTTGGCGTGCATGCTGCCGCTCTCGGTTCGCGTGATGATGCGCTGCCCAAACAGCGTGCGGTTCGGATCGATCAGGGCCACAATGTTCTCGGCATACGATCTGGTGCCCATTGTGTACACATGCAGCTCGTACATCTCGCTCACCTCTGCGAGAAACTCGCTCAGGCCTGGCCGCATCTTGACATGGTACACCAAGTCGTGGGTCTCGGCGAGCGTGAAGGACTTGGTCTTGCAGACCGCTTCGTAGTTTGGATTCGAAGGGTCCGCCTTCCATTCCGCGACCGTGCGGTCCACGCAGGCGTGGATGACCGTCTGGTCGAGATCGACCACCAAGCTGAGCTTGCGCTGGGCCAGCAGACGCTTCTGGGCGGCATACTCGTTGCTCTTGGCAATTTCGTTGCTGACCACAAGTCCCACATTGTCGTGCACCATGTTGACGTTGGCGCGGTCCGTGTCCCGTTCCTCGGCCGTCGCGAAATTGACCTCTGTCATGTCCTTTCCGCACTTGGCGCACATGTTCCCTAGTTGCACGTCATGCGGGCACGCCTCTTCAATGGCCATGTAGGCCTGGGGAGCCTTGACGACCTCGCCCTCCTCAATCTTCCATTCTCGCAGCGTGCCCTCGGCGGGCGACTCAAAGTCGGCGTACGAGGTCTCCTCTTTGTATCGGCCCTCCTCAATCTCGCGTTGCCAGTTGAACTTGTACTCAAAGACGACCTGTTTGGCTTCGATCGCATCGCCGGGCTTCTTGAGCAGTCGGGTGATGGTGAGGGGGTAGTGGAGGCGCGTGCCCATGTGGACGACTCGGACGTCCCCCATGGTGGGCTTTCTGATAGCAATCTGGCCGCCTATCAGCCAAATGTAGCAGATGAGATCAAACTGGCGCACCACCAAGCTTCACGATCCTCTCGATTGGCGAGCTGGACACTGGCCCATGGCCCTAGCAATGGCAGTCGCAGCAATCCTGCTGCCGGTTTTTTCCACAGGACCAGGAAACTCTCGATTTTGCGATCTCGCTCGTATGTGCTGTTGCCACTAATTGCGAGAGCAGTGCTTGAAGAACAGAATGGTGATGCCTTGTAGCTCGAAGCTCAAGCTGCACAGGTAGGATCCAAGCGCAAGCGCGGCAAACGTCAGATCACGTGTTTTGGAGAAGTGGGTCGCTGTCGTGGATGGGTGCGACCAGGTCTGGCGGGCGGTGCTGATTAGCTGTGTCTCGCTCCAGGTGGTAGTAGTACAAGATTGCGCCCAATGATGCGATGGTATGCAGACGAACTTGCTGCTTCATGCAGCTTCCGACGCCGAAACAGGAATTAATTTGGATGACAAGGCGGTTGGAAAACGGATTCGAGAGTAGACGTACACGCAATGGCGCTCATGCCACGGCGCGTTCCTAGGTGGGCGGTCCCCGCCCTTTTGTACCCATCGCCGCCCCGTCGTCACCCGTGCGTCGGGGTCGGTACTTGCAGCGTTGCAACGCGATCCACCAGAGCTACAAGTACCGGGCATTGACCACGAGCTTGGATCCGACCTGCCCGTGTTTCCACGTATCACCACCAATTGGTAAGTTTGAGAGAGCTCAGACGCCCTTATGCACCAGCACATGACCAACGCTCTTCGAGCATTGTCCCTAGTTGTATAAATAGTTGCTGTGACGGATGCTCACACAACAACGATGAGTGAGGCGTAGTCTAAGCTAGCTTCAGCCGGTGCAACCAGACCAACTGCTGACTAGCTAGGCATTGCTGCTGCGGAACCAAGTGGCGTCTTCACGCTGGGCGACCGAGTCAGTAGTCCCTAGCGGAATGCTGCAAATCCGTACCCTACTAGTAATTGCGCCTGGCTTGGAGACCTAAGTAGCATCTCCGCGCGGATGCTCTTCTGGTCGCGTGCTTCATTGCCTTACCCTAAGTAAGCAGTCTCTACGCTGTACGTGAATAGCACCCAGGTCAGACAACCTCCCCGATAAGAAAACTTAGACTCTCTCATAACGACGTGATCAATTGCATACCGCCCGTGATAGTTCATAATCCATAACAAAGGGGTATACCCAAAGACAGCCCATGCCCCTTTGCGCACCCGCTAACAAACCCATATATACACGCACATTCGCATACACAAGTACCTGGCATCTGCACACTATCTTGGTCAGCTGTTCAACCCACAGCCTGCACCACTTTGAAACCCTCGGACACGATTTTAGCAATGTCTTCGTTCTTGTGCGGAAGAAGGCCAATGGCAAATGCCACATCGTTCCACTGGCGCTCCGTGTCGCAGCGTGCGAGTCTTGCTGCCAGCTTTTCCGAGAGCTGTTTCGCGTGCTTATCCTGCTTCAAGTTAGCCCTCTGCCCTTTGCGTGTGGGTGGTGCATTCTGCGCTGGACTCACCTTGTTGACGAATCCAAGAAGGAAGCGGACAATCTTCTTGAAGCTCTCCTCCTCCATCCCGCCCCCACTGAGCAGACTAAACATGTCAACAAAGTGGTTGTACACCGCGTTGTCTTTTGTACTGAGCTCGGTGAAGAACATGCGAGCCAAGTCGGCGATGCGGCGGTCTTCATCCTCCAGGCACTTGGCCATCTCGCCCAGCTGTCCTTTGACCTTGACCTGACCTGCCAGGATCAAAAAGGTCAACGTCATCAGACACGTCCTCTTGACGGACACGTCGTCGTCGGCCAGACGGCGATACAAAAAGTCCGTGTTCTCGTCGATGAGGTGGTTGAAGCTGACAGCCATGTCGCCAAGCGCAATGACGGCATTCGAACGAACAGTGGCATCGGGCGAGCGCTCCATGATGGTAATGAGCAAAGGCAAGTTGGTCTCGCAGTACTCGGCGGATACACACATGAGCTTGGCCAAGCAGAGCGTCGCAGCTGCCTGCAGCCCCTTGTCGGCATATGTCGTATTGTTGGCGCAGATTTCCGATACAAGAGGCCCAAAGAGACTCAGCAGCGAGCTAGGTCCGTAGAGCAGCTCACGCTCACGAATATGTGTCATGGCTTCAGTGAAATCGTCCTCAGATGTGCCGCCAATTAGGTCGAGCTCGTTCGCCTCCTCCTTTTCCTTGTCGTCCTTGGCCCCTGCGAGCTTCTCCTTCTCCTGTTTCCGACGCTTGAAATCGAGCTCACACAGTTCGAGGTGAACTATCTGTTTGATGGCGACATGTCCGACAATGAACAGCAGCTGTGACAGGCTGATCGCGTTATCCCGATTCTTCGGACGATCCAAGTGCGACCCGAGCTGCGTAACAGTCGGCTCTGACAGGTGAGGGTCCAGGTTTTGAGTCATTTGCTGGGTCAGCTGAACAGTGTCGTCCCTTGAAGCCGGTCTCGATTGCGACTGGCCGAATACTGATCTCGTTTTGCGTCGGATGATTTCAGAGCACAGGCCATCGGGATGCTTCGCTACCGCATATATCGCGCTGATCGCTTGTTCAGCTAGCCCATACCACTCTTTACTGTCCGACTGCACCTCCGTGATGGCAGCCAGTCTCTGGCAGACGGCATGATCGTTTGGCAAGCGCGCGAACTTAACGGGCGATTCCTTGGCTGAACGACCGGTTGGGTTGATCCTGCGAAGGGCAATACACGTGTACTTGGCCAGTTGCAGATCGTTGCGGCCGTGCATGGCCAGGCCAGTACGCAGCATGGTCTCGATTTCGCCGACCACGATCTCTGGGTTCGCTGTGGCAAGCATACCCAAAATGATGATGGCGCCGCGGCGCTGAGTCCGCGAGATCTCCCTTCTTTGCACACCGTAGACCTGCCACAGCTTGCCAATGACGACCTCGGAGATCATTTTCTCTTTCATCATTGTGGCGAGCAACTGCTCCAAAGAGGTGAGCTCCGCAGGCGTTGCACCAAAAGTAAGACTGATCATGTTGCGCGCGATAAAGTTGGCAGCATCATTGGAGCTGAACTCCTCAGGCGCTTCAAAGAACAGTCGTTTGTAGCAGTCGATGAGGTGCGTCTGTACACCCTTGCCTTCGTCGCTGTTACCCTTGGTCCAAATCAAGCGCAGCATGCGACGAATGCCGAGTTTATTCTGTTCAATGTTGTAGGCGTCGCCGATTTCGAAGTAGTCGATAGCTTCGATGACCTCGCTCTTGTTCTTGGAACCGAGTAGCTGACAAATGGTGCCTGTAGCTTCGTGAAGGACATCAATGAACTTGAGCGCCTCGGCATAGTACCGCCGCGTGAGGGTCAGTTTCTCTATCGCTTCGCTAGTGGCGGCTTCTTCCTGAGCCTTTTTCACGGCAGCGAACTTCTCCTCGTCCGTCATAGTTTTCGGCTTCTGCGGTGACTCGATCTGCGTAGCTTCGTCGAGCAACTGGGTGTCCACGGCGGTTTGATTGCCCTCTTCTCCAGAGAACCCCGGCACGTCCGGAGGAGGCTTCAGCGCGTCAATCTCTTCCTGGACCTTTTCGTATCGATCCCGCCACTCCTTCTGGTTGAGCCGAGCCCCATGCATGACTGTAAAGGGGTGTGTCTTGATCAAAGTTCCGAGCAATTTGATTGCATTCCGCCGCACGTTGCTGCTCTTGTCGGACAGGCTACGACAGGCTAACTCGGCCGCCTTTTGTCGTCGTTTGGGGAACTTCTGCTCAAGTTCGCACAGCCGCATGTAGACCTGCAGCACCCTCACGCGGGAGTACGGATTGACGTCGAGGAATCGCTCCTCCAGAACGTCAAAGAAGGCATTGAGTTGAGTCTTGTGGTTCTCACTGCGCTCATCTTGCTTTGAGAGGTACGCGATCATATTCCCACAAACTTCGATCAAGGCGCATCGCAAGGTATACGATTCGCTGTCGAGCTGCTTTGCCAGCATCGTTACTTGCTTAATCACCAGCCGTGGTGCAAGCTCGGAGAGCTTGGTGATAAATGTCGAAACAGATTTGGGGCCCCGGGTATCGTTGGAATTGAATTCTCGGTTGCTGATTTCTCGCAGAACTTCGTCGGCAAGCTGTGGGTAGTCGTAAGTTTCGGCCAAAATGTGCAGGAACTCGGCCATAGGCTCCGACAGATGCTCAAAGTAGGTGAGGTTCTGTATCACGTTGATCTGGGCCGCGTAGCCGTGTCCGTGGTGCTTGACTGCTACGCAAAGCACCTTGAAGCAGTGCATACGGATGTTGGTGTTCTTTGTCCGCTGCTCGCTTTCCAATACCATGTACACAGGTCTAGTTAGCAAGCTTATAAATGTGTCCCGCTCGCTTGTTGTGAGGAAGATTTTGGACAGCTTCAGCTTCATGACTTTGCACATGATGTCGAGGCCTGCTTGAAGTTGCGCCGTGGAATCCCAAGAATCGTCCTTGACAGCGCCTTTCTTCGCTTTGCCTCGTCCCCTTGCCACAGGTGCGTTTGAGGACTTTTCCGCCGCCTTGGTCTCAACAGCAGCGATGGTCCACTGCAGCAAAAAGCCGTACATTTCCAGGAGTTGTTTGTGATGTGGCAGAGCACTTTCTTCGTCGGGAGAGTCTAGGTCGCCATGCACAACATCGGCCTCGGCACTCAAGCCGCTCATGACCATGTCGAAGATCTTGCTGAGCGCATGTGTCGGAAGGAAAGCTGTATACCTGGTAGATTCACGTTGGTGAGCTTGAATTTCTTCTCGGGCTGGGGAATTTCGTGGACTCAGTTGGGTTTCTAGAATCGGATATGAAGAGAGTGTAGGGTCAACAACATCAACGGAGATGGGTGCTAACTTGAGGAGGAACTGTAATGAGTCCATGTTGGACGCGCGCATGATCGCATCGGGGTTGTCCGCAATGGCGTCGACAATGGGGTTCAGGATAGGATTGAGGAACCCAGCGCTGGACAGCGCCTCGGGGTCATTCTCGCAGTCGAACAGGGCGCTCTCCGCTTCCGGTGTGGGAATTGTGGTGGGATCAGACATGTAGTCCTTGAGCGCCTCATTTATGTCGAAGCTGATGGTCGCCATGATGGCGATAGCGGCAGCGCGGGGCGTGCGCTAAAGGGGTGATGAACAGCAAAGCAATTCGGAGAAAAAGAATTGCGCAAGGAGCGCAAGAGCGAGCTACAAAGTCGCAGGCCGCGGCGATCGCAAACGAGGGCGATTGAGGTGGGTGAAATGCGGTGTCGTTCGGCCCTGGCAACTGTGTTTATGTTTTGTTGCGAAAACGCGCTTCTCCAATAAACCCCGCCATCCATGCTCCACCATCAAAAGTCGCGTCAACCGGCGCTTAATGGTTGACGACTAGCGTACGACAGACGAGGACATACACCAGCGACTTTGGGGGGACAGTCTTCGCATCCTTTCACTCTAACAGAACCTCCGACTTCCTTCGCGTCAAGATATAGGACCGACAGAGGCCAGGGTCGTGGCTGCCATGGCCACAACTAGTGCGGCACCCAAGGCATTTGCCATCCACGAGGACGATCCCTTCGCCACCGACATGGTGGACGAAGACGCCCAGTCGGCCACGCAAGACGAGCCTGACCATGGAAACAATGGACATGAACAAGCCGACGAGGACGCGGAGGAAGAGGACGAAGACGAGGAGGAGAGCTCCGACGACGAGAATGTTGATCGGGGCGTGGCCGCCGACATTCAGCGCCTGGAGCATGACTTCCCCAGCTTTGCCCGGAAATACCGTCTCATCAAGCGCATAGGCGAAGGAACTTTTTCTACTGTCTACAAGGCAGAGGACAAGTTGTACAGTTACTACAACAACGACTGGAAAGAGCAGATTGGAGGAGCACAATGGACACCGCCACCGGTGAAGCGCCAGCGGGGAGAACCACGCTCGCCAAAGAAACAGGCTCGATACGTTGCCATCAAGAAGATCTACGTGACCTCCTCGCCAGCTCGCATCTTCAACGAACTTGATCTTCTCAAGGATCTTCGAAGCTGTCCCTCCGTGTGTCCGCTCATCACTGCATTTCGATCCACGGACCAGGTCATCGCAGTCCTGCCCTACTTTCGGCACAGCGACTTCCGAACCTACTTTAGGGACATGACCATCCCTGATATTGCCATATACCTCCGCTCACTGTTCACCGCCTTGAAAAGCTGCCACGCGCACCGGATTCTCCACCGAGACATCAAGCCGACCAACTTTCTCTACGATCCCACCACGCAGACGGGTGTGCTGGTGGATTTTGGGCTGGCCGAGAGGGAAGGTTCTGAAAGCAGGCCGTGTCTATGCCACGAATCGAGAACCCAGCGTCGGGCACGACAATACGCCTCGGCGTATGCACAGACCACCAATGGCCAACCGGTCGCGGGCTATCCCAAGAACGACACGCGGCCATCCAGGCGGGCGAACCGCGCGGGCACACGTGGCTTTCGTGCGCCAGAAGTCCTCTTCAAATGCACGGAGCAGACCACGGCGATCGACATCTGGTCCGCTGGTGTTATCCTCCTGACCATATTATCCAAACGCTTTCCATTCTTCAACTCGGCGGACGACGTCGAGGCCATGATTGAGATTGCCACTATATTTGGCGTCAAGAAGATGAAGTCCGCTGGTCTGCTGCACGGTTGCATCTTTGAATGCAGCATCCCTACAGTCGGCGTACAGGGCTTCACATTCGAGAAGATTATTCTGTGGAGCACCTGTCGCGGAGACGACAAACCGCTGACGAAGGAAGAGAAGCTGGCCATCAGCTTCTTGGAACGATGCATGGACACAGACCCCAGCCGACGCATCACGGCTGAGGAGGCGTTGGAGCATGAGTTTTTGCAGATTGGGAAGCCCCCCCAGGAGCCAGGAGATGATGACATGGAAATGTTGGGACCATAGATCACGAGCTAGGCCAAGGAACGATACCCTGTAGACGTAGCACTGATTAGATTTGCATTGGGCGGCGTTTGGTAATTAGCAACCGGAGTATTGAGATTCGCATTGTCCAGCCTGCAACTCGTGTTCGCGAAACGAAGCACATGTTCCCGTTGGTCGACATGATCCATGGCAGGCAGTCATTCCAGCCTTGACCAAGCAGGTCCCGCACCACAGCCTCGGGGGGCACAACAGGAGTGTTTGAAAGTTGTTTGTCTTCGTTCATTCATTTCATTTCTGAAGAACATTGAAAAAGGGGGAAGTTGTTGATATAAATCATTCCCACCCGAACTCCGCAAATCGCCCACGATGTATGAGTGTCCCTTTTCCTGTCATTGCCAAATGCCCCTAGTCTCTCGCAAAAATTTCATTTTCATTGCATGAGAGAAAGGCCCTTACGCCACCAGCTCCACAACACCACCAGCGTCGGAGATCTTCTTCTCAGCCAGCTTGCTCACCCAGCGCGCGCGGACGACCAGGGGAATCTCGGGGAGGCGGCCCTTGCCGAGGACCTTGGAGTAGCCGAGGGGGAGGAGGTCGAGGACGGGGACGGTATCCTTCTTCTCGCCGGCGAGGTAGGACTCGCGGGTCTCGGTGGGGACGAGGGACCAGAGCTGTTGATGCACGTTAGTGACCTGTGACCGGCGGCGCGCGTGCGGTTGAGTGGCCGTACCTTGTCCAGGTTGATGACGGGCTTCCAGAAGTGGTTCTTCTGCTTGTGGAAGTACCTCATACCAACCTTACCGAAGTAACCAGGGTGGTACTGTCGCCCATGTTAGCCCAATGTCGTCCCTTGGTCGCAACTAGTCGCATCGATTCGGGTCGTCGAACCTTGTCCATGTTGGTGCGGTGGTGGTGCTGACCACCGGCAAGACCACGACCTCCGGGATGCTTGCGGTGCTTGCCGACACGACCCTTTCCGGCAGAGACGTGGCCGCGGCTACAATCGAGTTAGCCATGTTCCAGTTTCGACGACAACGATTTCCCTCCCAGTCCCACGGTCGGAGGGAGGGCAATTCGGTTCATCCAGGTCGTAGACGTACTGCTTGCGGGTCTTCGATGTACGGGTAGG
Source organism: Emericellopsis terricola (assembly GCA_027569275.1). Taxonomy (NCBI): domain Eukaryota; kingdom Fungi; phylum Ascomycota; class Sordariomycetes; order Hypocreales; family Bionectriaceae; genus Emericellopsis; species Emericellopsis terricola. The sequence continues at coordinate 922,827 of JAPDEU010000005.1, read as the reverse complement.
CATGGCGACGGTGTTGGCTGATTGTCGCTTTGCTGTGGTTGTGCGTCGAAGTAGACTGGAAAGTGGATGGTGATGTTTTTGCGGCGGGCTGTCTGCCACTGGGCGAAGCTCGGCAAAATTCGAAGGGTTGGTCTGCCCTAGAAAGTGTGTGCCCGATGGTGGGGCAGTTGCACCCAAAACGACGGGAACAATTGCTGGCATGACCACGTGACCCATGGTGAAGTCTCGGTGACGCTCGGTGAATGCCAAGGCTGCACATGGATCCTCAGTCAGTCCGAGCGCGTGCTTGCGTCGCGACTGCAGATATTCAACATCCCAATCAACAACATCACGCGCGATTGCCGTATGTCCGTGATAATGGGTGACAATGACTTGGAAGACGCAGCGAAACAACTACAGAAGCTGGACTTCCACCATCCATTCACGCCATATGATGTTCAGGAGCAGTTCATGCGGACTGTTTACAACGTCCTCGAAGCTGGCAATGGTCAAGTCGGCATTCTCGAGAGCCCAACTGGCACAGTATGTGTCGGGCAAAGTTGCTCACACTCATTGCTCACAGTGTTCTAGGGAAAGTCATTGTCTCTCATTTGCGCAACATTGACCTGGCTGCGTACCCACAAGTCCTCCCAGCACGAAGCTGCTCTCTCTGAAGTCACAGCCGACATGAAAGATGAGCCCGAATGGATCGTTGATCAAATGATGGCGCAGAAACGTGAGGAATTAGCGCGTAAGTGGGAAGACCGTGAGAGGCGGCTCGAGCAGCTTCGTACCAAGGAGAAGGCTGCTGAGAGCCGCGTCCACAAGCGTAGACGAATGGAAGAGCGGTCCATTAGGCGTGAATCTGATGAGGAAGATGCTGTGTTTCTCTTGCAGGACGCCGAGAATCCCGGCACTGGTCCAGCCGATGCGCTTTCCGGTTTGAGTAAGGAGACGCGTGAGATACTCAGCCGGTTCGGCATTGGAGGTTTCTCAGCGACAGAAGCGTCCGAGACGGAGCAACTGATGGAGGAAAACCTCAAGGTGTGCTTGCACTGTCGCCAGATGAAAGACCGCGTAGTGACCCAAGTAGATATACTATACGTCTCGTACACACTCGCAACTGTCGCAGTTCATTGCCGAGCTTCGTCGCCCAACCTTTCCGCCTTCGCTGCCAAAATCCATGACCGAAGGCAAAGAACTAGACACAGAGACTGTGAAGCTGCTACCCTTCTCGTCCCGCCAGCGATTGTGTATCAATCCTGCTGTTGCGAAACTTGGCTCCGTGCAAGCGATCAACGACAGATGCACAGAATTGCAGCAGAAAAAGTCAAGCCAAAAGTGCCCCTATGTGCCCAAGGAAGAGCTCATATCACAGACGCATGAGTTCAGAGACACTGCATTGGCCTCAATGCCTGATATTGAGGACTTGCACCAGCTCGGCAAGTCTCTGGGTGTGTGCCCCTATTATGCGTCCAGGACAGCCCTGCCTGCTGCGGAGATCATTACCTTACCATATCCGTTGCTCCTCCAGCAAAGTGCACGAGATGCGCTGGGTATCAAGTTAGAAGGGAACGTGGTCGTGATCGACGAGGCACACAACATCATGGACGCGATCGCGAATGTTCACGCCGCCGACATTCGCTTGAGCGATATGAAACGAGCAAAGGGCATGTTGGGCGTCTACGTAAGACGATTCGGCAAAAAGCTCGGCGGAGTCAACCGTGTCAATGTCGGGCGCGTAGGCAGGATTATCGAGGGCTTGACCGAGTGGATGCAGAATGCTTTGCAGCTAAAGGAAGAAAGCGGCATCGTCGACGCAAACGCCTTGGCCCGTCACAAAGGCATCGATCAGATCAACATGTTCGAGCTGATCAAGTACATTCATGAGTCGAAACTGGCATTCAAGATTGAGAGTTACGTAGCGCATGTCGAGAGCGAAAACGAACCAAAGGGGGAAAAGCCGTCAAGGTCCAGCACACCAGTGCTTCACAGCCTGGTATCTTTCTTGGTGGCACTGACCAACCTAGCATCAGAAGGCCGGATATTCTTTGAGCGGTCACTAGAAGACGTGAAGCTATCATACCTGCTTCTCTCACCTACGCATGCGTTCTCGCCCATCGCCGACAAGGCCCGCGCGGTCATCTTGGCGGGCGGAACAATGTCCCCTTTTGAAGATTATGAGAACCATCTCTTTCCGACTCTCGCCAAGGACCAAATCACAACCCTGAGTTGCAACCACGTCATTCCGCCCGAGAACTTGTGCGTTCGAATCCTGTCCCAGTCGCGGCCAGGCAAGTCAGATTTCGAGTTCAGCTTCCAGAAGCGTGGAGATCGCGACATGATCACAGAACTTGGACTTGCCGTGGTCAATGCGTGCTCCATTGTCCCTGACGGTGTGGTCATATTCTTCCCGAGTTATGGCTACTTGGACGAGGTGGTAAGCGTGTGGCAGCAGAAAGTCAACGGACAGTCTCTCTGGTCTCGTCTCGAGGCTCGCAAGGCCCTGTTTCGGGAGGCCAAGGGGGTGTCCAGCGATGAGATGCTAGCAGCGTACACAAATGCCATCATTGGCGCAGACAGCACCGGCAAGGGCGCTTTGCTGCTCAGTGTCGTTGGCGGCAAGATGTCGGAAGGCATCAATTTTTCCGATCGTCTTGGTCGGTGTGTCATGGTCGTTGGCCTGCCGTATCCCAACATTGCCTCCCCGGATTGGAAGGCCAAGTTGGAGTACATTGAGTCCACAACATATCAGCAGCTCATGGATCAGTCTGTGCCATTGAGCGAAGCGCGTTCACGTGCGAAGGCCTCAGGTCGCGATTTCTACGAGAACGCGTGCATGCGCGCGGTCAATCAGAGCATCGGACGCGCCATTCGCCACCGGGGGGACTATGCCGCCATCATCCTCGTTGACAAGCGCTTCAGCAGCGAGAGGATTCGGGGGAAGCTGCCGGGCTGGATCCGCAGCAGCATGGAAAAGTCGACGGAGGACAAGAACCTTGGGGGATTGATGAGTTCGTTGAGCGCATTTTTTCGCAGCCGGAAGTGAGCTGGCAAATGGGCTGGAGTCGCGGATCCGTACCGCTTTTATGTACGTATGCTGGCTGATGAAGCAGATATAGATGTGCACGCTGAATCAACGCCCTTTGCTTGCCTGCTGATGAGATACTCACCCGACAGTCAGCACCACCAGCCCGAGATTGGTGACCCGGTTCCGCAGGTGGCTTCTGGGCTGCGGCTCCAGACTTATTAGGGAGCCTCCTGTCCCCACGACACCTCGGCTTCGTGTTCGCGATGCTGGATGTCTGGAAATGTGAGTGATTCCGAGTCCAGGAGGCCCCTGGACTCACCGCGCCCAGGAGGTGGTTCGGTCCCTTCTGCCCCGAGCGCACTGATTCGTATTAATAAATGAATACTTACCGCGCGCGAAGATTTTCTGGATGTTGCTGCCAGGCCCCGATTTTGGGATGTAGAGGTTTGTGAAGTTAGGAGTTGAAAGCTAGTGATGTATAGTCGTTGGGCATGACCATTTCTGTTTCTATAGGCCTCCTTTTTTTGTGCACCATGGTCAGGCCCAGACTCCCTCACACTTGGTCAGCCTTGACCATGGGTGACAACGCAGACGCTTGGCGTTCATCATATCTTGGTTTCTGTGCCTTCGGTTCTGCTAAGCAACGGAACACAATGTGGCGATGCGGTCTTTTCCCATGCCAGACTGTGTCGATCGGTGAGACAACTAATGCAGATAAATGGTCAATGGAGTTTGACGTGAAGTCCTTCATCAGCCGAGCCATGGCCAGTCAGCGGTGGGCAGCGTCAAGGTTAGCGAGGCCATGTATGTTTCGGGAATTTGGATGCCCCGCAGGCTTTGACTCATCAAGTCTAACAATAGCCTCCGGTAGGCTAGGACCAATCCGGAGGTAGCGCAACTTCAAGAGTCAACCCCCGTCCATTTGCACAAAATTATGCAGCCCCACGTCACTCAGGCCTGTCCTCCCAGCCTTGGCCTCCCCCATATAATAGACGGTGGAACATCGTGCCTCATTCTCCTTCCTCTCTTCCCCCTCCATCCCAATCCGTCGCCGGATGAGCGTAACCCCCTCATCCGTGCCCGCAACCCAGCACCCTGCTTTCCCCCTCCCCTGAATCACCTAAAACACCAACCAGCCTCTCTGATCAGGAGAGGCTATCAGATCTGTACCAATGGGTTCTTCAGCATCCGCATCAGCCTCAGCCATCTCCAAGGCCTTCATCGGCTTCTGGAGGCCGCAGCAATCAAAGGAGCCCGTCCCTTCAGAGTAGTATCAATTGCTCTGATTTGTCTTTTCAGCGTTCGCAGCAGCAGCATCGTCATTTCCAACAGCATGAGTTCATTGGCGGAGGAGGAGGCATAGCCGCAGATCATCTTTTCACACAACAGCCCGAGTTCTTTGACAACTCTGTCGACTTCTTGAACGACCAGGCCTTTTTTGACACGTCGGTGGGGCCGACTACTACGACTACTGGCGATAACACCGGTAGTGTAATCACTACGGGGGATATCGATTGGACCCAATTTGGGCTGGACTGTTTCGGGACGCAGCTTGTTACGCCTCAATTGCAGCAGCAACAGCTACCAAACGATTTTGGGCTTGTTTTGGGAACACACGGCAACTTGGCATCCGGTTTGGGGCAGGATCCATTGGACTTGCTCTTCACAGACACTGAGATGACGGGGACACTGAACCAGCATGCGGCGTCGGGAGGTGATGTTGCCCTACGTGATTTCAACTTTGAGAATTAGGCGCGCTGACTCCCATGATAGACCCTCTCATCCGCCGTCTCCTGAACCAGGATTCCCAGGACCTTGCACCCCCTTCTTCAAGCACCACGAATACACACGCTACAACACCAATCATCGAGCCCACTCAGGCTACCACCGCCACCACCTCCCCTTCGCACTCTTCTACCTCGGAGTCCAACTCCAAACCCACCCTCGACCAAGACCCTACTGCCAAACGGCAGCGCAACACCATGGCCGCCCGTCGCTATCGCCAACGCCGCCTAGACCGGTTAGCCGAGTTAGAGAAGAAGTTGGAGGAGATGACAAATGAGCGCGATGATCTGCGCGTCAAGCTAGCCAGGCGTGAGGCAGAGTGCGGAGCTTTGCGAGAGGTGCTCAGTGCGAGAAAGTGATTGCGGTTTTCCTATGTCATGTGGCCAGGCCGCCCGCAGTTAGCTGAATAACTACAAATGGTGTTCGTGGTTGACGAGTTTGCATTGCTGCGCAGGTGTCAGACGATGTCGATTCTTCCTTTGATTTCACGAGCTGCTTTCATCATGACCATCAAAGTCCTTTTCATTCATCATGCGCTTGGTGGCGGGAGAGATGGTGATGCTCCCAGTCCGACTTACTCCTGCTTGACTGACAGACCGGCATTTCTGCTGGAGCCATTGTGATGTTCAGTGTCAACTGCGGATAGCGCATCTTTCTGGGGAGTGCCTAACACTTCATGATCATCCAATCTATGGTGAGTACTGCTGACAACTTCATTTTAGTTGATTCTACGAGTAATTCTATATACAACTACTCCGACCATTGCCTCTCCCGTCCGGCGATCTTGCGGCTCGTGGAGTCAGACCGAAGCTGCGTCGCGGTTACCTACTTTGGTCACGGCAAGTATAATCATCATGAGTCTTGATGACTTGATTCCTTGAGCAGTTCAATGATAACCGAGGCGGTCCCTCGCCGAATCTTCACGATGCTTTCCGAGGAGGTTTGACTCTTGCACAACTCTGGCCAGGGAGTTGTGCAAGTCCCACCTTCCTGCAGGCATCGCGGCTAATTGCGGGGACGACGTCACACAAAGCGGGGGTCATTATGACAAAAATGCACACTGGAAATTCAGCACTGATTTCTCAGAGAAACATGCGCAAACTATAATGACCTCTTGATGAGCACGAATGACTCATTCTTGATCATTTTGAGTCGCAGTGACACCAAATGATCTCCGCTTGCACGGATGGACCCGTAGTCGAATATCTCCAGGGGCAGACGGATCGTTTAGTAAGTGCGAATCCGAACGCGGGCATGAATTGGGACGCCCAATATGTGGGCATAGCATAGATGATCGCACAAGTCTGAGAGTATCAGGTCCGACAGTCTCTAAAGCTTCTTCAGTCTCGCAAACTGTAACAACAACATAGCCTCAGCCAGCGGCGGTCTAAACGTACCTAGGATGAGCCATGAAGTCACCTGTCGTTGTGATTAGGAGAGGAACACTGCGAGCAAATAATCATGATCAAAAGGGTTCCCTGACACAATCAGCCCTGTTTCACCCATACTGTTACCCTTGCCACATTTCATTCGGTGAAGCCAGACTATAGGGTAGGCTGTCAAGTAGGCTGCCATCCGGACCTCATGTCCTCTCGGCGAGCGCATTCCGGTCCTTTACTTTATGGCGTTACGTGATTTCTCTGATATCACCAGGCTCCGAGTCCGTGTTCTCCGAGCGAGGTCGTTCGGACCTTGACTATGATCAGGAAGGGCTAGCTCGGGCGACGATGCCTGTGATGCAACCTCGCTCGGATAGACTGTCGCGGAGGACCACCACCCGGGGAGAACAGGCAAGGGGGCCAGTACCCCATGCGGCTTGCAGAATCCCTGCAGAAAGTGTTCAGATGAACGGGCTGCCCACACTTGGCCACGACCCTCCGGACAAGGGTGCCAGAACGGAGCGAAAGTTGATCGTGTCATTTTGCGTGAATGCACGTCGCCTGCTGGCAACATTCGCCATTGTGTGCTTCTGTGACGACAGCGCCACTGCAGTACGGATCACGGGCCTTGCGAGAACAGATTGCGAAAGCGAGAGCCGAGAAAGACCGCCAGCGTAAAGGATGAAGAGAATCCCTGTGAGACGCACGGTCCGGACTTGAGCTGGGGAAACTCATGACCACCAATGAACACTGCATGGCGACATCATGAACGGCTGTTCACATGCAGCGACCTGCAAAGGCGGTCGTGTCTCAGGGAGAAATTGGTCCGGCTTGACGTCTTCTATTCGCGGGAGGGAGATGATTCCCTCCCCTAGCGTGGAAACAACTCGGGAGGGATTGGTAGACCCTGAACTTGTGGTCGGGTGGTCGATTTAGATCGTGCATGCGTCGTATCCCTGCGGCGTGTGATCAACCGCAAGGCTTGGGAGCACCCAGAAAGCTGGAAACGCCTGCAAGAGTGGGCTGATCTATACCGACGATTGTCGAGGTGAAGGCCAAGCCCCCCCGCAGGTTGCGACATGGAGCGTGAAGAATGCGACGACTGAGACAAGGAATCTGATGGCTGGTCAGCTGGGATGGGCGATCAACAGTATTCGCCTCCACTGTCTGGCTTACTCGCGGATAGCGACACGAGGTCGCCTGCAGCCCCAATGCCGCGACAATCCAATCACGTAGCAGAATAGTTTCGATGAGGGCTTCCGGCATTTTATTACAGTCAAGTCTGTGCAGAACAAGCGAGCCCTCTTCAACGCGCGGCCGTGTGCCAGATGATCACCTCCTACCTGGTGCCACATCATGCATGTTGCCGAATTGGTTGGCTCAATTTTGCATTGTGGTTGTCAGGTTGCCGGAAAGGCTACGGTTCCAAACCAGTTCTGGACAGTATAGGTCCGCATTTGCGGTATCGCCAAGTCCGATTCAGCTCAGCTCTTCTGTGCCCGACCCTTTTCCCCACACCTTGGGGCGAACACCTCAACCCATGCGAACGTGCGCGATACGTGCTGCGATCTGTTGTCACATAACGTACATGTAGTCCAGCAGCCCCTGATTTGAGCCCCGCCAAGCATTGAGCGTCATGCGCAAGACGAAGCAGTTACCGGATTCACTTTTTCAAGTGGTGATCCTAGTGCCAATACAAGCACAGGATCGGTAACGGGCCGTGGCTTCGTATGAGCCCAAGGATCGAGCCGTACCTTTCACCACGGCGACAGCCCTATTGGATAGCGGAGCAGGTCTGATGATCCGGATCAATGCCGCTAGCCAAGGCTAATTTGCAAACATCAAGGCTTCGCCCGCCGCTGGCTGGAGTCTGGCAGCTGAGACTGTGGGCGAATAGTCTACGATTGGTAGTCGGAAAGGCTGAGTTTCTGATCCAACACCATCACACCCCCCATACATCGATGGTCATCACTCCTAATTATCGCGTCAAGCACAGCCGGCTCGGTGGTTCCATGACCGTGCTGAGTGGCGTCTGGCCCGCACGAAGTGCAAGCTCCTGGCTCAGGTAGTGTTGGGATGCTGACGCTCACACTACCTTTCTATCAACACGCCATGACGAGAATCGCCAGTGTGGAGAAAAAAGTATATAATGTGAAAGCTATCAGCGCAGGCGTTTGTCCCCTGTTTTCTTGAACGCCTCACAGCTAGTTGAGTTTGTTCTTGGTGTCGCCTTTTCATGTACATCGGCCCTCGTCGAGTTCATCAGTTTGCGTTGCGTGGCGGGTAGATCAAGCGTCAGAGCCGCCCTGCATTGATCGCAAACTTGGGTTGCAAAGCCTCGAGCCCCCTGTTAAGGCATATTAGGCAGCACACGTCGTCCGGATTCATCAGATTGTGCAGATTCATCAGCGTCACAGGGCCTGCGCTGTCATCCAGATGACCTCTGTCCACTTTGGCGCTTACACGGGCAGCAGCCTTGCATGCATGCCGCAGGAGTACGTGCGCGTCCCCCCCCCAAGAGCTGCCACTCCCTCGTTCACTGCAGATGCCATGCTCCTGCCCTGTGTAACCTCCATGCTCCTGGGGATGCATGCATAACAAGGAAACCCCAAAGTTACCAGCCTCATCGCCCCAACTGCACGGCTCGCTAACACCCCCCTTCCCAGTGCACTAACGCGCTCTAACACTTGTGGCACGCGCGCCCGCCCGTGGCCGTTAAGGCACGTCATACCCCGTGCATGGCCCACCGGCACTGCGAAATCGCGCCCACCACCGCTTCCAGCTTCGACGTTTCCGCCGCTCTCAGCAGGCCCCTCCAACGCCGCCTCACCCATCTTGTCGTCACCAATATCTCGTCAAGTTTCGGCTGACGACGCCGCTGCGTCCGACCTCACCAGCCGATCTCCTCGCTGTCCCTCCGACTCGACTTTCCTCCAGCCTCGGGAGCGCGGTTTGTTGACCAGGATGAATCGTCACTTGCGCACGGGGAGCCTCAATATTCCCAGCGGCCAGCGCAACCCCGGCGGCGCACAGACTCCCCGCTTCGATGGCCCACGCAGTCCTCCCAGTACGTGAAGCCTCCTCGATAGCAGAGAAACGCACGAATTACATGCGAATGGCATTGTGTGTTCGCTGTACCGGATTCTGGAGGCTAATCCCAATTCCCAGATACCGCGCACGTGCCGTGCAAGTTCTTCCGGCAAGGCACATGCCAGGCCGGCAACGCTTGCCCGTTCAGCCACGATGTGACCCAGGCATCCGAGACGATCTGCAAGTACTTTGCCAAGGTGACGAGTTCTTCAGCCTGCCTCGCAGCGATTTGCTGACTCCAGTAGGGCAACTGCAAGTTCGGCCCAAAGTGCGCCAATATCCATGTCCTTCCTGACGGTCGACGCATCAACTACGGCAGAAACGGCGTCACAATCGGTTCCGGCCCTGGTGGGCTTCCAGGGCGACCTGGCAAAGACCCAGGCTCGCCCCCGTCGAACGTTGCCGGCATGGCACCTCACATGCCAAACGGGCAAACATCGTCGAGCGCATTGACGAATTCACTCTACCGCGCCGACCAGCCGGGTTATGCACCCGCGTATCCATACGACGATAAATACGACCCCTCGCAGGCTCATGGCCACCATCATAATATCGACAATGGCATCCCCATCATCGACGGGCCCTATACGCACATTGGGTCGCAGTACGATTCTCCACGAGACGAAGAAGCTCGCTTTGGCCTTGGAATGTCACCCCTCAATGGCAAGGGCCTTTCCGTTCTTGATGCCCCGCTTCCTGCCTCGTTCGATTCAAATGGCATATCCAACGCCGCTCGCTTCCCTGCCGCACCCTGGCCATCATCAGTGCCGTCCAAGTTCGGCCTCGAGTCGCCAATCCTGTCAGCTAGCAGCACGGCCAAGGATGGTCGGACATCCGACACCCTCAAGATGCTGCATACTTCTGCCTTTGGCGAGCTGCAGATTATACCCACGACCGGCAGCCCCCAGCAGGGCAATGGGCTTGGCGACGAGTACTTTGGGAAGCGGACCATGCACTCGTCTCGCTTTGCCAGACCAAAATTACTGAGTGCCAGCGTGCCCAAGACAACTTCGGCGGTCGACCGGGACTGGGAGAACGACTTTGCGTTGGACGACGATAGCGACAACTTGCCGGAGAACTACGTGCCCGAGAACTTGCAAGATCTGCTGACTCCGGCGGAAAAGGCACGCCGCGGCTCCATCCGGGCGGACGATGCCAATGTGGATGCCATTAGGTACGGCAGTCCCATTGGCACCAGCCCTGGGCGATGGGGATCCTCGGGGCTGAGGAAGGACGAAGACGATAGTTCGAGGTCACGGAGTGTAGGTTCACCATTCGGCCATGTCGGTAGTCCGCTTCGCAACTCAACCCTCGCCCAAGAAATGGGGTCCCTTGGTCGTACTTCAAACGTCCGCCCTGGAAGCGAGCCCATGTCGATGCTGTCTCAGCAACTCCAGCGCAGTCGTCTGGACGACCCGTCTTCCGGCGGTGCTAGCCCTCTGCTGCATCCGTCAACAGCGCGCACACCGGGTAAGGACAGGCACATGGAGCGACACGTGTCCAGCGGCAGCATCAGTTCGTCGGCCATGGGCCGCTTCACAACACCCATTGACGAAGAGGACCCAGACTTTGTCTTCAATATGGACGAAGTGGAGGAGCCTGACAAGACCAAATCCCGCAAGAGGATTTCTGGTGGTCTTGGAATGGGGGTTTGGGGCTCTGGCAGCTATGCCAGTGCCCTTGTAGGGAAGCAGGCTGGTCCAAAGGACAGTCCTGCGACTGGGAGGTGAGCGCAATCAAACGCTTCAACGACGTCATGACATCAAAAGCAATCGACGTCAACGGGACATGGTATCACTAAAAATATTCTCCGTGATCGGTTAATCAGGCTGTTGGCACGGAGAATGGAGAAGGGAGCACGATGCCTGAAAGGGGCTCATTGAACTGGAGTTTTTGCTTTCGAATCTATACTGATACGGTGGATATCTTGCAACTTTTGCGAATTTTGGAATTGGCGCTGAGGATATGCTGACGGGCATTGCTCATGGCTGGGAAGGGAGCGAGCCTTGCGCTGATCTTTTAGGTGGCATGGCGCTTCATTTGTACTCTCTGGAGGGCGGCATGCTCGGTGGATACGTGTATCATCCATCGCCCATCAGGGCACCACCTATGATAGACAGCGTTTATTTTGGACGAGCAGTTGACAGCATAGCTGGTGTGGTACCGTTGCTGTACCCCTTCTGTTGGAGCATCGAACCGCATACATTACGAACCACTCAACGTCGTCAGACAAAGAAGAGGTAATTCTATACACTGTTACACGGGAGCAACTTGATCGTCCCTAGCGACATGAAACTCATGCCACGGCATGCTGCGCTGCGCGCTGGTTGAGATAGCCCAGCTTGTACATGAATCCCCTTGCCCGTACGCCTTGCCTTGCCTTGCCTTGCCTCGTCCCGCTGAGCCGATACGTGACAATCGAGGAATCGAGGTGACAGGCAATGTCTATCATCCACATGGCGCCGCTCCATTTAAGAAGCATCAGGCTGGTTGAGGATGTAGTTGACGGCACCCTCGACTGTGACGTGGTTAGTTTTTCGAGGTGCCCATGAATGCAAGCCGGTCTCTTGGGACTGGCCACAAGAGTCACGGTGGCAGAAAAGACGTACTCGAGTGAATGCCATCGGCATCCTTGTCGGGGATCTCGATGCTGAACTCCTCCTCGATGGCCATGACAACCTCCACGGTGTCCAGAGAGTCGAGACCGAGATCGTTGGCAAAGTGTGCAGAAGGAGTGATCTACCGTTGGTTAGATCCGCATACATTTTCCACTTGTTGACCGGATTGATCAGATGTCGACGGTACTCACGTTCTTTGTGTCGTTCACCTGCGTCATTGTTAATATCCGTCATAAATCGCGGCATTGAGACGCCACGACCGGGCTAATGGTGCGGTACTGACCTTGTCGAAACCCTGGAGGAGGGACATGATGCGCCCCTCGACGGCCTCCTTGCTGAGCGCGCCACCTGCGCTGTACATCCTCACGGCCTGGAAGGGGACTGCGCGGACAACGTTGACGCGAATGGGGCGGGCGGCGACGGCGAGGGTCGAGGGACGGGCGGCCACGCGCGCGGTGCGGAGGAGGGCTGTGCGGAACATTATGGGCGATTGGGAGATGGGCGAGGCGTTGCGTGGTGCTGCGCGGGTTGGTCGTGATGTTGAAGGGGGGTGGTGATGTGATGATTAAATTTCTCGCGGGTTCGGATTCGTTGGAGCTTCGGCTGCAGCTGGGCGGTCGGGGAGAGCTCGGCGCCGGCCTTGTTAGAGGTCACGTGGAGACCAGTGGCCTTGGGCGACTTGTCAGCCGTGAATTGGCGTGTCTGATTGGCGGCAGTCGGGTCTAAGCATAACTTAGAATTAAGCTACCCTGTGTCTGATCCGGCATCTAGCGTTCGCTTTGGGCTGGTCTCTTTCATCTCTTTCACATAGATTAATTACTCAAGGGGATGAATTTCATATTGAAAGACTTTGACTAGAAAGCCAGGCTGCTGGGTGGTATATGACCTCTACAGGTCGATTAGGTGCCAGTTTCCAGAAGACTATGACTCCACAAATTGGCAGTGATGACGGGCATCCATGCCGGTCACGCAGGTCAGCAACGGATCTTGGATGTACTTGGAATCCATGGAAATTCCTTATATCGCTCAAATACGATGTTACTGGTACAGGTCGCTATGAAGCTGCACGTTACGTCTAACATCCTTGGATTTGAAAGATCCATCAGGCTGAGTCACTGAGGCCTACGCCCGTTTGGTAAGATCCATGTCCACAAAGCTCACTCTCCGCAGTCTGCGTGGAAATCAAAGGCAAGCCCGCACTGCCTGATCCGCAACCGGCTCAGATGTGGACCAAGGCTACCCAGCCGTGGCCAAGAGGCGTAGGCGTTCGCATGTGTCGCGAACCGTCGCAGAAGGCCCTTCTTCGGTAGCAACAGTTGGGTGTTGACACGCAGCCCCCCAGCACGCGAACAAGTGCGCATGCCATCGCCCTCACCAATTTCTCATTTTCGAAGTTGTGTGGCATTCTGGCTTGCCTAGTATATGTACACCAGATCCAAGTCTTTTGGACAAAAGAAACCCGCAGAGGTATAGTCAGACATCCATTTCGCTTTCCCTCTTCGTCCTTTGCTCTCCTGCCTCGGTTTTATCGGTACGGCGCATCGGCGCGGATGACAGCCGCCAGCTCGGGCTCCCACTTGTCACCATTGCTCAACAGCTTCTCCTTGTTGTACAGCAGCTCCTCCCTGGTCTCGGTGGCGTACTCGGCGTTCGGCGACTCGACGATGGCGTCAACAGGGCATGATTCCTGGCAGAAACCGCAGTAAATGCACTTGGTCATGTCAATGTCGTAGCGGGTCGTGCGGCGGGATCCGTCGGCTCGCTCCTCGGCTTCGATGGTGATCGCTTGGGCGGGACAGACCTGGACACAATTAGTGTGCTGAGTGGAGATGACGCCGCCTTGTAGACGTACAGCTTCGCAGAGCTTGCAAGCAATGCAGCGCTCCTCGCCAGAGGGGTACCGTCGCAGAGCGTGTTCACCGCGGAAGCGCGGTGAGATCGGGCCCTTCTCGAAGGGGTAGTAGATGGTGTATCTGCCTCTACTTAGCACCGTGCTCCGACCAAAGATCTCTGTATGCCACGTCCGACGCATTGAGTTGATTCCGCAACGCCAATGGTCGGAAATAGATCCCAGAGAAGAGGTTTACGTACGGTGGTCGGAAGAACTGCTCCAAGAGCACGTACATGCCCCTCGCCATTTCGGTCATGAGGAAGTACTTTCCCAGCCTGTCCAGTGTGGTGTCCTTCTCCCACGCCCATTCAACCTTTGTGCCCGTGCGGAAGTTGGCTGGCGGAGGACCACTGGGGGTGGCGTAGCCGCGCGCCGCTGTCTGCGCGAGGATGCTGCTGCTGGCGACGACACGCGAGGTCGCACGCGGGAGGGTCGAGCGGACGAGCATCGTGGCAGACGCCATCGTGATGCAGGCGTTGGCAGGTGAATTGGTGGAGGGTGGCGAAGGCTGTAGCAGAGCAAGGAAGATGATGTCGACGTTATGCCGTTGGAGATTTCGAGCTCTCGGCTGCGGGATTACAATGTACGCGATCTGATTGGCTCAGATACGTCACGTGATGCATCACGTTTGTCCTCGATGATACTCACTTGCAAGGTCGATCGTCGCTTGACGCCGTGGATTTGTTTAATTGATTTGACGAGTATGAGAGATTATATTAATTCAAAATAAATAGAGGTGTCTCTGTGTTTGAGTCTCGGCGGTGAAGGAGCACCGTCCTTGTGCATGGAAACCAACGCTATGCTTCGTTACCCGTGACTCCGATTCTTGAATTCAAAAACTCTTCTCCCATGTCCTCCACCAGACACCCATGTTGGCAGCTACCAGAAGATCTAACATCTTCAGACCTTCGTGATTGATGATGAGCTTGCCCAACTTGGCTCTTCGACCACGCTGGCCGCCACCAGCGCGTTCTCTACCGAGGTTCACTTCGAATGGCGAGTGAACCTCAGCATCCCCGTTCTCCGCGTCATTGTCATCTTTTCTCCAAAATTTGGCGAGGGAGCCCATCTTTTGCTGCGTTGTCTGCTCCTCAAAGCCAGGCATTTCGTATGCGGGGAGGTTGAAGCGCAGCTCGCTGACCACGGCCGAATCGTGCGCGAACGGCGAGGTTAGGTCCTCGATCACCAGAGGATTCGTAACGCCTTGTCCATCGTTCAGCAGATGACGACAGCGCACCGAACCTCCAGTCACGCTTGTGTAGAACTCGCATCGTGTGTCCCAAGGGCTGACGAAAACGTATCCACGGGGCTTCATGCCAGGGCCCGGTCGCCCAAACGATGTCTCGGGCTCTGGAGAGGCAGGTTTGCTTTCGCTGCGAGCACGCTTTTGAAAGACATTCTTCACGTTGCTCGCGAATGACTTGGAGTAGGACATGACGATCTGTCGCGAAAAAAGAGCTGTCTGAGCCCCTGGTTCGTCCACGCCGTTGGGCTGACGGGGAATCTCGATGGATTTGCGAGCAGGCATGCCCCTGAACTTGCTGTAGCCTGGTGTATGGATGTGCACATCGATCGGCGGCCGAGTTCCTTGGTCAGGGCCAGTTGCCGTGATGGGGTCTGGCATCTGGTACGAGAAGATGTGACCGACATTCCACTGGTGGCCGGTTGATGGGTCGCGGCGGATTATGTTGAGGCTGAAAGAGTCGTCAAGCTTTCTGGGCGAAGGTGACCGAGATACTGTCGGCCGGCTAATTTGTTGACTTTCCGCGCGACGATGAGCGCTTTCGCGGACAGCGTTTGCGGTCTGATTCACGGACGATGCACGAGGTCGAGGGGGCAGTGGCGGTGCTGGCGGCTCGTCCCTGAGAGCCGGATGCTCCGAATATGGCGGCGGGGGCGGTAAAGATGGACCATCATGTTTCTCGGCGCTCCGTGGCCGAGAATGTTGGCTGCCGGCCGCACCGTGACTGCTCTGCTGCGAGTAAGGCCTCTCGTGAGGCGGCTTTGCGTAGTCAGGGACGCCATCTCGTTCATGCCAGCTCTGTTGCGAGTAAGGCCGTTCTACAGATGTGAAAGGCTCGGCTGGCTTTTGCAGCGTTGGCAAAGGCTTGGCCGGCGTGATGGGCGATGAACCGACCGGCTTGCGCGCAGGAATATCGGATGGCGAAGATGGGGACACCCGATTCATGGGGGTAGTTGAATGGCCCGTGTCAGGCGCCCGAAGCTCTGGCGGCTGTCCCTCGACATACCACTCTGGCAAACCTGATGAATTTGGTGAAGGTGGTTGTTCACTAGGCAAGGGAACATTCAAGAGCCGTGGGTGCGGCTCTTCAGGGGTGGGCGGTCTTGCGCCACCAATCGGTTTGCGTGGGATGGCCCTTCGTGGGCGGGCACTCTCACCGCTTGAACGGCTATTATCATAGTTCTGGCGTGGAGGAGTCGTCCCCCGTGACTGGGTAGGTGAGCCGTCGAATTGGATGTAGTAGAGAGAACTGGTGACATCTGCCGCAGTCACATTTTCCACCTGCGGTTTTGTGGTCGTCAAGATTACATCTATTTTGCGTGAGATTCGGCCTTGCACTGGGGCGTAGCTTGGGAACTCACCTCGCGTGCCTGGCACTCGTGATATGTACAGCGTCAAAGGCTCCTGGAGCTGCTCCTGAGGCTTGACTGGGTACTGTGGGGGGTTCGCAGCGAGATCATTGAGAGAGGAGAGCGATCGCGCCTCCATGATGTAGATTAAAAAATTATTGAGAAAATTGTCGCCGTGATGGTGAGAAAATTTTGAGGATTTCTTAGTCGAGGATTCGATTGAAGATCTAAGGGCGGCGGTGGTAACCGCCCACGTCACCCAAGGTGCTGGTGCGCGGATGCAGGGACCTCCTGGCCAAAAGATACGAGCAGGGGATAGTTGTATCTGTGTAAGATTTTACGGCAGATGATGTTGTGCCAATGATCAGTCGCACAACGAGGATGCACTGATTGATGCCCAAATTCGAGCTTTTGAGCGAGGCACGGACTCCTGACGTATAATTAGTGAGGAGCTGGCCACAGCGGTGCAGCTCACAGCACCTCAATATGTGTGAGTTGTCCACGTTTCGCCAGTCATGAAGCTTCGAGGGCAACGTCAGCATTGAGAAAGCGGGTCTTGCTTGTTGAAGAGGGCGGCTATGCCAGGCTGCCAGCGCTGTCTCGAAGACTCCGGTTGCTCCTAGTCGGGTGTCTCGCACAGGGCGATTCATGAGCTTGCATCTCTCGTGGTCCGTGCCAGCGGAAGCAATTTGACTCTGCGAATTACAAAAAGAGGCATGAATATGATGGGCGATTCGAACACGGTGGAACACTCAAAAGCCACGCGGCCGTGAGCGACAACGCCACATTCGAAAGCAGGGGCCATCAGCCACAGTACACACTCCCAAGAATAGATGTGGTCACACTGTGCCGAACCGACATGGCATCCATGTTGAAATCGGCCCGGGGTTAATGACGTTGGATAGTGATACCGCTATATAGCATTAACTCAGATTTGTGTATGTAGTAAACAAGAATGGTGCAGAAGAATTGGCGCGACGGGTAGGACACGGGATAAGAGGTCGGGGTCCACCCCTTTGAACACGCCCTATCTTGGCGCATAATGGCTGCTGGCCTTCTGAACCCCGCCCATCACGGCTCAGGCTGCTCGGGAAACCCCCACCAGCACAGTGTGCAGGGAGACAAGACGGTCGCTGCGCCGCGTGTACCTGAAGCCCACTATTTCAGCCAGAGGCGCGTCATCCACACAAGCACTGACTACAGCTACGCACACATGACTTCTATTTGCGAGCACTACGTCAAGGCTGAGCCTCCATCTGAATGGCGCCGAAGTTCATGCAATATTCTGAACAAGACGCACCGTCTTTTGAGCTTGAATCGCCCACTTCTATCCTCATTTCGACACCTCCATCTCACATATTGATTCGACTGTGCTAACCGGCCGGGCCATAGCATCAGGCAACAAGTAGGTGGACAGAGGCTTCGTGTCAACCGTGTAGTATTACGTCGAGGGGTCGTATGTTGCTGTAGCAGTGACATATCCGGTCCCTCCACAACCTCCAGGGCACATCTTGTCGCTACATGGCATCTCAATGGTCACCGTGGGCACCTCCTCGGGGCAGCCGCACCCTTGAGTAATCGTTGAGAAGAGGAAGCAAAGGGGGCTGATGCAGGTAGGACAAGCGGAGATGGTGGTGATGGTCGGGCACGGAACATCGTCCGCGACCACGCTGAAAAGGTGAGCTGCCGAAAGTTGCACGCATCAGGCAAGGGAAACAAAGCCTACCTGGCCACGGCGCCAAGGAGCACAGAAAAACCAAGGAGCCTCATCTTGGTTGTTGTCGTTGCAATAACTGATGCCGGGTCAAGACGTGCTGGTGAGTTTCGAGATGCAGCATGCAGGCTCGATGCTAGTGTTGCACCAGGTTGGAGTGCTGTGGCAGTACTATATACTACTTGAACGGCTGAGACAAACGGGGTCGAGGGACGCCTAGACCCATTGTGCTGTGGTCGAGTGCTATGTATTGCTGCAAATCGCAATGCACAGGTTCTCATACTTGCACTCCTCAACTGACTCAACTCAGCTCGTGAGCAGGGTCCTCTCTTTGTGGAATGAACGGACCCCTGAGGGCATCTATAAACATGTTCCCGTGTTCGGAGTCTCAATACAAGCATGCTACGGCCCGCTAGACCCCTCATCGGGCACTGGCACTCTGAGTATGAGTGGGCTGCGAACAACTGGGAGGTTGACGGTTCACGCAATGGGTGTTGCACAGCTTTGGTCCGACTTAATTGGTTGCGATGCTGTAGCAACCATGACCATGGACGGCCGCGAGGCTGTGGCCGGATGGTCTTCAAAATCGCAGTCAAGCATCAATGAGTAGATGCAGGTCTCTGGAACCAGGGAACGCAGCATTCGTCGTCTGATGGGGAGGTGCAGAAATGTCCGATTCGTATTGCCATCATTTCGCAAAGCTGTCCACAACCTCCTTTACAACATCGTCCAAGTTCTCGTCCACAAGTCCTAGGAGATCCATGGCAAAGGCATCCTTCTTGGTCCAGTCTGCGTCAATAGCCCCCAAGGCAAAGACGACATCTTCCACAGCATGCCGGTCTCCGGCATCTACCTTCTTTTGATGCTCTTCCAAGAATGCCTGGCTTCCTGCATGTTCTACCTTCCACTTGGAGCCTGTCGCCTTCTCCAGAGAGGCCAAGATCTGGTTTGGCGTTGGATTGAAGGACTGAATGTACAGCGTCTTGTTCCGGGTCTCGTCCAACTTGTTGAGCACGGCCACAGTCGCCTCGCCCACACGCCTCAAAGTCGACGCCGAGGCTGGAATATCGCCCCCATCAAGGATCAAGGCCTCCCGCTTCTCCATGTCAAAGTGCAAAAAGCCGAGCCGTAGACCCCAGTCAAAAAAGTGCCCACAGACGAGCGCTGTCCAGGAGAAGGTCTTGAACTCGCGCTCAAGCTCCTCACACCTCTCCCTGACCTTGACCTTGTCGCGGTAAAGCTGCAATCGCTTCAACGCCTCAGGGCTGGCGGCGTCACACGATCCAAAGTCGGCAGGGATGAAGCGTTGGACGCCAGCACTGGCGGCAGAATAGGCCAAGCGCAGGTGAAGCTGCAGTTGGTTCGGCAGTGGGAAAGCGGCTATGACGATCTTGAATGGCTTCAACACCTTGGTAAGCTCCGGGATAGGAAAGTCAGGGTCGACAGGTAGCAGTGAGAGGTTCTCGTGCTTCAGAGGGGCTGGGTTGGTGGAGTTGGCACGATGCAGGACCGTGACTGGGAAACCAGCGTCGAGAAGAGCAGGTAGAATGACAGAACCCAGATTGCCGTTGGCGCCCACCAGGCAGACTTGTGGGCGGTCGGCTGCCATTGTAGATTTTAGACAAGGAAATAAACTGTCCTGAGATGAGTAGCAGGAAAAGATAGAAGTGAAACTTGAAAACGCAGTAGTGAGGGGTGTCGGTAAGGACGATTGCCAGCAATGAGATCCCTGGGATGCATGTAGGAAGGCGGGGTGTTAGCCGAGATGGAGATCCGAGAGATCCCCTGACAGGCATAGCCAGCATGTCAACTCGTGCAGCCTCACACAACAGCGCGATGCGGGACTTGATGATGCCTGAAATTGACAAGATCCAATATAGAAGTTGCTGAAAGGGTCATTTTCTAAATAATGCAATGCGATCTCGAACCAAGATTTTCGTTCATTGCTGGCACGTGGCTCCGGATATCGTTTCCAGATGTCAAATCAATCCAGTTCTGTCTCTTGGGATCCCCCTGACATGCAATCCCAAATGCCTGATGGAAAATATGGGACAATTGCGAACTCTTACGGAATAGTTGGTGGCCGCCACGTATGGTAGCGAGGCGAGACAAGCCCGCTCTGTTGATCGCACGTCATGGCCAATCCTTCGCCCATGTCACGATAATGACTTCGTGGAGGTGGCAAGAGAACAGCTTTTTGCCACTTTTCGGGGGAGTTAGTATGTCAGGTCCAAGAGAACGACTTGTAGAAGTGGAAAAATCGTACCGTCACTAGCGAATCGCGCTCTGGTGCAACAGAGCCCAGACCAACAAAGTCATGCTTCGTGTCCTTATTGCTGGTCGCCGCTGTTCGACCGAGCCTAGGCTTGCTTTGAGGAAGAAGGGATTGGCTTCGGGCAGCCGTCCGCCGTCTATTTAAGTGGCGTACGCAGATGGCGACTGTTGAGGAGACAAAAAGAAGGGTGAACAAAACGATCAAGGAGATCAGCAGAGGCAGGTGGACCGCTGGGTTGTAGTTTTTGCTGCGGAGAACATCAGCGACTGATGTTCCTTTTCCCAGGTTCTCTTTCATTTCGTCGTTTGACGGGCTGAGGTTGGTGTAGATGTGGGATATCGCAAGGAGATGGGGTCTTTGCTAGCAGTAGATGTGCGAGCATCCTGAAGAGACTGGATGGCTGGCACGCTTCAACGAAGAAATAGCGTCTCTTTTGTACTCCTTTGGATTTTCCTGAACTCAAGTTTGTGAAAATTTAAGGTTAAGTTCCTTGATTGAGCTCAGTGTCGCTTGAGTCTATAACGACACGGTTCGTAGCAAGCTGTGAACGGCTCAAAGCCAAACAAAGTCACGAGACCTATTCACAAGTTCAGTACCAGCCGTCTCTGACTTTGGAAAGATAGATCGATTTAAAGGTTCGGCCCAGGAGCGACTAGCCTACGATGAGTTTCAAGATGCCTTCTGATGACTCTCGTGATGTTCGAGGGGGCGACATTTATGGACAGGCAACGAGATCACGCAACATGGCCATAGTGACGGTGTTTTCGTTGAAAGTCTATTGAATACAGAGTTTTCCTTGTGATTACCAGGTTCGTTAGTGCGTCGTCTTGACAGTGTGGCCCTGAACGATATAAGCTTTTAGTATCACGTTCTCGAAACGTCTCAAGTAACTTCAAGCATGAGTCTCACGTTCCAAAGCCACTATTGAACCAAAGAAAGGCTTGCGATCTCCACAAAGAAAGATTCAAGTTTCTTGGAGCTCGTAGCGAAGGGCCTTGACCAACGAAAGCTAAAATTCATGGACCCTGAACATGTAGTACACAACTCATCAGTTCCAACAAATTTCGCCCTAAGCACGTGCACTCCATATACCTCCTTCAGTGTAGCCGTATCCCATCAAGGCGTAAGCGTCTTACTGCCGTCCCACCATGGATAGAAACGCTCACCCGGTGCCAGCGTTTTGAATGTACACCCAACACCCTCGCATCCAATGTACGGCTGTCTATTCCCCCACCAGTCCACGGTGACGCCAACCCATTGCACGCTGAACAGCATGACGATGCCACTGATGGCAATGGCCGCGCTGAAACTAGCGGACAGGACAAAATTGTACTTGCTCCAGAAGGCAAGGAAGCGGCTCTTGATGTAAATCCAGCTGAGCCAGGCGATAGGGACGGCCGGCCAGGCGTAGCTGAACGAGTACGGCGCCCAGCCGACACCGCCAAACCACAAGGCCACAGGGTGAATCTGCCGCACCCAGCGGCTGCGAGGCATCCATTTGGCGAGCGCCCAAAAGATGACGGGCGTGATGGCGCCCAGTGGAAAGGCAAGAAGAAGCGGCGCGTACTGGCCCCTATGTGAGAACACTTTGCCTGGCCCAATGGTGCCCCAGAGAACAGAGGATGTAAAGTACGAGTTCTGGGCTGGACAGGTGAAGCGCATCGTGGCATCCGCGGTGCACACCTTGTCAATGTCGATTTGAAAAGACAGCACGCCAATGCAGACAAAGGTGGAGATGAGTGTGGCAACCATTTGGCCAGCAAATGTGACGCGCTGAGGGATCTGGACATAGTTTTCAGTCAAAAGGCCGGTAGTGTTGGCCCTTTGGAGCCAGCAAAAGACGCACCTTCACGTAGTGAGCCAACTTCAAGTCGTTCACGAAGCCCATGGCTTGCGCACAAGTGACGTAGCTTTCCGGAGTCAGCATTCCTCCATGTGCCTTCTTGCAAGTCTAACAAGCATACCCGTATGTTTTGAAGTAGTTCATGGCGAGGGCATTGCCCGGAACAATCATGCCCTTGAGGGGATAATCAGCAATGACGCAAAAGAGCAAGGGGGGTTAAAACATACACCGATAAATTCAGCCAGAATGTTGAGGGTGACCTCGATGCCCGTCATGCTCTTGACGATGCCAATGGGGATCACAAAGATGAGTGCGAGCAACACGCCGTACGGTACGACACCAAGGGTCGTGTACGTGGGCCAGGCGCCTACGCCCGCGAAGCCGAGAGCGGCGGCAACCAGGAGCGTGGTCAAATACCACCACTGAGGCACCTCCTTGTACTTCCGCATCAGTCGGGAGTGGACGTCCATGTACTCTCCCTCGTTCGGATCGTCGCCGGACTTCCTCCTCCGAAATGTGGCCCAGACGTTCTTGAAACCAGTCAAAATCTCATAACGGTGGAAGAGGGCGACGTGCACGACAGTACACGTGTAGATGCCAAAGAAGGCGGCATACACTATGGCCATGCCCGCGCTGATGTATGGCGCCGAATATGCAATGTACTTTTCTCTGTCGAACAACCCTTCCGGACCGACGACACTCGAAACATTGTAGAGAGCCCCGAAATGATCAAAGGTGCGGTTGCTATTGATCCGGATGTAGCCCATGTTCCAGGTGTTGGTGTAGTAGAGGGCCAAGACGACCAGGCCAAACAGCCACATGCCTAGTGTACGGTTGACCGTGCTGAACCAGGGAACCATGAGCGGATCAAGAGTGTCGTAAAGCATGACGTTCCAGTCAAAAGTTGGCCAGGGGTTGAACATGCCCGTGCCGGACGAGAACCCGCAGAGGGTGGTCAGTGTGGCATTGTTGGGCGCGATCCAGGTCATCCAGGAAAAGAATGTCAAGGCCTGGAAGAGGTAGTTGGGGAACCAGAAGTAGATGAACATGGCTCCAAACGCCCAAAGAAAGAACCTGAAGCGAGACATTGTGTAGACCTTTTTGAGTGGTCCGAGGACAGATGACTCCTTCTGGTCATGGAGAGCCGAATTCAGAGCAATCGTGACCAGCGACGCAGGCCACATGCAGTAGGCTGGATAGACAATGAACCGCCTGACCAAGCCCGCGAGGCCATATCCGACAAAGTTCGTAGAGAGGGATATGAGAATCTGGTAGCCAAAGGAACGGGCGTACTGCTGATTAAAGTAGAACGGCATGACTTGGGACCAGACCATGTAGGTCGTGTACGGGAGTGTCTTGGCCGTGCTGGCCATGATGGCAATGAGCATGTGTTCTTTCTTGTTGAACCTTCCTGGGTTGAGATGGATCTGCCTGCCATACACAGTGAAGCTCGCGGCTGGCATCCATTTCTCCCAGGCCTTGCCGAGGGGGTAGGCGAGGAGCTGAGCGACGTTGGAGTCGATGATGATGGGCGGCTGGCGGACGCTAAAGAGCTGGTTGACAAAGGAGAGAAACACGGAGAAGAAGATACCAATGGTCCACGCCCTGACCGTGGACACGGGGATGCTTGGATCATCTTTGTTGTCGACAACAGCGCGCACCTCGGCGTAGGGTGAGTTGTTTGTGATGAGTGCGCCCTCAATCTTCATCTCGTAGATGAGCTTGGCATGCTTCTCGGGGTTGACGAGGACATCCTCATTGTCTGTGGCTAGTCAGTGGACGACGTGCCTCGGACGATGTTCAGCGCCATAGACTTACTCAAAAAGTCGTCGATCCTCAGCAAGACATTGTGCGGGAAATTAGGGTCGCGTTCATGAATCTTGCGCACATTTTTCATCAACTTGACCACGTCCTCAAGGGACATTGCGGATGCAGCCGCTCTCGCTTCCAGGAGATCATCTTCGGTGACGTCCAGTTCATTCTCAAATTCCTGCACCAGAGTGCTCATTTCTGTCTTCGTGGGAGCATAGTCCAGCTCGGGACTCCTTTCGGTGGACAGCTTCTCCAGAGGCGAGATGATCGGCTCATCGTTCTGCATAGGCGTGATGCCTGCTTCACTCTGCTTGGTCGCCATCCCAACTTCTACCTGTTGATTGCGGCCAAGGAAGAGGTACGGGAGGAGCGATTTCCAATGGAAAGAATGCACAAGATCTCAGATTCCAAGCAGTTGGAAGTGCGCCCCCCTCCTTGCTAAATGGTTCAGCCCATTCGCGGGGTTGTCATGGAGCGAATGGGAGTACATGAGCGTGGTCCATCAGGGACGTGCACGTCTTACACCACCCAACACCACGTGAGGTGTAGATGGATAAGGCTTGCCCGCTTTGCGCTCCCCGGCCCCGTTGATCGACGGCTGGTGGACCTTCCTCAAGCGGGACAGCGAGGGTACGGGTTCGGTGGCTCGTGGCTCTTGGCGTCTGCACATTACAGCTCTGGTCCAGATGGTGGGCTGCTACTGGATGGAAACCAGGGTTGATTGCAGATCCTAGAGGAATGACCCGTTGGTCCTGGGGGCTTTAGTAGATAGCACCCTGCAGCTGCATGCTTAAGCAGGCATTGCCGTCTTCCCACGGAACCCTGGATTCGCGATGTGAGCAAGGTCCTGACTCGCTTGCATGCTGGGAAACTGGCGGAATACTCGCTAGGTGTGTCATGTCTTCTGAAATTATTTGCTGCTCATTTTGTGGACATGAAGAGTTCGGCAAAATTTGGCTTGATCTGCTACTGTCGATTTGGGGTGTTGGTCACCTCCTGGCCACAGGACCACAAGATGGGATGAGGTTATCTCGAAAGCGGGGGGTTCAAGTCGAGCGCAGCTCATGCAGGATGAAAGCTTTCTGATGGTGCATGGCACTTGTCGCGTGATGCAGATAGGCCTGGGTTGGCATGCAGGCTGTGGGATGTCACAGCAGATCAACGCGTTGGGATAGGATAGGGCCAGCCAGAGGGATTGTTGGGTCGAGGCTGCGAGGGGGAGGACAAGCGCCAAGAAAACAGCGAGGCGTATGATTTCGCTGCCAGCTCAACAAGTGGCACGTATGTGGATGGCTGAACGACCCCATGTCGGTTCCGCTCCTGGCAGCGACCACCAGTTCATCGACATGGGCATCTTTGCCGCCCAGCAGCTGACTGGTTCCCAGCTCTGGATATCGTGTAGAAAGCACTGACTTGTGTCGTGACCAGCCAAACGAGCTGCAGCGCGGCGTTTGCTGCGCAGGATTCGGACTTGATGAATCCTTGTCTTAGCCCATCCGCGGCTTCTCCTTCCTCCGCACCCAGACTTCTTTGTCCTGAGGATTGTCGGATTCCAATTCAGACGCGCTGACGTCTCTCAATTCGATCTCCCATATAGGCAGCTTATAGCCCCCGCGGTCGCCATTGCCCGTGAACAGATCGAACGACCAGCCGTGTTTGGGGCACGTGATGCCCGCGCTGAGAACGACCCCAAAATCCTCAATGTCGAAGGGTATCCCGCGAGATAAAGGGAACGAGGAGTGGGGGCATTTCTTGGTGAAAAGTGTCAGCAAACTGATCATCAACACGGCAGGGTCCTGCGACTCACGTGGTCTATCGCATGCATCTTGCCCCTGTGCTTGAAGACCAACACCTGGTCCTGCAGCGCATGCCCTTCTTCGTCCACCTGCTCAGGGCCATCGGGAGTGATCAGCACCTCGATGCGTTTGGATATGTCTTCCTTGGGCACATTGAAGACTCTGCAGCCAGGTTTGGTCGAGGCACTGCAGTCGCGATGGTAAACAAGGTCTTTGTCGTCCTCCCCAACTTCGGGAAATGATGATACGCGACCAACTGGAAACCACGTGTCAGGTTTGGCCTCGCCGCGAAATAGGTTAAAAACGCTCATGACCCTTTTCTTTCCCTTGAACTTTTTTTTTCTTTAATGTTATTTGTCTCCCTCGCCCTGGAACCTGACACAGTGGGTCTCCAGGCGTAGTTGGAAATTTCAAGGTGAGGTCGATGTGACTGGTACTCCAAGACTCCTACAAGGTCTCTAGTGGGCCTTCCTTCCTCACTTTATGGCGCGTTGTTCAGATCTCCACGTCTACACGAATCTTCCGGTCTTCTAATCTCGAACGTTGAACACATTCCATGAAATGATCTCGTATCATGGCCTCGTTCAACCTCAGAGTATCTCTCTTTAGGCACTAGTGGCCTGGTTGATACGTCTCATTATGCAATGTGAGGTACGTGAAGCACTGAAGTGGCATGGAGCTTGATGGAGACGACATAGGGTAGGCACCGTCAAGCGGACCTGCCTTCTGATCCGACGGAGTCCGAGTCCGCTAATGAGCAGCGGCGCAGCCGCGCCCATTTACTGGAGCTCCGCTTCTCGCACCTGGCATCTCCACTGACGAGACACAGCTTCCCTTTTCCCCGTTCGATTGCAGGGGCGTTAGATCACTTGTGTCTCATTGAAAATTCAGTACATCGCTGAGGAGCCATCGACGCGACATCTCAGTCGATCATCATGGCCGAGCGCGGCGCACAAGATATGCTTGTGCCCAGGTGGTGATTGTCTGCTTCTCCAATGGCAGGACGCCGTCTCCGAATCTCGCCAATTCTTTCCTTCCCAGGCCCCTCGGCCGCTCGAGCATGCCGAACAGGCGGGAGCGCCAGCCCCGGAAACGATCTCCTGTCCCCATGGGGCCAACGCGCCACCCCTGCCAATAGCGTCGCTCCGCGTCCAGGCTTCTCCCCTCCTCCCCAGGTGGCCGGGCCCCCATTGCTCCAGATAATGACAGGCTGAGGGAGGTGGACTGGCAGCTTCGCATACATCGTGCGGGGTTCTACCCCAGATGGAGGTCTTGACCGAGGCTCGGATATGAACAGTGGGCGATGACGACGCGGGCTCAGCGGTGCCACGGTGAAACATACGTGGAAGATCTGAGATGTTGCCGGTCCAAAAAGCAGCATGAGCCCGCGTGCGCTGCTCTGAGATTGTCTTTGTTCAAGATCACTCACTTGGACGAGAAGAGCAGAAGCCGCCCATCATGATCTACAACAAAGGAAACGAGATCCCTATCCCCAACGTGGACCTCTTGACACTGCTCTTTGGTATGGCCTGTCCGCTCTCCACCCGCACATGGAGCGTCGTTCCTGACCGACCCAACAGACTCGGAGCACTGCGCTGCCAAGGAAGACACACCTGTGCATGGAGAAGCTGCCCATCCTGAGTACTTCTTCACAAAGGCTGCCACGCGGAAACTCGCCAAGCGGATCGCCTACTTTCTGCGCAACGAGTACGGCGTTGGTGCCAAGGGGTCTGCCAAGGATGTCGTGGTGACCGTGTCCACTGGGCAGTCTGCCCTCGCGTCCGTCTTTTACGGCGTGGTCGCAGCGGACGGCGTCTATTCTGCCGCGTCCCCCTCCGGCACAGCATCTGACCTGGCCAGGCAGGTTCGCCAAGGCGCCGCGCAGCTCCTCGTCTGCAGCAAGAATCTCGTCCCACTGGCCGAAAAGGCAGCGGAGGAAACAGGCCTCTCGAAGCGCAACGTGCTTGTCCTCGAGAGCTACCCGCAGGTCAAGCTCAGCAGCCTCGACGGTAGCACGCACTGCAACTTCCAGCGCGAGCTGGAGTGGCGCCGCATCACCGACCCCGAGGAGCTCAAGAGGACCACCATCTGCATGCTCTACTCATCAGGGACAACCGGTCTTCCCAAGGGCGTCCTCATCACCCACACCAACATGGTGGCCTCCGTCTTTGTTCCCACACACCTCTCACGCTCGCACTACGCCTCCACGGGGACAGCGTACGAGAAGAGGACTCTTGGCCACCTGCCTACTGCACACGTTGCTGGTGTCATGGGCTACTTTGTGCACCCCGTGTACGAGGGCGGCATCGTGTATTGGATGCCGGGTTTCAACTTTGACGACTTCATCAAGTACGCGGATCAATTGCGAATCACAATGTTTTTCACCGTGCCCCCCATCTTCATGGCCATCGCGAAGCACCCGGCCGTCAAGGACCAGTTCCGGTTCATGAAGGCCGCCATGAGCGGCGCGGCACCGCTCACCGGCGACTTGCAGGACGCGGCCACCAGGAAGATGGGCCTCGAGGAGCCCATCACGCAGACGTGGGGCATGAGCGAGACCACGGGCTCTGCCACGTACATCCCTCCCGGACGCAAGGTGCGCATGGGAAGCTTGGGGCCCCTGCTGCCCAATGTGCTCATGCGCCTCGTGGACGAAGACGGCAAGGATGTGAAGAGGGGCGAGCCTGGGGAGGCGCTGATCAAAGGGCCGGCTGTGTCGCCTGGATACCACAACAATGACAAAGCCAACCAGGAATCGTACACGAGCGACGGCTGGTTGCGCACGGGCGACATTCTCCGCGAGGACGACGGCGAGTTTTGGGTCGTGGACAGGAAGAAGGTAAGCGCTCAATTGACGACGCCTCAATCTTGCGAGGCCAGTGCTAACACGGAATCAGGAGCTCATCAAGTACAAGGGCCTGCAAGTCGCACCCGCCGAGCTGGAGGGCCTCCTTGCCTCGCACCCGGCTGTGCTCGACGCGGCTGTCATTGGGATTGAGCAGGACGACACCGAGGTGCCCCGCGCCTACGTTGTCCTGGCGCCTCCCGCCGTGGGCAAGATCACCGAAGCCGACCTCGCCAAGTTTGTCGAGGGCAAAGTGGCCCACTACAAGAAGCTCAGGGGCGGCGTCAAGTTTGTGGATTCCGTCCCCCGCAGTCCCTCGGGCAAGATCTTGCGCAAGGACGTGAGAGAGATGAGAAAGCGGGAGGAGAGCTCCAAGCTGTAGCCTGCACCTTGGTCTTGGATAGAATGGCGTACGGGTCCAATACAATAGTATTCGCACAACTATCCACGTCGTGATCAGTCCTCATTCGGTTCATATTACGCATTCGTCTCCGATTGCCAGACCATCATGCAGCTGGAGAGCCCGCTTATAAGAGCTCACGCGCGATCTGGCTATATGCTTGAACGTGTTGGATTGGCTGTGCAGTCGGGCACAGGGGGCCTCCGCGCGATGTCGCTGCAAATATGTCAAACTTGCTGGCTTGTGAAGAGAGGGCCATTGATTCCCCTGGGCAATTGCGCGAGGAATAATTAAAGAGGCAAAATTTTCCTTCATAGTGCTTACGGCGGGTAAAAATTGACTTTCAGGGGTCCTTGTCATGATTACCTCGCTAAGGTAGCGTTCATACAGCACTTCCATCTAACCTTCCCCTGATAAACCTTATCCCTGATGGTAAACAAAGAAATGAAGGAGGGTTGTACGACTGCTTATTGTCGCTTCAAAAACTGGCAACCAGTCTCCTTGACGACTGCCAATCTACGGCGATCCCTAAATTGGGCGCTGCCATAACACCTGGCCGATGAGACCATAGACGGCACCGTCCAGCCTTTTCTGAAAACCAGCCTGTGAAAATATACCTAAAGAGGGAAAATAATATTCATTACTGTTCGTCACGCAGACCATTCGACGCGTCACAATGGACGGTGCCGCCAAGATCGCCACAATACCCGCGAGCGAGACCAGCGGTCCGCCACAAGTGATATCCGTCGGGCTCTGGCGCATGGGGACAGCATCCATGGCCGCAGCCTACAACATTCTCGGTCTCCGCCCGCACCATGCGCTCGACATCCTCGGCTCGACAGAGCAATGGCCGCTCTTTGAAAAGGCCGCCGACGCTACCTGGCCCCAGGCGACAGGGTGCCGCCGCGCGACAGCACCATTCACCCGCGCGCAGTGGGACGAGATCTACGGACAGTACGGCGCCATCACGGAGATTGGAGCCGCCTTTGCCAAGCAGCTGATCGAAGCGTACCCCGAGGCCAAGGTTGTCGTCGTGAAGCGTGACTTTGACAAGTGGTGGCCCAGCTGCCGCGACAGCGTCATCCACCCGCTCTACTCACTCGAGGGACACTTCTTCTCGTGGGTGCTGCTGCCCATGGTGAGCAATCGTGCTGCCGCTGCCATGCGCAAGATCGTGGCGGGTTTCTTTGGCGCGGACTGCATGGCCGGGATCGAGAAGAACGCCAGACGTGCCTACGACGCCCACTTTGAGAGCATCGAGGCGCTGGTCCCGCCCGAGCGACGGCTGCAGTACCAACTTGGGCAGGGATGGGAGCCCCTGTGCTCGTTCTTGGGCAAGGATATCCCAGAGGTCGAGTTCCCATTCATCAACGAGGCCGATGCGCTCGAGAAGAGGCGGCAGCAGGAGATTCAAGCCGTCAAAGCAAAGGCCTGGGCGAAGCTGACGTCGTGGGTGCCATGGTAAACCTCCTGGGTCTCGCGGCGGTTCTCGAAAAGACAACCTAGAACAATTCGTTATTGTTACCATAGAATTGACTAACTGGGTTACTCCTGGAAGCTATCCTGGAGTTGCGGTGAGATAATGGTGGTGATGCACGCGTGTCACCCTTCTCCTTCCGGCATCACTGGGCGCTCACGTGACGGTCGACCCCCCAAGCCATGCGATGTGAAGCCTGCCTCCAGTTGTCGAATAAGCATTTCCGTCTCACTCTGTGCTCACTTGCTCATGAATCGCCAACACATTGTACAATCGCTGTAAACATCTGTGATCCTGCCATTCGGAAATGCCCTCGCCAATCGTTGCCGCGACATGCCAGGCCGCCGCGCTGTCGACAGCCTCAAACCTGCTGGCCCAGGTCATTGAGGCCCGCTCCGAGCATCGCCCCTTCGTATTTGATTCTACCCAGCTTCTCCGCTTCGTTGCGCTCACATTCATCTCTGCGCCGCCCAATTTCGTGTGGCAGCAGTTCCTGGAACGTACGTTCCCGGCGTACGTGCCTGCGAATCCCGACCAGCAGCGCAAGGATGACATTGAGATGAAGGCCGGCATTGGCGAGGGCATCATTGACGGCGACCCGGGCTCGCAGCGCGCGCAGCAGAGGCCTATGCGGTTCAGCCTGCGGAACACGCTGACAAAGTGGTTCGTGGACTGCACCACCATGGGCGCCATTATGAACACCATTGCCTTCTTGGTCCTCATGGGCATCATGAAGGGACAGGGCAGCGCGCAGATCATGTCGAACATCAAAACGGTTGGTACCCCCCGTCGGTATGTCACCGATTACGGGAGCTTATGAATCACTAGGAAACCATCCCCATCATCGTAGCCGGGTACAAGATCTGGCCTCTGGCCTCGATCATCAGTTTCTCCTTCATCCCCGTGCACAGACGCATTGTCTTTTTGAGTTTCGTCGGGCTGCTATGGGGAGTCTACATGAGCCTCGTGGCCTCGAAAGTCTAGGCGTGGCCATATGGTAGGATTGTTACCATTCGGAGTTAGATGGTGCATGCAGCCAGAAACAAATGTATATGTGAAATGTAGATTAAATAAAGTTACTAGATGTACAAACCAGAGCCCAATTCCTAACCAAACGCACCAGACCACACAATCTACCAAACATATAACTCCAGGACCACCATGACAAGAACTCCGGACAAAGAGCGTCGGCGCATCAGTCTCAAACAATCCGCAGCTTCCCATACGAGTCGTAGTATGCACTCTTTTCTGCACCCATAAGCCACACGCCGGTGCTAGAGTTGTGCTCAATGTCCACGCCCTCATGGCCATGGACGTCTTCCATCTCTTCACGGAGTTTGCTCTTCGGCTTCCCAGTCGTGATCCGTCTCTTTTCGAAGAAGACATAGGCAGCATAGAAGGCGATCGTAGTGTTCCCGCCCATGACGCCCTTGGCAGCCATAAACGTGCGCAGGTTCTGCGAAGAGACCGTCTTGCCACAATCCGCTGGCAAGGCCGAAGTGAGGCCTCGTGCAATAGCGGCCTGCGATACGCCTTTGGATTGCAGTTCGCGCACCTTCCTCCTCGCCTCCTTGGGCGTGTCGTACACGGGCACAGCCATGCCGTCCTCAAAGGGCAAAGTGATGCCGCTGACATCAAGCAGCTCCTGCTCCTTTTCCTTGGTGGACTTGGCGTCAGGACCTGTCTTTGCCTTCTTGGCAGACTTGGGCATTGCCAGGGGCAGGCCCTGCAGCTCGCGTTTGCGGAAGAACAAGGCTGCGCGTATGTACGTGTCAGAGCCTTCTCCATCCCACGTGCCAACGCGTTTCATAAAGTTGGAATAGCTAGGCGCGCTGACGTCGATGGCCTTTTGGAACTCTCCCACTTTCATGGCCCCGGAATCGATCCACTTCCTGATCTTGAGCCGAACCTGTTGGCAACTGTAGCCCTTGGCAGGCAGGTTCACGAGGCTGGGATCGTCATCATCAATTTCGGGCGCATCATCAGGGAAGAGCAGCGACTTGATGTCCGTGGTCTCGTTGGCGTCAGACTTGCGTTTCTTGGGGTTGGCCTTGGGTTTGGCGGCCGATTGAGTTGCATTTTTCCTTGTCTGTACAGGCAGATGTAGTTGGTATGCCCTGCACGGAGTCTCGCGCGACGTTGTTGGGGTCGCGGGGACCCAAGGCCATGTCGGGCGCCATCACTGGTTGTTAACGGGGACGCGTGGTAACGGCTAATAGTATCTCAGTGTTCTGAGACAGTGCTGAGATCGATCACGGGGAGATTGGACACGAGTAGTACTTGAGTTGTCCTTCTAGCACACGAGAGATTACGTAGCACAGGCACTGCGGCTGATTCTACGCGTTGTTTACCTGAATTAGCTCTTGCTAATTAATGTGAGGAACGCGTCTTTGGCCAGGGTCCCATGACGTCACGCAATACGCGCATGCTCGAAAGCTGGCAAACTGCTGGGGAAGAACTTTGTAAAATAAGTCGTCAGCCATTGTATTGCACTCTATATCGGTTGCAAAGTCATTGAGACTGCTTCTATCAAAATTGAAGGCATTGCGCGAGTCCAGCGGTCGTAGTCCATTTTCAATTCTCACGGGCCGCACGCGGTCGTCGCGTCATCGCGCCCTGGTCCGAGGGTGATGACCAGCTTCACTGGCTTCATGTTCATAACAAGATCATGATCGCGCAGGTCGCTGCGATGTGATCAGTGTCTTCAAGCGTAGGCTAGAGGGTGACGTACACAAGCTGCGATTTTCTCGCATCTTGGCCGAGGACTTGTGGCATCAATCAAGGTACGCCATGTCTTGCCTCGCAAGTCGATGCTCTTCGATCATGAACCAGTGCACGACGCAAGAGGCCTGACGAACATGACGACATGTCAGACAGACCAGAAATGCAATTTAGACCCTGGCTGCCATCCAGACATCGTGGTCCACGGAAGCTTCATGGGATGAGGTACATGCTACGTCCTCGCTCCTCGGCTCATGGCGGACGAGACTCGAGAGACACCCGTCCTCCCGCTGGAATGCATCTGCACATTGGCTGGGCATTCCTGACCACCACCCGCCTCAAGACTCAAGCCCAGGTCTTGGATTCAACCACTACGTAACCTGTCATCCTGCTGTCAATGTCTCATAGTTCTCACCTCTCAGCCCTGTGGCCATGGCACCGCCGCCTGTCCCTTGCTACTATTCCATTCCTCATCATGGCGAGTGACCTGCCGTCACGATGTATTCCATGCCATGGCTGGCCAGCATGCCCGGGATGCTCATGATGTAGCATGGAGAGAAGAGAGGCTGGAGGGATGTATATAACAATCGCAGAGCTTCAACCCTAAGCAATTAAACCATCAGCATCAACAACAACAACAACAACAACAGACAAACAACCAACCAACAGCCACTATTCCAGTACGCCCTCGACTTGAACGCCCTCGCCAAACCACTGACTACAGCAACGCAACAACCGCCACAATGTCCCTCATCAACATCTTCATCGGCCTGTGCCTTGCCACTGGCACTTCCGCTTCGACTCTCAGCACCAAGGTCTTGCCTGCCTCGGCGTCCATGACAGCGACGGCATCCGCTCAATTTGGCGGCTTCGCACCATGCCCTCCTGGCATCATTTGCCCTATCCTGCCCAGGGACAACGTTCGTCGTCAAGCAGTTGTCACAGTCATCGACGAGGATTGCCCCGAAAACCAGGCAGCTGCCGCTTTGCCCGTCGTCCCGGAGACCACAGAGACAGTCAAAGTGTGCCCACCTCAAGGCTGTGACCACGAAGTCATCCCCCCTCCGGCACAGCCCACGGACGCCCTGGCCGCAGAGGCTGGCATCCCAGCCGAGCCAGTCGAGCCATTTGCTCCCGTGGAGCCTGCCGCCCCCGTTCAGCCTACGCCTGGGCCCGCTGGTGTATGCCCTCCTGAGCAGTGCCCCGAGTGCTCCCCCGACGTTTGCCTGCCTTGCACTGCATCTGGGGACTGTCCCGTCTGCGACGGCGGAGTGGACGTTGTTTGCCTCCCCATCTGCCCCGACTACTGCCCCCCTGCCCCTGAGCTCAACCTGCCGACGCCCGCCCTCTCGTCCGCGGCCGCTCTGCCTGTGGTGCCCACCCCCACCGGGTTCGTCTCGTCGAGCAACCCCGTTACATCTTCCGTCGTCGGCACCCTGGACGACTATGAGTTTGAGCAAGATGTCGCCAGCGCCATCCCCACCGCGGCCGCTGAGAGGCAAGTGCGTCCTGCTCCCGGTGTCTACTTGGGCATGGCGGCTGTGTTTGTCGCGGTCAACTGGATGTAAAAGAGAGGCGGATCATGAACAGGGGGACATTATCACGACATGAGCAATGACTGGAATTGGCATTTGATTTACACTGGGATACTTGGGTATTGGTTTAATTTGGCTAGATTGGAGTCGGTTATATCCGACCTGCTTGGGACATGACTTTTTAGCATACGCGTTAGATACATTCATTAGCATGAGCTCCTGTGGGGAGGGTCCGTCAATGGGACATATTGCACACCAAACAGCCGCTGCTTCAGAATCTCACCCTTTTCATCCTTCTCGATACGCCATACACTCTGGCCAAAGCCACGCTCATCCTCCACAGGGATGAACATGCTGTGAGAAAGTCAGTACGTGCTCGTGAACCCTGCCTTGTACAGGAGGACTTACCAGCCTGGAGCTTTCAGCTGCTGCAGCAACTCTTGATGGAGCGTGCTCGCCGCGGCCCCAACGTGTATGACATCCCAGTCACTCTTCCCCTCCTCGACCCAGCCCTTGCGTCCATCGCCATAGCGAAACTTGATCCGCCCCGTCTCCAACAATTCCCGACCCCGGGCGCTTTTGCGCGCGTTGTGCTCACCGAGATCCCTGAGCTCGCGAATATGCTCGAGCCCGATGACGGTGCCCTTGTCCCCAATCATCTCCGCCAGCACGTGCGTCAAGTACCCGGAACCACTTCCAATGTCGAGCACCCTTCGTTCCTTGTCCGGGGTCAGGTACGACACACAATACTCTACGGCAGACGCATGCATGTGTGGTGCAGAGATGGTGGCTGAGTGGCCGATCCCTTGGGGGCAGTCCATGTACGGATTGTGTGGGGCGTAGTCGGCGCGGTCCACCTTGAGGAAGGCATCCTTGACCATGGGCGACTTGATGAATTCGGCCGCATAGAGGTTGTTGACAAGCTCCTGGTTGGAGTCACCAGAGCAACGCCAGGCCATGCTGAGAGGACGACAAAGTAAGAATGGTAGTTTCGTGATGGCGAAGCACAGCGGTCTCATAGATCCTGTATCATGTCACGGCCTGCTCTGGCATGCACCGGAACTTTGGTGAAATCCAGCCTGAGCGCGTTTTTGTCGAGCCTACAATGTGTGCAAGTAATCCTGCTTGTGTGAAAGATGATGAATCTGAGCTAGGATCAAGGCGGCCTGTCAGTTGTCTGAGGTATTCATCAAGTGGTGCTGTCGGTATGAGCTCATGCGGGGCTTCATCACATGCGATCATCTGACTGCTACTGACCTCACGATGCACGCGGTGGCGGCTCACAAGAAGCCTCGAACGGTCCGAGGAAACATGACTTCATTTTTGAGAAGCAAGAGCAGTTGATTCTTTGAGAGAACGAAAAGAAAATGGCGCTAGCCGTGTAGTGTACGTAACCAATGTATCCAAGCCCAAACGCCATCTTTGCTCCTGTTGCTCACTTGATGCCGGAAAGAATAAATGGAAAAAGAAAACATGAGATGGAGACAAGTCGATTAGACGACCCTGTCCGGCGTCTCGTCCTGCGCAATGACTGGCACACCCAGACCGCGGTCGTGGGTCTGGAGGACCAGCTGCTCATGTCGCCTCGCCTTGAGAAATTCCACGGCACTCTTGATCAGAATGAACCATCCAACAATCATCAAAATGTACGAGAGCCAGTCGCTCCCCGAGAAATCGAAAGCACTTCCGCCATCCGTCACATCATGCTCGTCGAAATCGTGAGAGTTCGGGTCCGGTGGCGCAGCGTAACCGTCTGGGCCGCCCATGTTGGCGGGGGCGTCGCCAATCGGGGCAGCCTTCATGTAGAATCCATATTGAATCAACGTGATGCCTAGGCCGGCGCGAGAGCCATTCTTTGCGGCGTGGGTCGAGTGCAGGAGGTAGGTGAGCAGGAAGCCGACAAGTTGGAAGGATGACGAAACCATGCAGTTCCAGATGAATGAGAAGATGGAGCCTACAGGGAGGCCATCGACATACACTTCGTCGGCACCGCCGAGCCCAGGTGCGAAAATGGTCGTCTCCCAGTACGGCGGCACTGCGTCAGCAGCCGCTTGCTCGTAGGTCTGGCATATGTTAGTCGAGGGCTAGGCAGGCATGATGAGAGATGGCACGTACGGGCGGTTGTTCTTCCTTCTCGGTCTCCTGCCTCTCGGGCTTGGCCGACATGTTGGCAAAAACACCATCAGTCGCGCCTCCTCCGCCGAAGACTCTCGTGGTGCGTTGCACATTGTCGGCATTGGGGTTGGCAAAGTGGTGACTTGGTTGCGCAACGGAGGGCGAAGAAGCGCCAGCGTTGGCGGGGAAGGAATTCTGTCTCACTAGGCGCTGCCTGTCGTCCGACTCATCGTCGGTATTGTCGTCGTCATCGTTAAAGGCGTCGGCGAGCGTCGAGTCGACCTCCTGGTGTCGTTGACGGTTGGGCGACGACGAACGGGAGTGGAATGAGGGCGGCGGCGAGGAAGGTGTTGGTTGGGAGAGACCGTGGTCCTCTTCGTCGTGAGCGTTGACCTGAGCGGCGTCAGTTCGCATTCAACACGATCGGATAGAGATGACTTACCCGCTCGTACCCCCCGGCCATGATGCGGGTGATGACCACGAGATGCGACGAGTGATGATGTCCAAGGGGATGAGGCAATCTATGGGTAGGCCTCCGCTTCTTCTACTGACTCTGTTAATTCGAGGCAAAGGTCGCCAGGAAAAGAAGAATCGTCGTTAAGAAGGTATCAGGTACGGTCAGAGCGTATCGAGGAAAGGTAAGTATTCAAAGGAAAGCAGGAGCGCCTGGGAGATGATCACCGATTACTACGAGGAGGCACGTACGCGATTGACAGATGGCCAGTGCCAGCGTTCACGGGGATGGGTCGACCCGCTGACGCTGAGACCAGTAATTGCAGCCAGCACTGTACAGCCTCTGTGGCGCAGAAGCCGCTGGAAGGAAAGTGGGTGCCTAAGGCGTATCGCCTGCGATCCCAATCAGGTCCCGTACCCGCAGAGTCCCTGCATGACTAAGTCCTGTGCGGCGACGGATTACTCCGGTGCCGGCGGGTCTCGGCCTCACGCGCACCAATGCGCCGCGGCGCGCGTGTGGTGGCCCCCCAGTTTGGTCAAGTCGGTGGGCTATTTTTTGCGGAAGCTGTCGTTGACGTCGTAGTGCCTGCATTGAGAGCCGTCCAACGTGCAATCTGAACCACGGCCAATCTCGACCACTGCCAACATCGTATCACACAATCATGGCACGACCGCTTTCCGTATGTGCCACTGGTTACCCGTCCATTCCATTACGCTGACGAGGTAGTACCGCATCGCCACCGAGGCGCTGTCAAAATTCCCAAAGCAAGACCTGCGACCAGACTACCAGATCCAGGATGTCCTCCGGAAAACGATTGACAGACGGTTCGAGAACTACAAGCCTTCCATGGAGGCCGAGGAAATGTTCAGGGCGAGATCCCTGCAGATGCTCCAAGAGAACAGGTTCATGGACAAGGTACGCTTTCGTGACATGGACCGTGTTGGAGCCGCGGCTAATCACTGCGCGAAACAGTACAAGCTAAGCGGGAGAATCCTCGAGCCCAAAAGTCAGCCGACCTATTTCGCGGATCTTGTTCGCGAGATTGAAGAGGCGCCCAAGCGTACATGGTTCGAACGGTTAGGGAAAAAGTTGTCAGGAATGGTTCGGTTACAGTGATGAGAGATACCCTTGTATATTCCTTCGTACAACAACAATATCTATAATACCCCAACGCCATGGTTGCCTTTTGGTCTAGATGTAGCGCATTTCCGGGTCCAACCTGTTCATCAGCTCCATGCTCTTCTCGTACATGGTGAAGACGATGCCACCACTGAGCACCAAGCGGGCCAGGCGAGGAAGCGCGCCGCTCCAGAACGTAGTGACGCCTTCGTTCTTGAAGATCATGGTTGCGCAGCGGAATGTGTTCCCGTAGACCTGCTTGGCCTCGGGGCTCTGCATCCTCGTCTTGATGGTGTCAAGAGGCTGCGTGACGGCCACTGTGATCAATCCCGCCAAACCGCCAATGGTGAACGTCGAGACGGTGCCGAGCTTCTCGCCCGGCGCGGTCCACGACTCTGCAAGCTGTCGGAGGGAGGTGTAGCTGCCGAAGCGCACCGCGCTGTTGGCGCTCTGTCGGAGCGTAGTGGGCACGAAACCCTGGAAGAAGCCCGCGAGCCCCCTCTCCCTCGCAATGATGGGTACAGCGTGTAGGAAGCCACGCATACGTGGCTGGGCTCGTTTGCGGTCATCGATCAATGTCGTCTTGATACTCTCGGTCGGCGTGACGGCGAGGAGCGATTCTGTGACGCCTGCGCCGAAACCGGCGAGGACTGTGCGCGGGCCCGTGAGCTTTCCATTCTCGTCGGCCAGCAAGCTCTTGTACTGGTCAAAAGCGACGAAGCCTGCCAAGGGTCATGTTAGGTCAGGGCCTTGTCGGGGCGCGGGGTGGGTTCCTACGGATGCCAGCTTTGGCAGAGTTGCCAATGATCAGAGTCGTGCAACCAGCGTACCACTGCGCGCCAAATGGAGGCCAGGGCAGCTTCTTGCCAGCTTCCAGGCGGCGATTCAGTTGCGATCGTGTCTTGGCGACTGCGGTTCCGTCAGTAAGGAGTTCCTGGACGGCTGCTGAATGAACGCACACTCTGCTGGGTACGTGATGGCAATCTCGAGCGCACCAGCGGTGGATCCGGCGATGATGGACCGCAGCGCACTGGGCGTCTTCTTCTTGGATGGGTCGGCCGGATCTTGGGGCACCGAAGGAGCCATCTTGGGTTCGACTGGGGTGGTTGGTAAATGTCGAACGTGACGATGGTGGGTGGTGGGATTGACGAATAAAACTCCGGTCTCGCGGCAGGGCCTCAATGCCGTCAGACCTCATCACTACCTCGGTAGTCTACCACGAAATCGAAACCACCAGCAGCCGGGAAGCTACCGATGGCGCACAAAGTTCACCATTGGCATTCATCACGCAATGGGATTGCTCTATCTGCAGTACTTTCTTACGATGGCCAGGTGTGCTGGGGCAGCGTGCACATAGGTCGCTGCGGATAGGACCATCACAGCAGAGAGCCAGGGCTCTACCTTTCCATGCTTGTGTTATCTCCCAGGTTAAAAGTTGTTGATGGGCGACTGAACTATGCTTTCCCACGGAATGAAGCGTGCCATTCAACATGTCCCGCCCGGATTCCCTTGCCTAGGCCGCATCCTGCGCGAGACTCATAACCCCTGATCCAACATGGCCTTGACAACCTGGATCTGCTCCAGCACGCTGGATCGACCGGTGCCGCCTTGGGACGATCTCGCCTCGACACTCGTTTCATACTCAAAGGCCTCGGTACTGTCTGCTGTGAACCCAGAATCAATGGCTTGCAGTTGCTCGAGGATCAGCTGGTCCATCGAAATGTCCAGTTTCTCCGACAGCGCAACAACGCGTCCAGAGATATAGTGAGCCTCTCTGAACGGGCATCCCCTCTTCACCAACCACTCCGTGACATCATTGACTAGCATCGTCTTGTCCAGAGCCGCCTCCATGCGCTCTGGCCGCACCTTCAAGGTCGCAATGACCCCATCGAGGCCAGACTCATCAAGTCACAATGCGCTACTCCAACCAGTCAGACGAAATATGGTGAGATGGTAACTAACAGGCAGATGCATATATACACGAGTGGCTCCCCTCCAGCCCCCATCTTTTCACAGCCTCATCTCCACGCCGCGCTTGTGCCAGTATTCACATCTCCGCTTCTGCTCCTCGTCCACATCCTCCATATTCGTCTTGCCGCCCGTGTTCATGACCACCCGCGCCTGATTGTCTCTGCTCCATGGCGTCCACTCCACCGCCCCCCGCTGGCGGAACGTGTTCGGGTCCAGCGTCCGCATGAAACTCGTCCAGTAGCGCTGGATCACGGGCGTCGCGGGCCGGTTCTCCCCGCCAATCTTGTAGCTCTCCGGCGCCTCGTCCGTGTACTCGGCGCCAATGAGCGCCTCCAGCTCCGAGGTGTGCGGCACGCCCAGGCCCTGGGCGATCTGGTCCGGGTCCTCCACGTTCCAGCGGTAGGCCCACGACTTGGCGCGGGGTGCGAAAGCCGCGTTGGCAAATAGTGCTGGGCACGTGTAGCGCACCTCCTGATACGTGTTGCTCGTCTGGCGCCAGTAGCAGCCCTTGTTGGGACACGTCAGGTTGGTGTTGGGGTAGAGCTCGTTGATGTCGGCAAACATCTCGGGCGAGATGGTCGGGTATGCGTCCAGAATGAACTGGTTGCTCTCCCCTAGAGTGGACGCATTCTTGGGCGCAAAGACGGTACCGCCGTTGGTGTCGTCTCCAAAGATGGTTGGCACGTTGATAAACTTCCCCCTCGCGAGGGCGCGGTACGTGTAGTCGTTGACAAAGTCGTTATCCAATACGGGCAGCCATTGGTAGGCCGGAGGCTTGGAACCGCCTGGCAAGGGGATGTTGAAGTTTTGCTCCTGAATCTCGCGCGCCGTCTTGGCCTTGAGGCACGCGAGGCTGTCCCTGCCGGTGCAACCAAACCGCGTGGCAAAGTTGTTGTACTGGTACTCGGATTGCTGGACGGTGAGGAGGCCGGCGAGTGAGGCCGACTGCGAGATGGCGCCGTGAAAGAGCCCTCTGTCGGTCCCATTGCTGTTCGTCAGGTGGAAGAGGACACTCGCACCACCGGCGCTTGTGCCCCCCAGCACGACGTGGTCTGGGTTACCGCCAAACTTGGAGATGTGCGCTTGCACCCACTCGAGCGCCTTCACCTGATCGCGTAGTCCATTGTTCGGGGTGATTTCATCCTTGTGGGTGAGGAACCCGTATGGGCCGACGCGGTAGTTGATGGTCACCACCACCAGATCTCGGTCTGCCGCGTCGATGATGCCCGTCGCATTGAGATTGGGGTTGGAGTTGGTGTTGAAGCCACCGCCCTGGATGTAGAAGAAGACGGGCAGCTTCGATGAGCGAGTGGCATTGGTAGGTGCCATGATGTTCATAAACAAGCAGTCTTCCGAAGTGGTGTTCAAGGTAGGCAACTTGTTCGTGCCCAAGCACGAGAGTCCGACCTTGTCATGTTAATCCTTTAAACTCTCCTTGTGGGCCCGGATGAAGCAACGAACCTGGTCTGCTGGCTGTACCGCATCGTGCTCCTCCGGATCTTGGGGCGGCATGAACCGGAGGTCCCCAAGTGGCGGTGCTGCGTACCGCATGCCGAGCCATTGTGACAGGCCGTTGGGTAACCTCTGGCCTTTGTATGATGCGTAGCCAACATCGACAATCTCGTCCACCGCCAAGGCCGACGAGGCCAAGAGCGCCGCGCTCACCAGCCAGCGTGTACTCCCAAACATGGCTATAGTTCAAGTGCGAATTCCGTGCAAAATGAACACGCTGTATGTCAAAGGACGCGATTTGCAAAAGACCTCGCGGTGCAGGGCCTTCTTATACAAGGGTCCAGTCGCCATGTCTCGGGCGATCCCACCACCGCCGCGGGGGTGGCATCCATCTGCCCGCCATGGTATCGTTTTTTCGCGTCCTACAGCATACGTGATGTGCCCCAACGGTGGCAAAGAGCACCGCGGCTCGTGTCGCGCCCGCAGAGGCACGAGATCGGGGCCGGCCTTGGCCCACCATGCCGATCCGCATGCCGGTCTGAGGTGGCCACACGAGACCCCTACGTGCTTGAGGTGGGTGGCTCTCTGGAACAAAGGGTCCATAGCTATTCGATTGCCAGACCATGAGATGGGTCGGATATGCACGCGGTACGTCAGTCCCTGTGGGTGGTCTCTGCACATTCTCTCAACCGAGGAACCGTGGGCCAAGACGCCACGTCAAGCGTGCCGGCTTTAACAAGGGGGCACCTGCTCAAGCCAAGTATCTCGAGATGCCAGATTTCAATAAATTCTTGTACAATGCTGAGTGTGGAATCTCGTTGAGATTTGATCTGAATCATAGCCATGGCCATTGTTCGAGGCCCTGTGCCAGGCAAGACACAAGAAAGCTGCAGGTCTCACTCGAGTCGGACCTCTGGTCGGTGATCCCATCCCATCGCATGTAATTACGTGACCACCATCCCCTCAAAAGGTCCGGGCGGTCAAAAGTACAAGGCCAGGTCTCACCTGCTTCTTAGATTCCGGTCACACCCGCGTTGGGCCCCGACCACAGGGCCCTGCTATCGCGATCAGCAACGTGGTTTCGTCGCCACACAGTGGTGCGGAGATGTCGGAGTTCCCAGTCCGCACATGGGCCCAGCATTCCAGTACAGTCAGATCACACAGCGCCAAGTTCAACCGAGGGTGCAGTCCGAGGCCGCATGGGACAACCCGTGCCAACCTCACTGCGTCAAGGTCTAAATGCAAATGTATGATTGACCCAAACGCCGCCCACTATCATGCAAGATGCAGCCAAAAATCGTCAAGTCGTCCACCATCATACCGTCCCCTTTTCCCATCGTGCCCGGATCGTGTTCTTCCAATCCTGAAAATTCAGTACGACGTCGTCTTTGAGGACCTGTCCCGTGTGCAGGACTCGCTGTAGGGGCGGCACTTCCATCCACGCGTGATCGGGGCGGCAGAGGCTCGTCTTGTCTGTCCCTGGCTGTATTCTCGTGTGCAGACATCTTCCACAGAATGGGTCGAGGCAGAAGTAGCAGAGGTAGAATTCGGCGTTGGACGGTACAATCTCGAGACAGTTTGCGCAGGACCGATTGGACGACTGGATGTTCGGCAGCTTGGGTTCCAAGCGAGTATGCACGGGCGAGTCGCCGGGCGTGCTGAGGGACGCCTCGGGGTTGAGACGCCGCATGGACACGGCCAGGGCGAGTGCATTTTCCTCGTCCCCCGCTGCGACGAATAGCTTGAGCAGGTTCTCAAGGGCAAACTGATCGTTTTGGAGGTCTTCGTCTTCAAGAATCTCGCAGGATTCCAGAATGAGAGCCGAAAGCAATTTCTCCGCGTCCTTCTCCCGCCCTCGAAGACGGTAGAAGAGCGCGAGATAAATGGCCGCCGCGTTGACGTCGGAACCAAGCATGCTCGCGGGCAGGTCGAGATTCCGATGGGCGTTTTGCTTCGCCTGCACGTTCTCAAGCTTCTGAATCCACCGGTCGGCGCCCGAGGAAGTGACGCCGGCTTGGAGCACCATGCCTCTGTACAGCGAGGCCAGCTTCTGGAACGACAGGGCATGCGCTGACCTCGTGGGGACGTTGCCTCTGGGTCGAGACTCGACCAAGGAAATCTGCTCAAATACCTCAATGGCCTCGTCAAAGTTCCTGCCGTACACGAGCGTGTTGCCCATGGCGAGAC
The DNA here is from genome assembly GCA_027569275.1 of Emericellopsis terricola. Classification (NCBI taxonomy): domain Eukaryota; kingdom Fungi; phylum Ascomycota; class Sordariomycetes; order Hypocreales; family Bionectriaceae; genus Emericellopsis; species Emericellopsis terricola. Next base: position 878,746 of record JAPDEU010000005.1, on the reverse strand, counting down.
GGAGGTACAGCTCCTTGAGGGCGTCGCGCCGATCATGCGCCACGTCAATGCTCATCTCCAGCCTTTGCACGAGGAAGTCGGCCTTGCCCGTCGTGCAGGCCGCCTTGGGCAGCCACTCGAGGACCACGGGCTTGTTGTGCTTGGCGCACAAAAAGTCCACCAGACGGCTCTGCTCGCGCGTGCGACTGGACGGTTGGAGTGCCATGTCTTCTATGATCTTGATCATTTCCTCGTGCCTGTTCTCAGCCGCGAGCACGTCGAGGAAGCCCGTAACCGCCTCGAAGCGATCGTGATAGTCGATCGCAGCATTCTCAGCGCTGTCAAGGGCCTTGTGGAAGTATTGGATGGCCAGCTCTACTTCACTGGCTCGATAGTAGCACTGCGCGATGAGAAACTGGTCCTTGTATAGCCTCCATTGGCTTGCGCCTCGTTCCGCCAGGGTGAGTGTTCCGTTCTCGAGGAGGTCCTGCTCCTTGGCTTCACACTTGAGCGCTAGATGCAGCGCTTCGCCATAGCGCTCCTCGACGGACAGGCAGAACGCCTTGCGACCCAGAATCTGGACGCTGTCCGGCTCCAGTTTCAAGGCGCTGTTGTAGTGCTGGAGAGCTTCCTCGTTCATGCCACTCGTGAGGAACGTGCTACCGACGCGACGGTACCAGTGGGCTGTCTTCTCAAAAGCGGCCCATTCAGTCGCCTTTCCGATTCGGGTCACCACTGGAATCGCCGACCAGTGGCATTGTGAGTCGGACCACTTGTGGCCATCCTCCATGTACGCGATGCTCTGCACGATTTTGAAGCAGAACCGAGTGGGGACATACTTTTTGAAGGTGGGATCGAGCCATGCCCGAGCGTAGAATCTGCCTATCGCGTGGAAGAGCCCTGTGGACTTTTGGACGGAACCCGTAGCCCACTGCTGCGCCTCTTGGCCGAGGCCCGACAGAACGTCCGGGTCACTCATCCAAGTCTTGAGGGCAGTAATATTGCTGTCGGTCAGAACCTCGAGGCCCTCGTCGTTGTGCTCGTACAGGGCACTCCAGTCGTAGATGATGTCGTCCTGGGTCAGCATGCGGTAGATTTGCGGCCCCAGTCTGTGCTTGTCCTCCACGCGGACCGACGAGGGCGGAAGCGCGGCAAGATGCTCCTGCCAGTACCACGCGGCATACTGCCTCAATGCATACTTCTTGGTGCCAAGCTTCTGCTTGTCGAACCATTTCTTGTCGTTGAAGATCCGGAGGCAGGTTCCAAGCACGTGGAGACGCGCCTCGTGGATGTCGAACCCAATCTGCGGACCGTTGACACCCTTGGTGGCGGACAGGGTATCTTGGTCGCGAAAAAAGTCCCTCACCGAGGCGTGGAAGAAGGTCACCATGGTGGTGGACTTTTTGGACCGAAACTCCATCTCGTCACCCCCATCGAGAAGCTCGGGTCGTCGTGCGGGACTGCGAGAGATGCTGTATCGTCGACCCGGGCTTGTCTCGCCGATGGTGACAGGACTGGTCTGCCTGCGGTTGTAGCTAATACGGCCGGTGGGACTGACAACTCGTTGCGGCGACTCCTTCTTGCCCGTGGAGCTCGAGCGTCGGAATCGGCCGGTGGGGGAATCTCGCTGGCCCCTTTGTGCGCGCTCGTGACTCTTGACGAGATCATCGGTGGTGAGGCCATCTTCACGCTCGAGCTCAAAGAAGCAGGCATACTGTCCGCGCAGGGTATCTTCGAAGCGGAAGGGCGGGTCTCCGAATCGGAGGATCAAGATGGCCTCGAGCTGCTCGAGGGTCAGGGTCTGCTCGGCGCAGGTGACCCAGCGAAGCATCTCGTTGAGGTCTGTCGCCTCCTCCTCTGTGATGGTGGCGGCGAGGTTGGCGAGTGTGGCGCTGAGCACGCCGTTGATCTCGCGGGGGAACGACTCGAGCGACTTGAGAATGGTGGTGGGCCTCCGCTTGCGGTTCATGTCGGCCAGCATGAACTTGGCGAGGATGAAGAGTCCGTCGACGCGCTTGGCCATGGCCCTGATGACCTCGTTTTTGAACTCGGTGGTGCTTCTGAGCAGAAGTCTGGAAGAATGCACCTCGGCTTCAATGTACGCCAGCACGTCCTTTGCGTTTCGATCGGGCGTGACGTGCACGACGGTCAGACTGTGCTGTGTCAAGGGCGGGTCCAGGTGCGACGTGACAAGGTCGGCCAAGTAGGACCTGCCCACGAGAGCGATCTGAAGGCGGGAACGCTGTGCGGGCCGTCTCGGCGTGTCATCCTGGGGGTCCAGCTGGCGCAGGAGTTCTTGCATCTCCTCGGGCTCCGCCTCGTCGATGCCGTCCAGGAAGACGTGGAATGCACGTCCACGGGTATCCTGCTCAAAGGGCTGGACCAAGAGTCGTCGGAAGGCACTCGGGATGGTCTTGATGTCATCACTGCTGCGCACGATCCGGGCGACCGACTTGCCGTAGAGGGCGTCGCTCTCGCTGAGCTGGTACGCCACGTCCCGCAGGGCCTGCAGAACCGACCGTGTCTCTGGATTGTTGGAGCGGAAGAAAAAGTATGCAACGTTGGACAGGTTGTCCGTGCCCCATGCAACCAAGCGGCTGGCCAAGAAAGACTTCCCCGTGCCGGGACCGCCTGACATCCACAGGTAGCGCGTCTCGCCGTGGACCCAGGCCTTGAGGCCCGAGTCGTCCAGCAGCCAATCGCCCGTCCCCGGCACACGGCTCCTCTCAAAGGCCGTGTAGTAGTCCTCGGGGAAGGGGGAGGGTTCCAGGATCTCCCGGAGCCGGTCCTGGTGGGTGATTGTGGCTCGCTCCTTGTACTCTGTCCTCAGCTCCTGGATGCTGTCGTTCATTTGCGAGACCATGTGCTCCACGCGGTCGGTCTTTGTGTCGATGCGCGCGACGCCGGCGTAGGTCTCGGCAATGACCTGCCGCTCCTCGCCGAGGGTGAGTTTCTGCAGGTTGGCGAGGGCGTCCTGCACGGGGCTGTCGGCGCCAAAGAGGTTGCGGAAGTAGGCCTTGACCCTGCCACGGCGAACCTCCTTGGTGGCGAGCACGAGGACCTGGAAGAGGGCGCTGAGGATGTGGACGAGCTTCTGGCGGAGGGCGGTGGACATTTTGTGCTGCAGGTAGACGTGGAAGCGCGCGGTGAAGTCCTTGAGCTGGTCAAACAGGTCCAGGATGGAGTCGTAGGTGGAGGACACATTGTTGGCCGCGTTGACGAGGAACATGACGGCGGAGAAGATGGACTGGGTGGGCGGGAAGATCTCGCTCGTCGCGCCGCTGACGACGTTTCCGACAATCTCGACGGGGAGGAGCATGGTGCTCAGGGCGCCGAACAGGGACGCCCGCTTGGCGCGAAAGGCCGAAAAGTGTTCATTGGAAATGTCGAGGTGCGTCTTGAGGTCGGCCAGGGTGCGCATGGGCGGGCTCATAAAGTCGTCGAGGTTGTCTCCTGACGACTCGCGGTAGAGTGTTCGGGCATCGGTGAGGACGGCTTGAAACTGGCTCGTCTCGTAGCCGGGAGGCTCTTCATTCTCTTTCTTGGACCCCATCTGGACGTGCTTTGACGAGATGGGGGCCAGATCTGGTGTAACTAAATTTCGTACAACGCGGGGGATGAGGAGGTGCGTGGACGCGATGCTGGGCTCTTGTATGCAGTCCTTGACTCATCGCCTGTACGGCTGGCTGCCAGTTGGGCTGTGCTGTGCCCCTCGTGGTGACGGCCTGGCGAGCACAAGCGATCGCTACAGCCTACGCCCTGCAAAGGAAGCTGCAGGATGGTGCCAAGTCGAGAGAGAGGGTGAGGCGGACAAGGCAAGGAGACAGCGTGGTGACCGGCGCTGGGATGCTGGCGCTATGCGTTTGTCGTGCGTAACCGGGCGTTGGATACCGTCCCCTCCACGACGAAGGTGTCGTGTGTGGACAGGGAGGGGATACGCATCATGCCGTGCCTCACCCGCGGGGCGCAGGGCAGAAGGTAAGCGGCGAACAGGGGTCGTGATCGCCATGGCTGATTGGGCACATGCCGGCAGGGCTGCATCGTCAGCTCATCAGTCGCGTTGCAGGAGCCTGTCGTCGGTGTGGGCGGCTGTCGTCAGCCGTTGCGGCGGCGTGGTGGAGCGGGAGCATGGATGGATGTGCTGAGGGCTTGATCTTAGCGGAGAGTGATATTGAGGATCTACAGTACTTGAGGAGGGTGGAATTAGAGGAGGGCGGGACTGAAGCCTGGCTGGCGATGGCTGCCTGCGAGTGAGGCTGGCGGACCGTCCCAGCCCCGTCAAGCCACCAGACTTTCTGGCCTACCCTAGACACTGGTAGGTCGACTTCTGGAATCTCAGGCCAACCTCACATTCCACGCTGCACCTCCTCTTCCTCCGCCTCCCGCTCGCTCATGGTCACTTTTCAGATCAATTCAATCAATACAAGATAATAACGAATCAATTTCTTGCGCTACACTGATTACTACTTCATAATCCTGTACACCTGGTACTCGTCGCCCTCGCTGACCGGGAAGACGTTGAACCTCGCATACGAGTCGATGTTCTCGGGCTCCATGACGTTGAAGAGGTGGGCAGCGTTCTTCTGGCGCGTGCTGACAAAGTAGCCACCGGCCGGGATGCTGATCTCCTTCTCGACAATCTCGGCGGTGACGGTGGTGCGGACGAGGCCCTCGTACTTGCTGGTGTCGAGGACGGCCGAGGTGATGTTGTAGGCCTCGACCTGTCCGCGAAAGTCGGCGCGGAGGGTGTCGACAGTGAGGCCGGCGGCGCGCAGGCGGTCGGCGACGTCGCCCCAGGCGCGGGAGAAGAGGTAGGCCTCGGGGCGGGGGCGGGTGAGGTTGGCGGCGAGGGGCGTGGCGTTGAGGAAGGTGACGGGGACGTCGACGAGCTGGCCGCTGTTGGCGTCGACGTAGGTCCAGTCAATCTGGGTCTCGCGGGACGCGTCGGTGACGATGATCTCGTCGTCGCTGGCGATAAAGTCGGCGCGGGCGGCCTCGATGGTGTTGTAGACGTCCTCGGCGTTGTCGACGGCGGTCTGGAGGAGGGCCTCGAGCATGACGATGCCCGTGGCGACGCGGCGCTGAAAGTGCTGGTCGGCGAGGCGGATGCCGCGCGTCTCGTAGAGGAAGACGAGGGCCTGGCTGAGGGCGATGGACGTGTCGCCAATCTTGGCGTCCGAGGTGGTCTCCTCGAGGAGGAGGTCGTCGGTCCCCGGGTCGGCCGTGACGTAGGCGCCCCAGCGCAGGCCGCGGGCCTCCATGGCGGCGGCGATGCTGTCGGCAAAGAGGCCCTCGGACAGCTCGCGAATGTCCCTGTGGATGTTGAGGTTCTTCATGGCGGAGAACTGGCCGTCCTGGGCGGGCAGCCACTGCGCCTCGGCGCCGTAGCGGCGCGAGGCCGTGTACTCGTGGAAGTCGACGGCAATGTGCGGCGCAAAGTCCATGACGAAGCGCTTGATGGCGCGCGTCTGCGGGCTGGCCATCTTGGTGTGGTCGCGGTTGGGGTCGAACGAGGTGGCCAGCTCGCGCTGAAAGTACTCGACGCCGTCCGGGTTGTAGCGCGGCAGGACGAGAATATCGGCCTTGTCGAGGACGGAGGCGGCCCACGTCTGGTTAGCGTCCATCTTGCCGAGGAGGGCGAGGAGGGACTGGTCGCCGCCGGGCTCGTTGCCGTGGACGCCGCCCTGGAGGTAGATTTTGAGCTTGTCGCCGCCGTCGGCGCCGTTGGCGAGGGCGTCGACGCTGGGCGTCGTCGACAGGTAGACGTAGGGGAACGAGCGGCCCTCCTCCGACGTGAAGTCGGCGACGCGGTAGCTCATCCAGTCGTTCCTCGCCGCCAGCGTCTGGAGAAAGTTCTCGAGGACAAACTGGGGCGTCGGCCCGCTGGTACCATTGGTCCACCCCTTGGGGACGGACTTTCTGTCTGTGAAGGCGGGCGAGAGCAGTTCAAAGTCGTCCAGCGGCGCAAAGTTCCTGGCGACCTTGCGCGAGTCCTTCGCGACGGGGCTCTGGTTGTCGGCGTAGGCGAACTGGGCCGAGACGGAGCCGGCGGCGAGCAGGCCCGCGAACAAGACAGAAGTGACACCCATGATCGATGCGGAGCGAAGAACGGATGAGGCAAAGCACTACTACGGTCTGCCAACAGAATGAGGCCGCCGCTCCCACTTATACCAGTTGGAGATGGATTGTCGTCATCTCTCCACGGCTTATCAGTCTAGGTTGGTCGTTGCTCCACCCATGCGGACGGCTCAGACGCAGGAGGATGGGGCCGTTCCCCTCATGCGTACCCCAACCGACGTGGAAGACGGGAATTCGTGTGGGCAACAGACCCGTTTGGGCAGGTCGAGCGAACGAGCGTGGGTTCTCGGCGCGCCACCGCGCCCTATGCTCGCCACGGCTCCTTTGACATGGACACTGCCTTGACCGGGGGTGCTGGGCCGTCGTCACCTAGACTCACCTCGCATTGTTGTCTTCGGGCCGACGAGGATCAGGATTCGGGGGCCGCGTCGAGCCATTCCCGAATGCGAATATGGACAGCAGGGGAGACGAGATGGCGTGCTGGGCACAATCACAAGAGGGATGGCCCCTCGGTCAGGGTTCACCAAGGCAGCGCACAAGTCACAGGGAGAGCAGACGCAGACAGGCATACCGACATGTTCCGGCATTCAACATCTATGTACACATTTCTCATCTACACATCTACACATGGCGCAACCAGCCCTCCCGCTTAGTGGGCCAGGCCGGGGGCGCCGCAGGGGCCGACGTGGCCGTGGGCGGCCTCGGCGTTGGCGCCGGAGCGCTCCCAGAGCTGGGCGCGGTCCGAGGCCCAGCGGCGCTTGGCGAGGTCGACGGGCTCGAGGGACTCGAAGCTCATGGCGTACTTGGCGACCGAGTTGGCGATGCTCTTTGTGTTGAGGAGGAAGGCCTCGAGGTTGACGTTGTCGACGTTGTCGCCGATGCGGTGGTAGTTGACGTCGTAGGCGACGCCGGCCTCGCCGCCAAAGAGGGCGGCCTCGGCCTCGGTCTTGAGGCCCTCGGCGCCGGTGAAGAGGCCGCCCGAGGGGATGCCGTTCTCGATAAAGGCGGCGTAGTCGGAGCGTCCGCTGAACTCGGTGGGGACCGAGTTCTGGCCGTTGCGGGTGTAAAACTCCTCAAACTCGCGCTCGATGGCGTCGGAGCCGGGGGGGCCGGTGAGGTTGAAGGCGCTGCCGTCGCCGTCGTAGATGCCGTACATGTAGTTGGGCGAGGCGATCATGTCAAAGTTGAGGTAGGCGCGCATCTTGGCGAGCTCGACGTCGGACGTATTGAGCTGCTTGATGTAGTAGTAGGAGCCGAGCTTGCCAAACTCCTCGGCGCCCCAGAAGGCGAAGCGGACGGCGTTCTTGATCTTGAAGCCGGCGAGGTACTCGGCGACGCGGAGGATGCCAATGGTGCCCGAGCCGTCGTCGTTGATGCCGGCGCCGGCAAAGACCGAGTCGGAGTGGCCGCCGACGACGAGCACGTTGTCGTGGTCACCGGGCTTGGTCTCGGCAATGACGTTGTAGTTGACGCGCTCCTCGACAACGGCGTCGAGGTTGAGCTCGCCCTCGACTCCGCCGGCGGCGATCTTGGCGGCGATGGCCTGGCCGTCGGCCTGGGTGACGGTGACGGTGGGCACGTAGTCGCCAAAGGGGTCGCCGAGGGTGGCGGCAAGGGGGCCCTCAACGTTGTTGTAGATGATGAGGCCGCTGGCGCCGGCGGCCTTGGCGCTGATGGACTTTTGGCCAAAGGCGCAGACACCGCGCGAGACGAGGACGACGCGGCCGGCGGCCTCGGCAGGGTACTCCTCGGGGGTGCAGCCGAGGCTCTCGACGGCGACAATGGGGCCGTTGATGACGCCGCCGGCCGTGTAGGTGGCGGGCGACGCGGCGACCTCCTCGCCGTCGACGGTCAGGCTGCCTTCGGCGCGGGCGAACAGCTCGGTGAAGGGCTGCTTGTAGACGTTGTAGTAGTCGAGGGCGTCGAGCGTCTCAAAGAGCCAGTCGGTGGTGGCGAGGTGGCCGCCGCCGCCAAAGGCGCGGTTGCCGCCGTTGGCGTCGGCAAAGTCCTGCAGCTTCTGCGCGCCCGAGACGAGGTCCTCGACGTTGACGAGGGCCTGCAGCTTGTCCGAGTCGACCCAGCCCTTGGGGCAGTTCTTGGAAGCCTGGGCGAGGGCAGGGAGCGACAGGGCCGCCGCAGCGGCTGCCGCCCCGCGGAGGGAGGTGGTGGACTTCATCCTGGCAGGGAGATCACGGGGAAGGGAAAGGCGTGAGAGGACAGGAGAGGAGGCAGGGAGACGAAGAGGCTGCGTGCGCTCAGCGGTCGGTCAGAGCAGGTGTAAAGGAGGACCGGGCGCGTCGACGACTTTTTGTACGCCAGCACATTCCAGCCCACCCGCTCGCATGTGGCCGGCTGTGCGTCCGTCGGTCTGCTTGTTCCTCAATCATGTGAACGATCCCTGGCCCTGCATGCACGCGAAATCGAGCCGCGCGATGGCGTTCTCGTCCGCAAATTGGCCCTTTGGCTCGTCCAGGCATGGCAGGCAGGCCAGGCTGGGCACTTTTCCTGCGTCGCCGTGCATGATAAACGTAGCTGCCGCCTGCAGGCAAGCCGTGGCTCGATTCAGTGAGGTAGGCCGGCCGCCGGCCAGGGGAACTGCCTGATCGGGCCATGGTCCCCTTGGCCTCGACGGGGGACTTCTGTCTCCGCGTGCGGGGACGCTGCGTATCGATGGGCACCTTTTTCATGCTTGCGCTTGGCCCTGGCGGACGGCTGGCCCGCACGGCGAATCAGCGCCGTCCGTGGGAGGCCGGGGCTCGTTCGATCTAGCGCCGGAATGGCAGGTCAGCACGCGGTGGCGTCTTGGACGCTTGGAAGCTGGAAGCTGGAAGCCATGGAAGGTCTTGGCGGTTCTGTTCTCTGGTGGCAGGCAGGGCGCCTCTGGTCGTCGACCGTTTGCTTGCCCCGGCAGGACGGCCTCTGGCGCTGGCCGAGTGGTTCGCTGTTTCGTTATCGGCGCATCCGCAGAAACGAGACTTGTTTGTGTAGAGGTGGATCTGAGGACTGGACTGGATGCTCCCTCCCCGGCATCACCGTCTTGGCAGGCACGTGACAGCATGCCTGGCTACCCTGTAGCAGTCTATGCGTGTACCAAGCACAGACAGGAGATTCACACGTCTGGCCAGCCTTGTATTCTGTGCATGGAAATTGAGCTCTTCAAAAAGGTCCTCTCGGTACTTCATTACTACTATCAGTCTCTATGGACCTGTGCCGTGGCTGCTCAGTCTCTGATCGTGTTCTGGTGTACGTATCAGGCAGCTTGTCAGGCAGCATATGCCAAAAAGCCTGATTGGATAGGAAGCACTTTTGGCCCACTTTTCAGCTCCTGCTTCATGACCGCGATTCTCACGACTTCTTCCAACTTCCTTCATGCTTCCTCACAGCTTTCTTCACATGCTAATCACCTGAATTGATCATCTTGCTTAGCTCCCTTATGGAACATGAGCGTGCAGTCGCCTCGCAAGCACGTACAGTCGCCTCGTCCTTCCAAGAGCCTCACTTCCAGCCTGAATCCTCCTCCTCTCCTCGACTGACGCATCGTCACGCCCTCGCGGCGACCACCTGCGCCCTCTCGAGCCTCGCAATGTGCCCGTCCAGAGACGCCCTACGCGCCACCGTCTCTGCGCTCTCGCCCGCGACCCGCTGCATCGTGGCGTCGTCCAGCCCGTCGACCCACGCCCGCGAGAGACCCTTGAGCGGGCCGCTGGGGTTCGACACAAAGTCCTCCGTCACCCTGCTCGTAACGTGTCGAATGAACGGTTCCATGGAGATCTAGAGTAGCTCGGTCAGCTCTGCCCTGCCCCTGTACTCCCAAGCACGGCTCACCTGGTAGTACGCGGCCAGCACGTCGTGAATCTCGTGCACAATGTTCTGCTGCCCCGACGGGTCCAGGAACTCGTAGAGCCGCATGGCGTCGTGGATGGGCAGCGTCTCGCCGTACCGGCTGCGCACGCGCTCCAGCGACCGCTGCCACCGCATCGTCCGCCGCCGCTGCTCCAGGGTCAGCCGCGTCCAGTTCGCAATCTGCTTCTCGTACAGCACCGGCACAATCTCCGGGTTGACGAGCCCGGGCAGCTGCGTGCTCTGGAAGAAGGCGAGCTGCGAGCGGATCTCGTCAAAGAGCAGCAGCCCATCTTGGGCTGCTGGTGTCGATGATGCACCGGGAGCAGTCTGCGATGTGGACTTGTTGTTGCTGGCCTGAGGACTTGGCATCGTCAGCGCCTCAAAGGGAAATTGGTGTCCGCGGTCACGCATCCTGGCCGCAAACTTGTCGTAGAGCTGCTTCACCCGTTCCCGCACGCGCATCGCGTCGTCCGGCACCCACCACGGGCTGCTTCATGTACTCCACAATCGTACTCTCGATGCCCCGTATCTCGCTCTCGTTGATGTTCCAGGGGTACGAGTCGTAATTACGACACGTGGCCCGGAATGTACAGGATGCTAAAGTGCGACCGCGTCGGGCCCGACAGCTCCACGCGCAGCACCTGCGTGGCAAAGTTCTTCTCGCCGGGCCCCTGCCCCGGCTTGATGCCCATGTAGTTGGCCGACACATCGTCGATGATGGCCGTGAACTCGTCCTGCGTGAGGGTCTCGCCCACGCGCTCAAAAGTCGCCTGTTGTCCTCCCCCAGTAGCGTCGTCGTCGTCCCCGTCGTACTCAAAGCCCGTGATCGTGACCTCGGGCTCCACAATCGTAATCTTGAACTGCGGTGCCGTGCCGGATGGCGTGCGCCGCGAGACGATCCGCGTCGCGAAGCGCGTGCAGGTCCCCGCGCCGACCGGCAGGGCAATGTCCGTCAGGCTCTGCACCAGCGGCGACTTGCCGCACGACTGGCCGCCCACAATCACCAGTTGCGGGATCTCAATGTGCTGGTGGATCCCGCACGACTGCAGACTGTCAATCGCGTCAAACAATGACCGGCTCTCGGGGCTGTCAAATGGGTTGTCGGGTATCGCCAGGCTCTGTGGCCCGGCCATCCCTTGGTCAGCAGGTGCAAGTGCCGCGGATGGCTCCGCGCCACGCTTGGACGGCACGCTCTCGAGGATGGTGGTGGACGAGGACGAGGACGATGGACTATCGAATGTAGACGAGAGGGAGGGGGCTGCCCGTTCCTCAAAGATACGCAGCCAGGTAAGATCAAACGAGGAGTGCAATGACGGGCCATGGATGGCCCTTTGGCCTGTCATGCACGTGCGCTCGTATGGGGAATGTAAAGTGATGCCTCATGGCTCTTGGACTGTCGAAAAGACGTCGCTCTTTGCGAGCAGCTTCGCTTGACTGCTTGTGACCAGACGTGTGTTGAGACGGCCGGCACAGGCGGCGCTCAAGTTTGGGAGGCGGCCGGATTTCAAGATAAGTGTTCGAAGAGCTTTCTCTTTTGCCATTCGCCTTTCTCAGCACACTTTCTATTGGACGAGATTCAACAGGAACAGATCTGCCCGTGACAAGCGTGCCCCGGGCTTCGACCGGCTGTCTGTTCCGGCACTCGGAGTTTGGACCCACCAGATCGGGCCGAAGCTCTGATCGAGCGCCCCACCTCGAGTCCGGAGGGCCCGGCGTGCACCCACACTGTGGAATCACTTGTTGGTTGAATGAGGGAGCGAGGGCGACTGTGGATAAGAATCGAAGGTAATCTCATTCATCAAATAACTGTCTCAAAACGCACCTGGGACTACTACAAGTGCAGCAGTGCCCAATCACGAATTCAGGGGAAGTACATTAGTTGCCCTTGGCCTCGGGAACCTCGACTTCCTTGGCGGCCTCCTCAAACTTCTTGATGGCGTCCTGAAGGGCCTTGGCGGGATCCTTGAGCATATCCACCTCCATACCGACCTGGCCGACAATGGTGTCGATGGCGGCGAGCAGCGTACCTGTTGCGGATATTAATTTGCTCTATTCGCTCGGTTTCAAGCACAGGTCTGCCTACCGAGAGTGGCGCCGCCCTGGGGGGCGACCTGGCGCGCGACCATGGGCATGGCCTGAGCCATCTTGGCGTCCATCATGGCGTTCATGGCGGTCATCTGGTTGGACATCATCTCCATCCTGTTGTTCATCATGGCCATCTTGTTCTCCATCATCTCGGGGCTCATGGCGGCGGCAGAGCCGAGGAGGAGGGCGGACGCAATGGTGTAGATCTGCATGGTTGCGGTTGTGGGTTGGAAGAGTTGGAGTGTGAGGTGTTGAGGTGCTTGTTTCTGTGAGATGTTTGATGTGATTGTGGATGTCAAGGTGGTCAGTGTCGAGTTCAACCATCACATCTTATACCATCCAGGACAGGACACTGCATCGCGATGAGCCGCGATTCACGCGCGATCCTTCCGTCAATACCGTGAGACACGGCTTCGGGAGGCGTGACGCTGCTAGGAAGCCCATTCCTCTGGATGCCGCGATATGCACGGCCAGGATGGACTGGAGTGGCAGGTCTGTCAACACTGGGGGGGGCTTCCCCGCCAACAACACGTGGATCCCCGTCTGCTCTGCCCTGTCAACCAGAGACAGCCGAGTTCCAGACGGGCGAGAGATCGTCATCGTGCGTGACGCTTGCCCAAGGTCCTGGAGCACGCATGCCCGTGGCGGATCACTCTCTCCCATTGTCCACATTTGGTGTCTACTGCTGGCCATCATTCGCCGCCTCATTGGCCATGGCAAGTAACCAAGGGAATGTCTGGAATGGCACGCATCGGGTCCCTTGGCAGCTCCATACAAAGGGAGAGGATATTTGGTAAACACGGTTCACACTACGTGCCTGTGTGAGACAAGATCCCCATCTCCCCTTTCGGGTATGCTGCTGCATGTCAATTGACCAGCTGCCGCCCGTCAGCCAGTTGCACACAGGTCGTCCATCCACCAACTTCTGTTCCCCCAGAAGTCCACGTAAATGAAGCTGGTTCGGCATGATGGATGCGTTCCAGCAGATGGTGGCCCACTCGGGCTTGCGCGGCCTGAACCTGCTGCCTCGCCGTCTACCACGTCAAAGCATGCCGACAAGAAGCCGTTCCTCAAGGAGATACCAGAGGCCTCAAGTTTGGCATCCACGTCATCCACTTCACGGCCAATGGGCCCATCATCGACGAGGAGAATGGCAGGGAGGAACGGGCGTCACCATGAGTGCCGAGGATGTCGGTGAGTGAACTGCACCTGTATCTGTCCAAGCAGTCGTCCTCCCTGTAGACCCACGAGCTCGACTGGAGGCCTGCACCCATAGATCATCAAAATCGTATCATCATAAACATTGTCTAGCCGCACGTCCACCACGTAAAAGTCTTTCTGAAAATGCCTCAAGTCTGAAAAGAAATTGCCCATGCTAGGAAAATGTCCAATACTCCAGCCCCATGCGCCGCGTACCATATTCATGGAAAAGTCGTCGTCGTCGTCGTGTTCCCGCCGAGGGCAGGCATGCTCCTGTATAATCCCAAGAAAAACGTTTCTAACTGCGACCCCGGACCGCGTCGGCCGCCTTCCCTCCTCTGCCGCCATGGATTGCGCTGCCAGCCCCGTCCAAAAAGAGTCCCTCGCTGAGCTTCTTGGTGACGGATTCCGGGTCTGGCTCGTCGGCGCCCACAAAAGTCCAGCTCTCCTCGTCGTCGTCGTCGTCAAACTCATCGCCCGTCGGCGCACTGGTCGAAGCAGGCACAGGGTGGTTCTTGCCCGCCTTGCGTTCGACCAGACTCTTGGAGTAGTCGAGGTCGCGGTAAATCGCCTGGATGGCGGTATCAACCCCATTCTCCTGAATCTCGTGTTAGCACATGTGCGTCGACAGTCACTGAAGCACCTACAGAGCGGATCTGTTCTCCCAGCACCCTCGCCTTCACAATCATGCGCTCATTCCTCGTGGCCTCCCAGAGGGCCCTGCCGAATGCATTGGTGCCCCATCTCTTGAGAGCGATTCCCACACCCAGGTCCTCCACGCGCCCGGCAAAAAAGTTTTGATCGCCAAAGAATGGCCGGATTATGGTCGGAATGCCCGCGCGGAGACTGGCGCCCGTCGTTCCCGATCCGCCGTGGTGAGCCGCTGCATCAATCTGTCGAAACAGCCAGTCGTGCGGCGCGCTCTTGATGACAAAAATGTCGGATGGCATTTCGGGTTCCTCCCGCTGCGGTTTCGTAGAGGCATCGTCCGCGCCAGCACCACGCTCGGACCAGCCCTTGGAAAGGATACAGCGGACATCGGCCTTCTGCACCGCGTCGATCACCTCCCGCGTCATCTTGGGGACGTCATCCACAATGATCGACCCAAACCCAACATAGACAAGCTTCTTGCCGTCATCCCTCGCTTTCTGAATGAACCCCGCCAGGTCGGACGGCGGCTCGTACCCGCCCGCCTCGTCCAGGAACCAGTAGCCAGTCACCCGCACCCAGTCCGAGAAGTCGAGCGGGGGCGCCACGACGCTCGGGCTAAAGTTGTACAAGAAGGGCACCTTGTTTGGCTGCATCTTTTCCAGATTCGTGTTGGGCAGACCCAGTGTCTTGTTGCGCCACCGGTTGACCTGGTAGGACGTGGCTTTCCAGAAGAGGTTGTCAAACATGATGTATGTCATGTAGTTGTAGGCACCGCCCAGCCGGGACTCTGGCATCACGAAAGCGTGAGGATACGCTCGCGTACGGGTCCACGGCATGGTAAACGCGCGGAAATAGGGAATCCGCAACCGCTCAGCAATGTGAATGCCAGCCATGGCGGACGGCGACTCGATCAGGAGATCCGTGTCCTGGCAAGCCTCCCAAGCAGACGTGAGCAAACTGTCGATCCATCCTCGAAAGGTCGCGTTGGCTTCCCGGAGGAAGGCAATGGTAAAGGTCCCGTGCTCAATGCAGAGTCGCATGAGAGAACCGGGGTCGCCTGCAATCTCCGCAAACTCGATCCCATGCGACTCGATCCATGGCTGGAATTCTGCGTGCGTCGCAATCTTGACCTTGTGTCCGTCGGCGAGGAGTCCCTTGCAGAGCGCAATGTACGGCTGCACATCGCCGCGCGAGCCGATGGTCAAGCAGGTGATTCTCATGGATTCCTTGGGTTTGAAGCTGACAATGGACACATCAGCGCCCTCCAGAATCGTGGGGACGTTTTCGAGGCCTGCAGTGTGCCGAGGCAGCTGCAGCTCGTGCTCCGGGTGCTCCATCTGGCGTGCCGTCTTGAGTGTGTCGTGCTCCAAAAGGGCAGACTGCTCCTCGGCCTCCTCCTCCTCATAGAGGCGTCCAGCTTCCTTCAGGTACCGTGTCGCTTCCAGACTCCGCAGGAGCGTGACGGCACAGTCGTCTCGGTCGACCGCCTGGTTGAACTCAAAGAAGATCTCCTCGTGGCCTTTGATGATGACCACGAGTCCCGAGTATCCCAATCGGAAGCCTTTCTCTTTGTGAACATTTTCCACATCCTGCAACGGCAGGATGAGTTTCGTCCGTGTGCCCGGCAGCAAGCTGCGGAAACAGAAGAAACGGTTGCTCAAGTATATCTTGCCATACAAGGGCAGCACACGGAACAAGTGTCCGTAGTACGTGGCTTGCAGCTTTTCGGTTTCGGGCAAGGCGAAATGCGCACGGAACCGTTCATGAGACATCTGCAGCTTCCCATCCGAGTCCTTCTCAAGGTCGCCATCGTCATCCTCTGGTCTCACGGCGGCAGGGTCGTCATAGTGCTTGCGTTTTCCTTGCCACATGCCGTGTACCTTTTCCACGTAGCCCATGGATTCGGAGGCCAATAGAGAGCTCATCTTCTGGCGTGTGCGATCGAGATAGTCAACAAAGGCGCTGGCTCGCTGTAATGACGATCCCCCCATTTGCGCGATACTTTGCAGAGTTGGCGTCGGCGGTCGATCCTTTTCGCCAGTCAGATCACCTTGTGCGTGCTGCTGGCTTGACTGGCCCGAATATGTAGCCAAAGGGGCATGATGCTCTCTCCCATGACCCTCCCTGGTCTTGTAGGCTTGCGATGCATGCCCATCGTTGGACTGTGGGATTGTCGGACTCTGGCGGAAGACCGCGCTGTCCGTGAGAAGCTGGCTAGCCGAAGGGTCCTCGAGAGCTGAGACACCCAGGTTTGAAAAGCTGGGATCTTCGGCTGACGATTGGAGACAGGATTCGGAAGACGTGACTTGTGACTGGTTTTGCTGCGGTGTCCGAGTGCCGTCTCGACGAGACCGACTCCTGGACCTGCTGCTCCCACGGTGACCCCTACTCTGCGCCCGGCTACTGCTGCGAGCACCCCCACCGTCAAGGCTTCGTCTGCCGATGGAGCGGAATAGGTCCAAGCTTGATTTTCGTGATGCGTCAGGGCTGGCAATCGGGCTGGTTCCACCAGGGGACTGCGGCGACATGGGCGATAAAGTCGACTTTACGGTAGAAACTTGCAAGGAGGTAAGGTTCGCCGCCCGCAAGCTATCACGCAGCCTGTGAGAGGGCAAGGCAGGCGCCTTGAGCATTTCAGACTGTTCAGATCCATCGTTGGATTTCCTCCGGTTGGCCCCTCGCTCCTCAACCATGATCTTCAAAACATCAATGGCCTCCTGGCCGAAACTGAAGAATGAGAAGAAGTATTCATCCATCGCCCATGTTTCGTCATTGTCGATCACGCGGATTTTGCACGTCTCGGCAAATTCCGTCATGTGCACTTCCTCCACGTCCATGATATTAGCGATTGGTAGTGCGATCTTGACGCTGTCGCCCTCGTTGTGACTTCTAAAGATCACACGCTGCAGGCTCTTCACCCATTCTTTCGCGCTGGCTTCGCTGTCGGCACGGAACTTGTAGGTGCGGTGGCGGGTCACAATTTCGAAGCATGCTCCATCCTTGTCCTTTTCTGTGATGGACGCTGAGATGCCGTAACTCAGATCAATCTGTCCATGGGGAAAGTACTGGTTCTGGGTGTCCCGATAATACGAGAGGACATCTCCTTTCAGTCGGAAGTAGAAGCGGGTGTATCGAGGATTCCGTTTGCCCGTCTTGGCCAGGAAGCCAGACTTGAGGACTTGATTCTGTCTCATGTCAGCCTAGAACAGGTGCCTCCGTCTCGTCTTGGTACGTACCACTTTCTTGGGCAAATATGCATAAAAGCAAATGTGCTTCTCTGTGATGTACAGGAAACCTTGCAGCAGAACGCTCTGTAGCAGCCAGCAAGGATACTCCTCGATGACCTGCTCCGGCTCGTCGAATGCGAATATTTCCATTAACCGCTTCGCCAGCAACGTTGCGTCGCTGTGCCTGTCGCCGCCCTGGTTCGCATCAGGCCCGTCAAAGCTAGGTCGGCTCGACATTTCGGCATGTGCTTCGAGCATCCGGCTCATGACTGGCGGCAATCTGTCCGCTGAAGTTGCTCGGGTCAGAGCAATGGCAGGCGGCTGCGACAGGTTGCCAGTTTCATTATCCTCGCTCCCATCCAAAGTTTCTTCGTGCGGTGGCAGTTTTCCTGGTGCGCTTTTAGACTTTGACAGAAGGCGCGGTAGCGAAGGCAGTGATTTGAGGAGGCTGCTACGCCCTGAGACCCTGCGGCGGCGTATGCGGCTATGCTTCCCCTTGTTTGGCGGCGGTTGTAATATGGTTGTTCTGGACAAGTCTTCACTTTTCCGGTGCCCATGTCCCTCATGGAGACCGTCGCCATCCTCATCGCTGCTGCTGTCGTCGAATCTCTCGTTAAAGTCCACCCTTGATCCGGCAGCGGCGATCAACCCAAATATACTCTGATTCATGTTCATCGGTATTCTGGACGTCTGTTCGGGAGCTTCATCGCCGCTGGATGATTCGTCGCTGTCTCGTAGCCGATCGGGCATGTCCGTATCGTACTTGCGCCGCTTCGTCGTCTCCGGTTTCCTGCGAACAGGTCGGTCGGTCGAGGGCGGACCTGCCCTCGCAGGTTCCGTGACCTCCGACGCCATTGTCTGCAGCTGAATCGGGCGACGGTGATAATCCAGGTTTCGTTGTTGATTCTTCACAATCGCACACCGGGCCCCTGAGCGCTGCGTGAAGTGGCGGTTGCGGGCGAGCTTTTGCTTTCAGCTAAGCCGCGGCTTATCATGCCATCAAGGTGTCTGGCAGGCCGGATCGCTGTAGATTGCTTGGACTTCTCTACGATTGCATGGCAGAAAGAATCGGCTACGTAGGCGCTCTCTGGATCTTCTGTGCAAGGCAACACAAACTGATCGGGTCGGTTGGCGGACGACTCATGCTGTCGCTCTCTGACTTGACGTGGTGATCACGCTGCTGGCGGCGGCCCAGCTGGACCATGTCAGGCGGTTCCCGCTGTGGGAGCCTAATGCCCCTGCAGTGGCCAGTAAGGCGCTTGATTGGCCAAAAACGCGCCCCTTATCGATACAGTCCGTCATGACGACACAGGTCTCCGTCCCTGCCACAATCAGTTGCCCATCACGAGTGAGCCAGACGTGGGACCTAACCGCCAAAATTGACATCGACGCTTGAACTTGTACTTCTTGTGCTTGTCTTAGCGAAAGTGCTCACATCAGCGTCCCGCGATGCGCTGGTAGATGGTGGTTGACGATAATCGCGTCATGTGCCGATCCTGCGACTGCGATGCCGGGGCCACGGCAGGCACCATCGGGTGGGTCTGGCATCGACGGTCCCTGGCTACGTCCGTCCCTGGTGTCCCGCCCAATCTCTCGTCGCCTACCCCGTATTCAGTTACCCTGTAATAAAGGTGTCATTGATTACCGTGAGTTCACCTCGAGGCAGTGATGAATGGCAGACATATGTACGCCCGCGATGTGATCTCCTGTGTATTCTTGGTGTGGCGGTGGGAGAGTAAACGTTTATACAATAGCTGTTGGACTGCGGTCTTCTGTTGGGCAACCTAGTGTAGTAAACGAGAGAGGATACGAGCCGATGAACTGACCAGAAATTCGCCCAGCGTCATTACTCCGTCCAATCCTAAAACCACCCACCAGGCAGTCTCTTCAGATGGCATTGACATTGCATCAGACGCAACGTTATAGAGCTACACCCGCTATAGGTTATTGTCCGGTTCACGCTGGGCCAGAGGCATAGATGTGGTGGAACACCCAAACCCAAGGCCGACAGGGTGAAACCACAGTGTAGCAGCGTGTCAAGGCTTTGACCGGGAGCAACATCGGTCGAAGCACTACGCAGATCACCTCTACGCCGTATTCACTAACAACAACCGACACAGTCGCGAGCGTGTATGTTTTCCAGCTCTACAGCTCTCGAGTGCTTCGATGAGGAATTTCATTCGCCCATGGGCAGCACATCATGGGGCTTCCTGTCGTACGGCACTGGCCATGTGGACGACGCGATTCGCACTCAAGAATGGCAGGCGGGTAGCTTGCATTGTTGCCGCCAGGCGCTTCGGCCAATCCCCTGTCATCCGTCAGGGGCTCTTTGTTAACAGCACCTCATGTCTGCGGACGACCGGACGCAGGAGTTGGTGAAAAACTTGGCGTGATAATGCTGAGGACGCGGATGAGATGGAAAGGTGCTCAGCCACCACGGAGTGACGTTGTCGGATGCTGTTGCGATCATTATTACATCCTCGTTGAAATGCACCAAGCACTGATGAATGCACAGAACCACCCCCCCAGCATTGCGGTAGAGCCCGACCCTTCCATGGCTTGGCTCTTGTCAGGGGCACGTTCGACGGACCTGTTGCACTGCTGTTAGTGCGGATACGAGATGGCGGGGCCGCCGAGCTGCAGGCTGCTGGTGGTACTTGGGCCGGTGGGGAAAAAAACTGTGAGACAAAGTCCTGCACAGCCCTCTAGTCCCCGCGCTACAGGATTGCTCAGGGGGGCACTAACAACTCAAGCGTCGTAATGGATGCACGCGGACATTCCAGCAAGCAATCATCGGTGACCCGCCTGTTTCGGGTCTGTCTGGCGTAACAACCCTTTGAGGAGGAAACCGTCCATCAAGCGCTTGGTCTGCCAGCAGCGCATTGCTCAAACTCACGCCATCCCGGCAAGAAGGTGCTCATCTCATTCTCGTGCAACAAGTCTTTCCAATCTAGCACCCCAAGAGCGTCGTCGCCTTGCTTGTCCACTCGCTTTTCAACCGGTTTTGCACCAAGCCAGTGCCAGTGGCTCAGTCAGTGGCAGGAGGAGACACCAACTGCTCCAAGTAATTGACGATCAACAAGCCGCACCAGCCAGTGCCCGCCCACTCGCCCAGCCAACCATTTTGGCCCAGACACCCAAAACTCTTGTCTACGACGTAGTGCTGCAGCCCTTCCCCCGTCCGGTCGTGCTACGCTGCACCTGCGTCCGTGTCCCCCCCCCAATAACCACTCCAGTCGTTCTTCCTCTCAATCCAAACTCAAATTCGATTCATCCAAGTCGCATTCCCACCCGATCCGGCGGCCACGCGTTTTCCTCTTCCGTCTCTTCTCTCATTCTCAAGCCAAATCAATCAACACTCGCTCGAAATCTCAACTGCGACATTCAGCCCCCGATCGACCGGTTGATCCGCCGCATCTCGCCCGCTTCGCCTGGCAACTGTTGACACAACACGGGTTCCTCCAGGCCAATCCCTCGACTCACTGTCCATCGCTTCAATCCGCTCACCCGCTCGCTACCACGCAACCGCGCCAGCACACGTCCTCCGCGCTGTCAACACCGGCTCAAGGAAAGGGTGCCGCGTCGACTGCTTACCTCGCTGGTCGACGCATCTCACGGTCGCAAGTCGCACGCGCGATCGACTAGGAAGTTACCAACGACCACACCAGGCGACTGCCTCAAACAACAAGCACAATGCGGTGGCCTTCCAAGGCATCCGTTCTCTCTGCTTTGGCAACGATGGTCTCGTTCGCCGACGCAGAGAGGATGCTTCTCTCGAAAGCGCTGAGCACTTGCCAGAAAGACTCAAGCTTCTCAGCCTCCCTTTTCAATGTCATGTACACACCTGGCAACAATACCGCCTGGGTGCAGATGGCTGCCACGTCGTCAGTCAAGGGTTACGTCAAGTTTGACATTGCCATCTCAGCCTACGGTTTCGAAGTCACCCGCCAGGTAGTCGATCCCTGCGACACCGAGCTTCTTGGCCTCTGCCCCATGCAGACGGGTAACAATGACTTCGGCTTCCCCATCCCTGTACCCGAGAACGCGGCCGACCTCATTCCCGGGATCGCATACACTATTCCTGACCTCGATGCCAAGGTCAAGGTATTCGTCAACATGTCCGAGTCCGACACGGGCGAGAGCGTGGCGTGTCTCGAAGCTGGCTTTTCCAACACCAAGACTGTCGACTTGCTGGGTGTGAAATGGGCTACGGCCATTATTGCTGGCCTCGCTCTCGTTTCTTCTGCTATCATGTCTGGTCTCGGTCACACGAATGCCGCATCGCACATTGCAGCCAACTCGCTCTCGCTTTTCGGTTACTTCCAGGCTCAAGCGATTGTCGGTCTCACTGCCGTGCCTCTGCCTCCCATTGTCCAAGCCTGGACTCAGAACTTTCAGTGGTCTATGGGCATCATCCAGGTTCCATTCATGCAGACCATTTTCACCTGGTACCAGCGCGCGACTGGCGGTGACCCTGCGACTCTCTTCGACACGCTGCGTACATACTCTGTTCAAGTTCGCAAGCGTGACATCCCTGATGTCGAGACCGGCTTGAGCTTGTTCAAGCGCGGTCTTGCCATGTCCGCCAACGCCGCCTCTACCGCCGTCTCCCACCTTGCCAAGCGCCAGAACATTGAACTCAGCAACGGCAGCTACCTCGTCTATGGCATTCAGCGCGTGGCTTTCAGGATGGGTATCGAGACCACCAACCTCTTCATGACAGGCCTGACCTTCTTCATACTCTTCATCGTTTTCACGTCGCTTGCTGTTGTCATCTTCAAGGGCATTCTCGAGCTCGCAGTCAGACAAAGGTGGATGTCCAGCGAGAAGTTTATGGAATTCCGCAATGGTTGGATCACCGTTCTCAAGGGCATTCTGTTCCGTGCCACCCTGATTGGCTTTCCCCAGATTACCATTCTGAGCTTGTGGGAGTTTACCCAGGTCGACTCGCCCGCCATTGTCGTCTTGGCTGTCGTCTTCATGCTGGGCATGATCTCCACCCTTGCATGGGGCACATGGAAGGTTGTCAGCATCGCTCGCCGCTCTGTCACGATGCACCGCAACCCGGCCTACATCCTCTTCTCGGATCCCCAGGCTCTGAACAAGTGGGGTTTCCTCTACATCCAATTCCGTGCCTCGGCCTACTACTTCATCGTGCCCGTCCTCATCTACACCTTTGTCAAAGCTGCTTTTGTGGCTTTGGGCCAGGGTAGCGGCATTGCGCAGGCCGTTGGCCTCATTATCATCGAGGTGGCCGCCTTGATTGGTGCTTCGGTCTTGCGCCCATGGATGGACAAGAGCACCAACTCGTTCAACATTGCCATCTGCGTCATCAATTTCCTCAACAGCATCTTCCTGTTGATCTTCACGAATGTGTTCGGAGCACCTGGCCTATTCGTCGGCGTTGTCGGCGTTGTGCTTTTCATTCTCAACGCCGCCTTCTCCTTGATCCTGCTCCTCATGGTCATCATCTCGACAACCGTCATCTTCTTCCGCAAGAACCCCGACGCCCGGTACCACGTCATGGCTGATGACCGTGCCTCGTTCATGAAGTCGCAGACCCAGCTGAACGCCACGACCGAACTCGATGCCCTGGCTGCCACCGCTCGTGGTGACAAGAGCGGCTACAAGTCTCACCTCGACCTCGATGATGACAATGAGTCGTTGTCGTCAGGCAGTCTGCGCCGCCGCACCGACCAGTCAGCCATGGACGCGCCAAGGTCGCCCATCAACCCCTCCATGCCACTTTTCCCTGCCAACAGACCGGAGAGTCCGTTCCGATCTGCATCGCCAAGCCCCTTTGGTGCATCGGCCACTTCGTTGGGTCAACAACAAAACCGATCGCTGTACACCCCAAGCCCGGCGATGCGCTCTGACCACAACCAAAGCCCTCCTTCTCGGGCACACAACGCTAGGTATGTTCCTTGGGACCGGAAACACTGCAAATTCAGCAAGACTAACACTTCCTGCAGCCCATGGCAGCGTGGTGCCGGTTACGATTAGATGAGAGCAATCCGCCGGTCATCCTTTTTCATAGGATGCCTACTCCGTGTCAAGCTGGATTCCCGGCCACTCCATCCCGGGAGCGTTTTGGGCTTTGAAATTATGTATATTTCGCCGATACCCAGATGATGCAGCACCGCCGTACTACGCGTCGGTGCTCAGACCATCAAAGATTCGGTTGTCTTGTGATCATGGCGTCTGCGACAAACTACTTTTAACACTGGCGTTCGATTCCACAACGGTGGACAAGGGCTGTATATATACATGTGGCTCCAGGCTTGGATAGCTTGCGGCTGACGCTTGCGTTGCGCTCATTCATCGTTCTTCTATTTAGACGTACTGCAAATTGGGCCGGATAGCCCGCATGTGACTGTGGTGAAGGCAAGGATGAATACAACATCGTTACATTATCAGCGGCCCAATATGTGCACAGTCTCTGTCTGTCTCATGGTCTCGCGCGGTCTCGCGTCTGACGGTCTTGAAACTCCACAACGCATTAGCAAGCACAATCACGTCAAGACTAGAATTAGGACTCATTTGACCTTCCTGCCTCGTCTAAATAATAATTACAAGACCCTCGAACCCAAGCTGCCCATGAGGGGTGCTTGAGACCACCAGCGGACATGCATATTTCTCGGTCTAAGTGATACAGGTACATGCGAAATGGTATAGGAGGAATATAGAAGCCGAAAGGCACAGCTGACAAAGGGAAGGTTTGAGGAAAAAAAAGACTGTAAGGCCACTGTTAATCGCGTGCGCCTGGACTTGTGTAAGAAAAAACTGTCGCGCGTCAGGCAAAGAAGCCCTGCTCGAGGAGCTGCTCGACGTCGCCGCCTGCTGCCGCCACGGCCTTGATGGCCGCCTCGCTCAACTTGCGTCGCCGATCGAGGGCCTCCTTCTCGCGGCGGGCTTTGGTCTTGGAGCTGCCGCTCGGTGCGACGCCACCCATGAGCATGCCGCCGTCGTTGGGGGTGAAGTTGACAAAGCCGATTTCGCCGCCCGACGCCCCCGCCATGCCGCCTCCACCGCTGGGATCGCGAGATCGCCTCTTGCGCACGCTGCAGGGCGTGCCGGGCATGCTGGCGGGAAGACGGCCCGAGGCGCTGCGGTTCGAGGCGACGGAGCCGCCAGAGCTGTGGCGCTTCTGCACGGAGCTGGGCGTCCCGCGTGTCGGGGACGCAGAGGGCGCTCTGTTCTTGCGCACAGGCGAGCAAGAAAGATGGCGTGCGCCGGACGAGGGAGCGCGTGGTGGTCTGTGATGTCGTTCGCTCACGGGCTGCTGAGGAATAGGGGGAGGCGGCGGCAGAGCGGTTTGGGCGTCCAGCGTCAGCCCGTGATGGACCGGTGCCTGACGCTGTTGGTGTTGCTGATGCTGTTGCGCCTGTGGCATCTGGATCATGAGCCCTGATGTCGCCGTATCCGGGATCTGATTCTGGTACTCATAGTCCAGCTGGGTCTGGTGCGCATGCATTGCCATGTTTACATGGGCATTCTTCTGATCGACATAGTGCCGGGCGCTATTCATGCCGTTGGCCGCCCACCAGCTGGCGTCGCCGCCCATCATGTCCGACCCGTCCCAATCGACCTGCTGCGGCTGTGGGGGCACGTGGCTCATCGCTTGTAATGATCTCTGCCTCTGCTGTTGAAGCTGCTGCTGCTGCTGCCAGGCGACGGTGGGGGCCACCTGAGACGTCATGTGCTCAGAGTACTGCGAGCTGTGCTCGCTTTTGATATCGGGGGACATTTGTCCCGGGCTGACATGGCCCTGGCGCATGTACTGTGGGGCACCGGCCGGGGGCAAGGGGGGGATATCTTCAAAGGGGTCATCGCATGCGCCTTGGACAAAGTTCCACGACGATGCCGGTTGCTGCTGGCCGGCGTCAGATGTGTATGATTGCTGGCGCCCCTTGGCGGCAGCTCGTGGTCGCTGTTTTGGTGCCTGCAGAACGAACGGCTCACCCATGGGAGACCCAGGGCGTTCGATGGGTTCTTGTTTCAGGGGTTTCGGTTTGCTCTTGCCAGTCGCCTTCCGGATGGTCGAGTGGAATGCTTCCTTGATCTTGTGGCTGGTCGTCTTGCGAACGACGGTGTTTGGTGGTGTCGGTGACGAGGGGTGCGAAATGGACGAGTACTTGAGCTTTGTGGGCGAGCTCAAGGTCATGCCTTCTACATGAGGGAGCTCCGTGTCCGACAGAGATCCGCAGCCAGAGATGGCCCATTGCGGCGGCTCAAGGATGAAGCCTGCCTGGTCGTAGCCGGCAGACAGCTGGGCGGGATCGATGTCGTAGCTGGCCGAGGAGGTTGGTCCCCCGTGGGAGCTGCTCGACAGGAAGTCGATCTCGTCCGCCGTGGTAGAGGAGCCAATGCTCTCGGGAGGCACGGAAGACATCAGCCCATCCGGCATCCTCAGTTCCTCATAGTCGCCCGTTAGAGCGTCGCCTGACACACTCGTCGCTGAGGTCGGCGCAAACCCCCCCGTGCCCTCAAAGTCGAGAAACTGACCCAGGAAATCGTTCGAATCATCCATCACGCCATTGTCGTGCTCCTGCCATACAAAGTCGCGCTCCAAGGGGGCGTCGCCACGATATTGCTGCGTATCCCAAAACGCCATTGCGAATTCGTGCCCGAGAAGATCAGTCGGACGCTCTGGCAGGTAGATGCTGTAGTCAAGGACCAGACAGTCAAGAAACCAAGTGACCCACGCGAATACGACACACACTCGAGTCCAGTCGCGAAAGGTTGCGGTGAGGCATCCGCTACACGAGGCTGGGGCAGAAGGTGGTGTAAGCCCAGGAGCAAGGAGTCGATATTAAGAAGCGCACACACAACATGGAAAGAATTGCGCGACGAAATGGTGTCTCATGCGCCCGAGATAGAATACAATGGGTCGCAACAGCAACGGCTCACTTTCTGGGCCAACGGCTCTTGTTGCGCGTGAGGGCTGGAATGTGCGGATGTCGAAGCTCGCGGTAGCATTCCAGAGAACAGGACGCAGAAGATTCGCTGCGCACGCAGAGCGACCAGGTCAGTCGCTTTTTGAACCGAAAAAGCAGTGAATGAAGGAGGCTGTCTATTCGACCGGACTATGTTGTCCTCGTCAGGTCATGACATTGGATTGGTATAGGAGCGTCAGCATGTGCGTCGCGTCTTCAAGCTTGCAGACGATGAGGCTGCAGCCTTGCAGAGTGTCCACACTTTTCCGTCAAAGGCGTAGTGTGGTATTCTGGACTCTCGGCACAGATCCGAACGATGGACGCCATTGTGGCGAGGAGCATAACGCGGTTGGCAGAACGGCCATTAGCTGGCACTGATGGACGTGGTGATGGCCTGTCAGCGGTCGGGACAACAGAGTTCCGACCAGCGCCCTCTCTTCGGCATGGCCCGAACAGTCATCTCCTGGCGATAGTCCTCGAGCCCTTGTCATAGAAATGCATATAGAAGCAAGGATCAACGCCGACTCATTCCCGCGCGAACGGCTCGACGCGAGAAGCCTGGGTAGTCCAAACTCTATCTGAAGCCATGCATCGGGACCCGAACATGGGCGCGCGACGGCGCAAGGAGAAGCAGCGCAAGGCACCAGATCGGGGTCTTGTTCGCGTGTCTATACTGTCTCCTTCGTTACATGGTCAGGTGGAATGCAGCGGGTTGAAGCGGCAGCAGTAAGGACCGTCAGCCGCATCCGGGCGATCTGGTGCCGGCTCGACCAGTCGCCAACAATGACAGCCCATTCTAACCACGGGACTACACGAGCCATCATGATGTCGAGCTCTCCTTCAACTGTTCAACACTGACAGAAGTTTGGCAGAACATGGCACGAGATCTTCCACAGCATGCGTTTACTGCACGTGGATGATATGGTGACAATGGCAATGCGTTTCCGTGAGACTCTTCAATGCGACTGATTGGAGGATTCATGGGATTCCACTGGCTTTATTGGCTGAGCGGATGGAATTTGCAGCTATTTCGGCAGGCCTCGATGTGCCTTGTGAGACATGGTGGTCGCATTCGTCCAGCGAGCCGTCTGTTTGTCACAACGTGAGATCGTCAGGTACCATCACCATGCCAACAGACGTCTCCTCTGGCGGTAATTGGGAAAGCCGCTATCCGTATTCCGCACGAATAGTTTCTTGACTGCTTGGTATAGTTGTCGGGAGCAAGACCAACTCAGGAACCACCCGTTGAGCCTTGGAAGGACTGATACAAGAACGCTCTGCGGGGCGGTTTCACACAACACTATTCTTGCTACTCGAATTCTGTGCTGTATCGTTCCGTGCTGTATCGTAAAGGCTTTCTATCAATCTTGATGCCTTTTGTTTCAATGCGGATATCCCAGTGATATACACTGCAGCTCCACGATGCGCAAGACTGGCATCGCCAATTCTGCGAGCACTTCACAAGCGCAAATGATTGGTAGCCCGCTAGGGCCAACCACCTTCCAATGGTCCGATACAGGCCACAGCCTATTCTGTTTTCCTCCTTTCTTTGCTGTTGTTGTTGGGGGTAGGGGGGGGAGGAGATAAGCTGTGACTACATGACGCCAGCAGCTCCCGGGACATCGGAGCACCGAAAGGGATAGTGGATATTTCTGGACGAATTGTCCGATTTGCATGCCCCGAGAAGAAGAACGAGGCATGTGCTGTCTGATAGAGCAAGACGAGATGTGGCAATTGCTGGTGGCTTGAACATGTTGTAGCCAACTTAGCCTGCATCGCCATTGTCTGGGCACTCCTCGACCTTGCGTTGCTTCCTTCGGCGCATGCGCGGACGGCTGCGGACCACAATCGGACATCGAGCAGCCGCGTCGGCCGATCTCCGAAAAGGAAGATAAGGGAAGAGACTATCCATGTTGTCGACCTCGACAGATTCCCTGATCTTTCCGTCTGCGACCAGGCCTGCACGGATTGTCTGCTCCACGTCTAATTCATTGCTGTCGACTGCAATGGGCTCATTTACAGGCAGATCAGCCGGAGTGTGAATTTGATCGACCTCTTCTGGAGGTGGACTTGTTTCATCGTCGGAGTCTGACCGCTTGCGTTTTGGAAGGTGAGGAACACTGGCGAGCGGTTCTGCTTTCCCAGCAGGGTCCGAGCTTGTGGAGGTGGTTTCGACCGGTTCATGGGTGAGACTCTGGCTTCTCATGCGGTGCGCGAGGCCCTCCAAAGGCTGGATGCTGGCCGCATTGTCGGTGCGCGTAATGTATCGCTGTGTGTACAGGGCGCGTCGGCGTTGCCGGACCCCGAGCAGCTTGGCTGCGGAGGGCGATGACGGCAGACGTCTTTCGTGGCGATGGATTTCAGCATCATCGGACGGCAGTGTGTCTGGAATGATTGACTGGAGCCACGGTTGGACCAGTCGGGCGGCCGGCGCGCTCTCGTCGAAGGTCTGTGGATCTGGGCCAGGTGCTGGCTCACTTGCTGGGTCGGCCATCTCGTGCGCGTTGTTCACGCCTCGACGGGGATCGCGAGAGGGTGGAAGACCGCGAGGAACACCGGACACTCGTGCGAACGCATGGGTTGGCGACCACTGGGCGAGTCGTCCATGAGTGGATAATTATAGGAGGCAAGTTTGGGCGCCAGGTCGACGAGAGAGTGACAAGAAAGGTCGCTGCTGGATTCGCTGAACTAATAAAAAAGACGGCGTCCCGTGCCGCGAAGAACTAGGCTTAAAGGCCGCATTAGGCATGGGTTGACCTTGGGTAGAGGTTCTTGCGGCACCTGGAGGAGCGGTCCGATAGGTGCCTCACGGGCGGGCTGTGTGGGCGCGGCTTCATTAGCGTGGGTGACCGGCCACCTGCAGGGCCTGGAGCCAGGCTAAGTACGTAGTGCTAGGTGCTAACGTCAATAGCTGAGAGAACCCACAACACTTTCCCCCCAGCATCCAGCTTCCGGCCAGATACACTCATCAACCACCAAATGATTATCACTCCGAGCCACGTCGTGTATCAAACTGCGCTTCTTGAGCTCGCATGCTCCTGGAAGAGGAAATATTAACCGGAAACTCATGGACCTGTGTACGTAGTACGCAGACCAGGTGGAACGAGCCCAGCGCCCCTGGCGCCTGTCTGCACAGTGAGTCGACAAGCAAGCACCCAAAACCAGCCTCTTGGGCCGCACCCTGCCCCTGTCCTGCCCGCCAGACGCCAGTGGATTGGGAAACCCCGTCGTTAGTCTCCAGCACGTTCCCGGTGGCACGGGCACACCCTGTCAGCAGTCTCCGTCATCATGGACAGCCTCGTGGCCCACGTTTTGAATCTCGGTCTCCGTTGCAATCCTCAACTGTTTTCGGCGATAGCAGAGCCCGCACCGCTGGGCTCCTTTTCCCCACGAACTATTGATTCGCCGTGAAGCTTTGGATGTGGTGGAGTCGATTGTGGCGGCCCATGCTCGAATGTGCAGTGCGCAGCTGGAATTGTTGGCAAGCCACAACGCCATGGCTGATGCCAATGGTGACACAAGTTGTGCGGTTAGAGTTTGCATGCGCGGACTTAATGAAAGCCCGAACTCCTCAAGTTCGGTTTTAAGCTGGTACGTACCCACATTGATCGGTGCATTGCCATGTTTATTGTTACGTACAGTACTGAGCACGAAGTAATCAACCCAAAGTCCCTGTTCAAGTTCCAATTTCACATGATCATTACAGTACTTAGGTGAAGCGGCCCTGCTGCGGTTCACTGGGCTTCCATCATGGGCTTGCTGATCACGAGGCCTGGCTTTTATCGGAATGATGGCGCTTGCGTGGTGGGGAATATCTGATTTCACGGATCCGAAGAGCGTGCGGATACAGCAGTACGTACTGCTGCGCCCACGATACCCCAGTGACGAAGTGCCCACGGGCCACTAACAGGAACAGCCCGGGGCTCACCCACGGAACGCTAATGCCCACTGTCTTCCGACCCAGGTCACAGGAGTCCATCAGCGTTTTGGAAATGCACAGGGCCATGTGTGGTTTGTCGAGCTCCTAGCTGTGTGGCCGAGGAAGACGTAGCGACATTTTCCCATGACTCGACCCATTTCGCTTGGACGTTTGATCCCCTGCAGTGCATGGTCCCTTTCCCCCCGGCACCCTGCCGAGCATCCGCCGCATCCAGAACAGCACGTGTCTCCTGGCTCATGGTGCTGGGCATCTTCACCCCGAACCAGAACGTCAGCCACAACTGACGTTTGTTTGGTGCGCCGGCTGGAGCTTGGGACGGACTCGTTCTTGACTCGTTGATCATTCCACTAAATTACTGATTGAAGACACTGGGGTCAGCCGTGTGCATCTTCACCTCGTGCATCGACCCAAGATTGCCAGAGAGCCCGGCCTGTCTTGCACCACCCTACGTAATTGTACCTCGCCAAAAGGCGTCGACTGTACTACGTAGCATATCAAGTCAACATGACCACACCACAAGATGCGACAGTACAGTGGTCTTGGGCAGCAGCTCTGGGTCGCCTTGGGTGGAGATTCTCCGAAGATTTTGCCTTATGGCAAAGAATCTTGACCCGTTTCTGTGATCAAAGCTGAGCACCACCGTGGCCAGCCCACCACGCCTGTCAGTCTGGTGTCAGCCCAAGGCAACCAAGCGCTGGCCATCGATCCAATCTGGTGGCACCTGGACCCTGATAAACGCTTGGTCGCGTACGACCCACAGCGGCGGCTATCTTCACCAGGTGAGAGGCCAGAGTGATGGTGAGCAAGCTGTGGCCTCAGTTTGCTGTAGCTTTGAACCTGCTTTCTTCTTCTTCTACCGTCTTGTGAATTTGTCGTGTTCTCGTCAAAATCCTCGCGCGAAAGACTTGAAGCTCGCTGCAGCGACATCGTCAACCGCGCTCTGCAACAAGCGACCCCAGCCTTGGCATAGTGCGGGGACACAACGCCGATCGCAAGCTGACTTGAGCTGACCTGAGCTGAGCTGCCCAAGACGTCCTGCCTCGAGGAACTGCCCGACAAGATCCTCTACTTGGAATCATCTTCGCCAGCGCGTTTCGCCGTCCGCCCTCCATGGCTTCTCAACAGCATTATCCCCGTGGGTTTCTAGTCTCAGCAGATGGTCGTGTATTCTGACTTTGGCGCAGCTCCTCCGGGATCCGCCCAGCCCCAATGTATGCGCGCTCCACGAGCAAGAGAATCCCCGTTCCATTGATGATTCTGATCTGTTGGCAGCATACCCGCCTCCTCCTCAACAGCAGCCGCAACAGAACAGGCAGTATCCCGCACCACCCGGTGCTGGGCCTCTGTCTCCTCCGGCGAATCGCACCGAGTTCTACCCACCACCGCCAGCACAAGCATCACCTAGCCAGCAACAACAGGGCCATTATCCGCCTCCGCCTGCCAGTGTCTCAACTCCTGGCCCAAGCTACCCGCCTCCTCCAGGTGCGCCAGCCCAATCAGTTCCCAACCAAGGATCTGCGTATTATCCGCCACCTCCCCAGTCACAGCCCCAGGCATCGCCGGCGCCCTCGCAGTCAGGTCACTACCCTCCGCCTCCGCAGCACACGCCTTCGCCGGCGCTGAGACATTCTGGCCAAGCGCAGTATCCAACTCCGCCTGGCCAGTCACCCAGCCACGCGCAGACTCCTCTCAGCCAGCACCGGATATCACAGTCGAGCATACCCCATCGCCCCGCCTCGACCACCGACAGCCTGCCACCACATGGCCAGCAGCAGCAGCAGCAGCAGCAGCCAGTGCAAGCGCAGCAACAAACCCAGCCCCAATTCGACGCGCCGCCGACGTATCCCCAAACCGACTCTGGATATCCCCAGGAGAAGCAAGGTCATGAGCAGCATCAGCTTGGGTTTCCAGGCGGTCCCGCACAGCCAGTTGTAGCCGCCGCACCACAAGCACCCCTGGACACGAGTCAGTCAAGCAATCTGGTATCAGGGGCGCCACCAGCCGGGCATTTCGTCGGGGCCGAAGCAACATCCGATGACGTGGGTACCTTCAATGGCGGTAGCTACCGCATCAGCCACCGCGACAGCAACACCATACTCACAGTGCAACTTGCCATGGGGTGCCCTCTCGAAGCCAAGCCTGGCTGCATGATCGCCATGTCACATACAATTACAAACAAGGGCGCGGTTAAATTCAGCCTGAAGAAGATGGTTGCCGGGACGGAAATTGGGACGTCGACCTTTACCGGACCCGGGGAGCTGCTGCTGGCGCCTGGTATGCTTGGTGACATTACCACTCTTCGCCTCACTGGCACCGAGCATTGGTCAGTGGGACAAGATGCATACCTTGCCTCGACGCAGGGCGTCATCAAGGACTATAAACGCCAGGGCCTCAGCAAAGCCATGTTTGGCGGCGAGGGACTGTGGGTGCACAAGATCAGTGGCAAAGGTTTGCTTTTCCTCACCAGTTTTGGTGCCATCATTCGAAAAGACGTGAGTAGTGTGATCCCCGACTCTTCATCAATGATCAGAAATGCTGACTGGTTTCAGATGGCCGAGAATGAAAAGTACATTGTGGACAATGGCCATCTCATCGCGTGGAACTGCAAGTACGTGATGGAACGCGTCACTTCTGGCGGTATCATTGCCGGCTTCGCTGCTGGAGAGGGCTTGGTGTGCAAATTCACGGGGCCTGGCACGGTATTCATCCAGACAAGAAACCCGGTAAGTGACTGCCGCATGGAAATACGTGGGAACATCTCTGACCTTCCTTAGAAAGCATTCACCTCCTACATGTCGGGGCAAACGTACCAGGCGTAGCCGGCTCTTGGGATGGCTGGCAGGGCGTGCTGCAGTCCTTCATTTCGTGTATCAGCGCTTTAGTCCAAGATATATTAGCACAGCAAATTCCGAGTCTGTTCTGAGGGGTCACATTCCTTGTCTTCCAGTGCGGCCCAAACTCCATTGGGTAAGGTAGTATTCTTTCTTTCCACGTCCTGCAATTGCGAGTGGTACTTTCGATCTGCAGACGGCAGTAACGTCCATCAGGATGTGGCGTTCGTCTTATGTCGGTTGGTCTGATAGCAGGCAGCGGCCACAGCGCGGCACCAGGAACGTGCTTTCTTTCAGCTGAAATCAGACGGTAACAATGCCACTGTAACGACTGGCGTAGCAGCACTGATTGGCACTTCCTTCCCGCTGAATTATCAGATGCCAGGAACGGACTTACTTGCAGTCCGTTTGAGGCAGGGCCACTCCATTGGGTTGGAAGGTAAACATCCGATGCCATCCACATCGTCAGCTTCGATCACCTCTCGATTCTTTCATCACAACGCTCAGGTTGCAGCGAGATTCAGCTTTGCGCTTTTTGGACGTTTATTGTGCTCCCCCACCCAGCTATGCCTCAGCATTAGGGCATTCACAGAAAGCGTTGCCTTGTCTAGCGAGCTGTTTCACCAGCAACATCAACAACTAGCCAAAGAGTTGCTTGTCTGAGAAGTCTCCGGAGCTTCTTCTCGCTCCGTGATCCAAAAGCGTGCTGATTCTCTTCTTTCTCGAATATTGTGGGCTTTGCTACGAAAAAAAAAAGGGCAACATCGAACCCCCGCTGTTGTTTGTGCTGCCACGCACCGCGTTATCTGCATCTTCGCCAACGCAAACTGCAACCTGGGCCGGTCTTGCACGTCTGAGTTGCCACGTGTTTGAACACTGCTACTCTTCAATCCGAGTGAGCCTTTTCTTCTGTTGCTGTCATCTCGCTAACTCTCGTGTAGTGGCCGGAGCCACGATGAACGGCTCGCCTCCTCGACCTCTTCGAGAGAGTCTAGGTCCCAGGGAAGCGAATGCCCAGAATCTTCCAAATTCACCAACCGATGGTCATTTCGATGGCTCCAATGTGATCTCGAAGTATCGTATGGCCATGCGCAACCCTGATTGGCGTCGAAAGGGGGGCGGAAGCGCTGCCAACAACTCCGAGTCGACAAACACGGACCAGTTCAGTGTAGAATCGGCACCTGTCCCTCAGAAACCAGACTATCTGGAGCACATTCGACGCGAGCGAGCGGCCGGCCCCCTAGCTGTCCGCGAACACTATGGTACGATGGCGTTGCCAACGGCATACTCCACTCAGAATACCTCCCACTCGGCTCCCAAGACAATCTACGAAACTGCTCATTTGCCTCAATACGCTAACGTGCAGAGACACAAGGGTGGAAAGAATGAAGAAATTCAGCTTTTGTACGAGCTCGTGAGCTATAAGGCTCTGTCGAACCCGGGAGGACGGCCTCTAGGTCTGATGGAGGTGCGCTACCCCGAAAACGACGACCTCAAGAATGATCATGCACGCCTCGTAGAGCTTCGAGCAGTACCCTCGGAGTCAAACAAGCGAATCTGGCACCGTCAAGGCGACTCACCTGACGCTCAAAGTGAACAATTTCATGCGGCCCTCCGAGGTGTTGAAAAGACCCCTTACCAAGTCAGGCGGACGAAACGCCCTGCTATCATCCCTCACGTTACCTTCACCGACCCTGCCTCTGAGAGACAATCTCTCCATAGTACCATGCTCTCGGACAGTACAGCAAGAAGCCGTGGAGGGACAGACTCGAGCTTCGGCGGATGGGGTGAGCTGTCCTCAGGTCCACCGTCATTGCACACCTACATGCATCACCACCCTGAAGTATTGCGACGAGGAGATCGTTCGACACTCGACCTCAGATCAAGCTTTTCCGATGAACCTCGTGCTGAAGAAGTGGAGAATCGTACAGCCATGGACGCCAGATACGCAAAGATGCTCGAGAAGCTGCAGAACGGAGGCTCCAAACAGAACCCTTCCATGTTTCGTGAGCCAGTATCGCCAACGGGCCAGAGCCAATTAGCACAAAGGAGAGATGCACGCAACGGCGCCTCTGATGATTCCGGGTACATGTCTATGCGCCAAAATCATACTCAACTTCAGTCCTCCGCGAGTGAGTCAGTGGGACAGACCACGAAAGATAGCGAGAATCTCAACCCCAAGGCGCGTGAGTTCCTTTCTTTCCGACTTAAGATGGAACAAAAGAAGAAGAAGGAGCAAGAGGAAAGCTTGCGTGGCTTTCGACCCGTGCCCGTGCAGGAACTGTTTGTCAAGGAGAACGAGGCTCGAGAGGCACCTGTAGAAAAGGCTCCAGATCCGGTCAACTTCATTGATCCCGGTGCTGCCTTGTTGGCTCCACAGCATCTCTACGATGCCCTTTGGGCGCAACATAGTCCATGTACCACAAATTTTCCGAAGCTGGCAATGGAGGAGCACAATGATCCCTTCAACAACATGACCAACCCGGGCCCGGCTTTCAATCCACCCCTGTATCCTCTCCCCAACTACAATGCTACATGGGCCCCTGGGCAGATGGCTCCCAATTTCGCAACGTCGGCCCAGCCGAATGGGATGAGCTGGTTGGCCGGACCGTCGAGCTCCATGATGAGCCCCTTTCAGCCTACGAATAAGGTGGCAACGGATTTCATTGCCCCGGCGTTGCACACCATGAACCCGATGGCACCTGCATTCCCCAACCCGGCCCCAGTCCCCAAGCCACGCCGACCTGATCCCAGCGATCAGCAGGCGTACGAGGCCTACATTGAATGGCGCAAAGCTAACGAGCCAGGATATGCTGCACAATGCAAACTCAGGCAGCAGCGCCGCAGCCAGAGAAATGCCGCCAAGGTGAGGATCACGCGACCGCCTCAAGATCCACCGGCTCCGAAGTCCTCGCCCGTCACCATCGAGAGGAAGCCAAAAGATGAGAGTCCTGCGCGAAACTCAGCATAAGCGTACGAAACGCTCAACTTCTAATCACTGCAATCAGCGAAGGGTGTCGCAAGAATTGTGACCCTTGTATCAAAGTTTGTGTTATTGCTTTTTGTTACTGGGAAGTGTGTGGTTACTCTATCCTGTCTGTGATCTGTGTTTTACACCTGGTCCGCTGAGGCAGGTTGGTTGTCAACCACCTTTTAACTTCGGCTTTGAGAAAGAGTATCAAAATCAATCCAAGCTGGTTCATGGAACAGATATGTATTATACATGAAATTAGCAAGTGGCGAGGCGAGTCCGCACATAGAGCATGGTTGTCGACTTCAATATACATATGTATTCAAACACATACGCCCGTGTGATCCTTGAGGCCTGTTGCAGTACAAAGATATGCCAGAAATGAGAAGGGCCAGACGTTTCATGTTCTACACCGTTTCCTCAGATCAGCGCATGACTGGGCCGTTGGCGAGACGCGAAGATCTTCGGCATTGGAACATGGCCTTGGGTCGCGGACAGGTAGCGCTGGTGGTCATCGGCTGCACAAGCGAAGAAATTCGGAGCGCTGAGAGGAGAAAGTGCAAAAAGCCCTTGTCATTGTATCAAGCATGCAACAGACTAATGTAGGTCTCAAAAAAGAGCCACGCATTCGTGCAGGTGTCCGCCTCTAAAATATCCCATTTCTTCACTGAGATGACTTCTCCGACCCGTGCGAGCGTGCATACGCAAGCAGGAAGGTTGAACTTTCGAATCGCAGATCCTACCTCGGCGGTTACTAGACCGGTTCTCCTTCGGCGTCCTCGTCCCAGCCACTCCCGCCGGGGCTGTTGCGAGCTGCTTCATCGCAGTCCCGCAAGGGATTGTTCAGTTCCCAGCCTCCTGGGACTCTCCTGACCACGTCGACATCGGGTCGCTCAGCCCATTCGCTGAGGCATGTGTCGTGGGCGCCACCAAAGTTGACCTGTGGCTCCAGTCCCTTGTGTGCGGCCCACAGGTGACGGGCAGTATGCTCCATCCTCTCATCCCAGGCCTTCTCTCCGGAGAAGACGAGCGTGCAGTGCTCGGCGGGGCAGCGCATCGTCTGGGGCAGATGGCAACGAGTGCGTACGGCGCGTCGCTGCAGCTCTACCATGTTCTCTTGTGCTTGGCGGTCGTCGACCACGTCGGACGAGTGCATGCGTCGAATGTGCTGCATGTGCAGATCCTTGCGTCGAAAGATGCGGCCTCGAGGCGGTAGGTTCCTCGCACGACACTTGGTGGCCGACCGCATGGTGGCAGCACACTGCATGTGTTCGCAATGGTAGTACTCGAGACAAATGTGCTGTTTTAGCACGTGTCTTTTCCACTCATTTTTCTTGGCAAATGTTCTGGTACATCCGGCATAGTGAAAGACGCAGATAAAAGGTCGTACGTGTGATTCCATGTGCTTGTCGAGGGCAGACTGATCCTGACTCGTAAACCGACAATGGGGACACTTGGGATCAAGTGCAGGCGTAGAGAGAAGGGCGTAGGGATCTTCATTGTCTTTCTCGGCTGCGCTGAGGCGAGTCTGCTGTTCATTTGTGTGACGAGCACGTTTAGCCTGGCCGTTTGTGGGCATATCCGTGTGTTCAGGGGTCGACGTCGTTTTTCTCTTTGCTCGGTTGCTGTTGACAGATTCTTCTACTTGGTCGTGCCATACTAGTTGATCTGACACATGTTCTTCTGGTAGAAGGGAGCAAGGTGATTCCATGTCAGAGTCAGATGATATGCTCATTATTGGCAGCGGGTTGCCGTTGTGGTGGCTCGGCCCCCACGAGAGATGGGTTCCTGCGGAATCTTCAGATGCGTACATGTCTTGGGAAAGCGGTTGCATGAACATCCAGCTGGCAGATTGACTTGTCGTCAAGGGGGTGTCTGGCAGAATCGATAGGCTGAAGCTGTCGGTGCCGGTGTCGCATGGCACATCGAGGCACGACGCGGACATTGATATGAAAGACATGTCGGACTGTGTCATCTCTTGCGAAGCATCCAGTTCGAAAGAAATTTGGGGACTCGTGACTCTGCGAGCCAAAATCGAATACGCAGAAGGACTGGCGTCGGGGTCACAGGAATTCAAGGCTGGTTGGCTCATGTACGTGTACTCGTCAACATGAGGCCAGCCATTTCCCAGGTTGTTCTGCGTTCTTTGGTTGAGTTCATAGTTGATAGCGGCGCAGACAGGCCTTTGGTTGTGGTCAAGAACCGTGTGCGAGTCCTCGGCGCGATTCTTGGAAGAATTGTAGTACTGCCATGTCGAAGTACCGCAGTAGCCCATGTTCACCCTCAGCTGATGCAGATATTCACGGCCACGCGGGCATGGTATTGCTCCAGTCCGGTAAAGAGGGCTGCCGCGGGACTTGTCTCTCTTTTCCTACTTGGTTTTGGAAATGGGAAACTCAAGCTGGCATGCAACTCTCAGCAACAGTTGGGTAAGCAATTTTGGTGATGCTCGAGTCTCCACCCTTTGCCTGTCCGCTGCAAAGGGAAGCGTGAGTTGAAAATGTAAGAGGACGCAGGGGCGTTGACAGAGTAAGCAGAAGGATGTTCCCGTCAACAGGACAAAGAGGCGGAAAGAGTCTATATTAAAGCAGGTAGTGCAAATAGAGGTCGACAACGGACGGACTCAGTGTGATTCTGTATGGTCTGTTGGCTGAAACGAGACGAATATAGCGGAGAGTAGAGTTCGAGGGAGGCAAGTCTTCAAGTCATCCAGGGGCGAACCACACGGACCAAGTGGTGCCTCGGACTTTGGGTTGTCCGCAGAGCCTCAACTTTACAAGGTCGCATCGACAGGCGCGCTCTGTGGCACAGCTCTTCACGTCTCCCATCTAAGTTAGTAATTCCATCCTGCAGTCGGGTCCCAGACCATCTCGCTGTGCCGCTCCCAGTTGTATACGCCCTCCTGCGGGGCTGTCGGATAGGCCACTGGGGAAGAGGGACAGGGGACAGGGTACCCTGCTTGATTTAGATCGGTCACCAACACACGGCTTGGCTTGAGGGTACGGACCGCTGGTTGCCAGCAACAGCAGGGCTAGCGGGCTGCTTGAGAGGGACGTGCGCAGACAAATTCAGTAGCAAAAAGTGTCGATCATTGTCCGTGCATGTCGAAGTTGGTCAAGCACTGAGGTTCACCGGTCGCCCGGCCATAACGCAAGTCATACCTGATCCAGGAAGGGCTGAAGTGATGGGTCAGCCGTGTGGCCTGGGCCCGACGATTAGGTCGTGCTGGCGACCTGCCGCTGTCAAGCGCTAGTGCTGTCGTGCGCATGCCCCAGCAGGGGGCCCGTGGGAAGAGCTGTCGAGATGACAATGGATTGTCTCATTCTGATAGACAGACGGGTGCGTGAACCCATCTTGGAGTGTAGCCAGCAGGGGGGGTGCTTCGGCGATTGGAACCGGGGCAGATCAATTTGCACCTTGCAGGATGAACAACCGGCCGAGAGAAAACTGATCGCTCGAAAGCCTGTCACTGTCGGAGACATGACGAGACGCAGAGAGAGCAAGAAGGGCCGCGGGCGGCGCGCGCAGCCTGTCCTGCCGTGGTGTGCAAGAAGCCTTGGACCAGTGTTGGAGTTCCCAATACAGGGAGCGGGAAGACTCTGTCGAAAGAGTCAAGAGAGCGGACGGAGTTGGATGTGACCAGGAGCTGGCGGGCGACGACGGTATCCTCATCGCCCTACATCCGACTCATCTCTCAGGCGGCAGTTGATTAACCGCTTGACTGAGCTCATCATCCAATCTGTCGCTGCTGGATGGCTGCCTGGGCTGCCTGCCAAGACCGAAGATGAGAGTACGCTAGTGATATGTTCAGTTTAGCGTTGGCGCCGGGAGTTTTCCTCCTGCGTGCCGGCGAGACAGGACGCCACTTGGCACTTGCCCGGCCTCCTGGCTAGTGGGGCGTGGTTTTCTATTCGTTCTCTCGGGGAGCGAGCTACTGTGAGCAAAGCGCCGCGGTGGGAAAGGGCGGCCCGGCCCTACCTCAAGGGGACGGAGCAATGACCTTAGCCCAGCAGGCGTCGACGGCGTTGTGATTTTTTAGTGGGCACCTTCCAACACTGTTGCGCCAAGAGATGATGAATGACACGGACCCCGGAGGTCGATGAATCAACATACGTACCTTACTTAGCATCCATCATCCTTGCAGCCGCGTTCTGGCCGCGGATCTCCATGCGTCTGCGCGAAAAGGAGCCACTGCCGCAGGCGCACGCTGACGCCTACATGTAAGGATGCACGTCTCAACACATGTACTGTAGTCTCGCAGCGTGGCATCCCAGTAAAGAGTGTCGGGGGCTTGCCATGGCTAATGATAGCATCGCGCGCAACCACGACCTGTTCATGGGCTCCAATAGGTGGGTGGGACGTGGCAAGGAAGGCAGGGCCGGCAAACCACCCTGCCCAGGTCCTCGCTGGTCCGTCCATCAGGACCTTGATCCTACCACGGCCCAAAAGACTGTTCACGGCAGCCGCTCGAGATCTTGGATCTGCATTTCCGTCTTCCCGGACGAGATCTTGACTGCATCCTCTCCATTGGGTCGGTGATGTTGCAGTAGATCATTCCGCCTACCGTTCCGCGGGGAGACTCCATGAGGGCAGCCAGAAAGCAAACATGCACACCTCATTACCAATAGCCAAGACACCGGTCTCCCGTCAGGGCACCAAGTGCCTGAAGATGCTGTTTCTTTCCCACTGCTGAATTGTGCGATTATTTGCAGGCCCTACCACTGTGCGAACAAAGTTGCCTGGTGTGGACTGGCTCGGGGAGCACGACAGCAATTAGCTCGACATGAGCGGGGGGACCTACTACGGCTTGTTGCACGACCCCCAGGCGCCACTGCCACTCTCGACGTCGCTTAACCCAACGTCAGCCCATGGCCCGGGTGGTGGTGGTGGTGGTGGTGACCAAGGCCGCGAGCGGGCCCCAACCAAGCCAAGCCTCAGGGGTGCGTGCTGGCTGTTGGTTGAGGGGGAACACTGGCACCTCATCCTGTCACCGTCGCACCGCTCTGCGCTGCAACTGGGTCCTGTGGCCACTACTGTAGGTCAAAGGCAGTCACTCGTGCCTGTTCGACCTGGGTATCGGCCGGATCCAGCCAGAGTCTCAAAAACATGGCTCGCTCTCAGTGCGCTCAGGAGGGCGCTCGGGACAGCCGTAGGTAGGGGAGGTGGTCCAGGACAGCTCAATCGGCAGAGTTCCTGCGTCTACCGGGATCCCAGGGATTTGCAAAACCCGGCCCACTGAACGAGTACTCTGGTCGAAGACACACGGACCGACGGAAACCCACGTCGTCGGTTGTCGTCGCAAGTCTCCTGCGTACGTCAACCGGATTCCTGGAACGCAAGTGGTGACAGGGGCAGGGCGATCCACTGGAACTAATGTGTGCAGAGCTGAGCTAGTACATAGTGAGGAATGACATTGCGCGAGGGGGGAAATGAGCAGGGCACCCGCTGACTGGCCTCGACGCTGCATAGCAGCGGACGCACGCAGCACCAACAGGTCCGATTGGAGGAGGGGGAGTGTGGTATCAGGTCAGAATGGGAGCGGCGTGGCCATGGTCATCTTCACCAAAGTGCAGTTGCACACCATCAGGAGGGTGTGCCCGACAGCGCATTTACTGGTGCCCGTCCTGGTGTTTGCTCTGCACCTTGGTCTGGAAGTCTGGAGATTACTGGTGCGAACGGTATCTTGTAGGCGCACTCCTCTCGAATAGCAAACAATCAGAATAAATCTAAAGTCCGCCATCATAAAGCCCGAATCAGCATGTTCCCTCCCAGCCAAGTGCAATGAAATGTCACAAACGCCTCGTCATTTGGTATCATATAATCATCCCGCATCGTCCTTCGTAACGTCATGTCCGTGTCTTGTGCGGCTGCTTCGCAGGTCTCGACCCGCCTGCGGTGTCTTCATCCTCCCTCTTCCGCTTCCCAGAAGTATCTTCAAAGTGATCTTCTAGGCGCTCCCATTGCTCCATGGTGGCCGGTTCAAATCCACCGCGCCCCATGAAATGGCCATCAATATGATCAGCCCGCTCGGCGTCACACTTCTTGCCGGGTGCCACGGCAATCATCACACCACAAAAGCCGCACCAATATGAAGGCTTCATATGAAGCCCAGTGCGGTTGTCGTTCAATTTCTCCTCGACGGAGGCCTTGCTCACATCCTCGTGCACGGAACCCAGATGTGCCTCGAGGGCTTGTCGGTCTGAGAAGAGCTTCATGCACCCGAGGTCGCAGTGCCAGAGCTCCTTGATCTCGTGCTGGCCGCCCTCGTGTCTCTTCCAGTCGTTCTTGCTGCCAAATCGCTTGGAGCAATTCATGGTGCAGCAGTACGGGCGGTCATGGCGCCTCATGTGTTTCCTGAACAGAGCTGTCAGCATGGATGGGGAAAAGAGAGGGATGAGTGTGTTCATGCGCTCACGTACTTTAGCTCGCAAGGTCTTTTAAATTCCTTGGGACATTGCGTACACTTGGACCTGGCGCTGCTCGCCCCAGACGATAGGTCTCTTCCTGTACCATCGGAAGAGGCAGCGAGGGCTTTGAGGACCTCGCTGTTGGGCAACTTCTTCAACCGTCTTTTCAGCTCACTCTTTGGCAATGTCGTCAGTGTCTCGACTAGGTCGTCTATGAAATTTCCGGGGCTCATTTCGTCAGACTCTACAGTGTTGTCGCTCAGGGGGCTCGGCTGCTGTTGCTCAGGCGGGCCCTGCTGGTCGTCATCGTCGCATCTGATGGCAGGAGGGCTCGTCTCGTCTCTCCATTGACCCACAAACGAGCTGCCAGTCTGTTCCTCTAACAGATTGGTGCCTGGATTACTTTGATGTGACTGAGGGAGGGACAATCCTTGTTGGAAGTCCTCAGAGAGCTTGCGGCGGGGTCCCACGGGAGGAGCGGGACCTTGCATCC
Source organism: Emericellopsis terricola (assembly GCA_027569275.1). NCBI lineage: Eukaryota > Fungi > Ascomycota > Sordariomycetes > Hypocreales > Bionectriaceae > Emericellopsis > Emericellopsis terricola. The sequence continues at coordinate 836,105 of JAPDEU010000005.1, read as the reverse complement.
AAGTGGTCATGTTTGGTAGACTACCGTAGGCTGTTGATGGCGATGCTCCCAGAAGCTGATTGTCATGTGCCGAATCTGGACGCAGTTGCTGGGGCCCGGCATTGGACTCAACATTGGGGGCCTCCGTAATGGCGATCTGAGGCGAGTGGTGTGATTCGATTCCAGATGTATGTTCACCAACGGGCTGGGGAACTGGATGACTGATCACCATCAGCTAGGTTCCCGCCAGGTAGACAAGAGCACACTTACGAGACGACAAAGCTTGACAAGTTCGGGCCTGGTTCTATCCCATGTATGCGGATGAGGTGTTGGCGGAAGTTGTCAGCCCGTGGCCAGGGCTTGTCCTTTTTGGAGCATTGGCCGAGGTGGCATTGGTACATTTTGGCCAAGCCATGCTGTTGGTGCACCGTGGCGCGGTGACGATCCAGGTCGTTCGCTGATGCGAAGCCCTTGCCTCCCCTTTTGCATCCGGGCTCATTGCAGCTGTATGGCAGCGTGTGGCGATCCTCGTGCTTCCTACCTTGGGGTGAGCCGGGGGGCGTGTTGTAGCACAGGAGGTGACTTACTTCAGTTCCGACCTGGTCTTGACCGCCTTGTTGCACGACGGACACCAAAATCCAGCATTGTCCACAGATCTGGGGTTTCGCTCCTGTTTCACCGGAGTGGCTGACTGGAACTGCTGCAAGGGGGGGTGCTCTTGGCTTTGGTACTGTGAAGGAGTTTGCTGCTGAGTTTGTTGTTGGTACATGAACGAATTCTGACGCCGGTAGTGCTGGGGTGGTGAAAGATACGGGAATCCTTGCTGATCAACTTGGTCATTTTGGTTCTGGATGGTGTGCTCTCCGGACATGTTCAAGTGAAACAGTTGATCTCCCACATCATCGGCGAAGAACGTGGGGCTCGGCTTGGTGTACGGTGATGCCTGCTCCATGGGGTCCAAGTTCGGCGGGCGGGCACTACCGTAGCCCGAGTCGCCAGGCGCCGTGTCAGCTTCGGACGGCATGCCATTGCTTCGCCATTCCAAGATATTGGACTGAAAGCTGGGGGGATAGTCGGGCATGGGCTGTTGGAAACCGGGTGGTGAACGGGCATTGTGGAAAGGCAGCTCGTCCTCCAGCCAAGCTGAGACGCGAAGACCATCACCAAGATTGTCGGTGCCGAAATACCCACCACCTCCCATGTTGAAAGAGTTGCGGTCCATCTTGGCGGCTAGGTGATGAGGTCGCGGGCTTCGGAACCAGGATGCTCTGTGCACTCGCTGTTCCGCGACGTTTGGTCGGACTGATGTGGCGTTCGACTCTTTTGGCTGGCAGAGACCAAGTCCCAAGGAGGAAGAGACAGTCAAGGCAGAGGCAGAATGGGTGTCTTGGTCGTTTGGCAGGTCTTGCTGTTGGACCTGCCGGACTTGCTGTAGGACTTGCAGTCCTCGATTCGTCCTGGTTTAGTAGGACCTGTCGAAGGTGAATGATCTCCGTGCAACAAATCGTTGACGACTTGACATTGAGAAATATGATATGAATGCGGTGCTTTCTCTGCGGTCTTCTAGAACCAATGCAGATCAATGCGATGGTGGTACGGGAGTGCTCGATCTGCCGCTTGGGAACAGCCGAAGCACAATGAAACAAAACGATGATGAGGTGCCGTGTGAATTGTAATTCGGCGACACCAGTTCGTGCCACTGGCGGCTCTGGCAAATACCGACAGCTTCTTGTCAATGCATTGTGCGTAGCATGCTCGAGTGAGCACAGAAGACGAAGGAATTTTGAGCTGACATCCAAGGATACGTCGAAGATGGATGGATGGCCGCAGAGGGGGGCGACAGCGACCACTGAATGAATAGTTGAGGGCCAGCGGCAGTCAGCCTCACTTTCTGAGCAAACGGTGGTCGAGACGCTGGATGATGGAATGCTTCTCCCCACCCCTCAAGCTCGGTATCAAGGTGGTTCGCATATGAAGTTAGTGCGCACCCGTTCCGCCCCCCCGCTCAACCTTTGTGCCAATCACGTCTTTGTTCACGTCGCACGCTGGGGGCGGAGTGACAGGGAGCTTCGCTGGCAAGGCGGCTATCCGCCGCGAGGCATCCACCTGGCCGCTGGAACGACCAGTCCTGCTTTCATCACGTCGCCGACAATTCGCAGTGCTGGCTCTCATGGATTGTGTCGAGCAATTGAGCTGCGGCGAGATTTGTGTCAAAGGCCGCCGTGCCCACGGGTGACGCACTTGACTTGTCACGGACGACGTTTGAAGCGTGCAGGGTAGGGCGGTCAGGCGCCCGACGACGCAATATGGGCTGCGATTGCGCGTTGGTGCGATCGTAGGTAAGTAGCAGTCCGCCAAGGCAAGCTACACTTACCATACACTTGAGTACATACGAATAGGTAATCTCCACGACGGCCACCGCAAGCTGTGAGCTCGTTGGAGCGCCCACAAGTGGCCAGCCTCGCGTTCAAGTCATCAGCCATGGCGGTCATCACGCACCATGCTCTCTTCGCCATCGTGTGACCAACAGCTCTTCCATCAATGACTCATAGGCTGGCACCGTAGATTTACGGTCACCTTCGCTGGAGGACGCGTAGCTGCATGTACCCGGCGCCGGGCTGGGTGCGTCCTACAGTCTGCTCTGCCACATTCCCACCCAATGCTCCAGCCCAAGGGGCCCAAATGCTCGGTGAATCGACAGGTCTCACTTAGGCCACAGCACTGCTTCTTCGAGAGCCGCTGCAGAGCCCCAGTGGGGTTCTGTCAGATCTTCTGCTGCGCAGTACATGTGCGGAGCATCCCGCTGTGGTACATGACACACCTTCATTTGGCAACATCATCAGTTCATGTGCCAAAGAAGAAAAAAGAAAGGCGAGTCCGTCGGATTGGATCAGGTGACAATGAGCTGTCCATCTCTAGTCATTTCTTCTCATTTTTGGGTACGCAAAGCCTAGTCCATGTTGGTAGCGCCCTCGACTACGCCGACAACATTGTAGCGCTTGGAGAAGAACGTGACCCAGTCGTTCAGTGTGCCCTTTTCTTTCTCGTCCAGATCAGACCAGTCGGCGCGTACATCTTCCACTTTGGTGGATGTCTTTCCCAGAGCTCTTGAAGCGTCCTTGCCGGCAAAGACTGCCGAGTATTAGCAATGGAACTTCACCCAGGAGGACGAGGATTGGGGAAACGGGGGCGTCATACCGTGGTACGAGCCGCCGGGCTGGTAAGCTTTATTGCCGGTCACATCGTACACCTTGCCCTGCGTAAAGTGAGCCCAGATACCGGAAGAAGACCAAGCTTGCACATACCTTGATGGCGACGTAGCATTTCCCGCCATCCTCGCCTGTAGACGGGTTAGCTAGCTGCCCAGGCCTCGTAATCCGCGCATGGCTTGCTTGAGAATTTCATGATATGCTCAAGTCTCTGAGGGCTACCAATCGTTCTTTGAGAGATAGTGCACTTGCAGACATTCGTCGTTCCCTCTGGGGAAAAATTGGCTCTCGTGGCCTCACATGCTCACTTGGGCAAGTCTGGACTATGGAGGGGTATGGTCCACGTACCGTTTGCCTTGGCCAGCTCCTCGAGAGAGATGGGATCATCCTTGGGGGGATCCAGGTTGACAGGAACCTTGGGCTCGAATTTTCCAGTCATATTGTCTGGTGTCGTTGTACTCAGGGGCGAACAGAAAGCTACTTGTATTTACTTCAGGTCAAGGCGCTGAGAAGGTCGAGTCCTTCGGTCTTGAACCTCCATGTGCATCCCCCACCCCCCACTCCCGGAGCTAAAGGACAGGCAGCCAATCATGGGTTGAGAATTGCTTATTCATGCTCATCAGCACGGACCTAGGGACTTATAGTGGCATCGTCATTATCGGTTCAACTTTCTGCGCCAGCCATCAGGGCAAGCGACAAAATCGCCGCCACAATGTCGCTCACAGCCAGAGCCTCGCTACGGCCTCTTGGGTCTCGCTGCCTGGCGGTGTCGCGCCTTGGCGTCCTATCACTCACTCTGCAATCGCATTCTTCTATTCTCAACGTTCGAGCCGTGGTATCTCTCCCTCAGCAGCGTCGACCGTATTCGGACCAGCACGATGGCAATCACAACGAAGGGCGTCGGCAGCCGCCCATGCCCAAGCTCACCTTTCGTCAATTCCTGGGGCGCGTGTTGACGGTCAGCTTCCGCAATGCGGCGCACGTTTCCAACAAGCAGAAGATACGCAGTTTCTTCCGAGGAAACCCTGTTGCTTTTGCAGCCCTCGTCGTGTTGTAAGAGCACTCTCCCATGCACTCTCCCCACGCGTCAACTAAAATCTGGGTGCAGGACCGTGGTCACCTTTGTGTTCGTGACGAGCCAGCTCTACCTCTTCTACAAGACATTCTTCAACCCACAGATCAGCCGCTACCCAGAGCCCGTGGCCACCTCACTGCGTCGAGCAATCTACTACACGACCATTGCCCCGGATCCGGAGCGCGCGCTCAAGTTCTACCGCCGCGCTATGGCGGAAACGAGGCAGCTGAATATGGACATTTGGTCGGACGAAGTCCTCGGCATCCGCATCATGGTCGCTTTCTGGCTGGAGAAGCAGGGCAACTTTGGGCAGAGCATTGAGGTCTTGGAAAACATCCGCAAAGAGTGCCTCGAATGGGTCGGCGAAATGGAGAAGCACCCCGAGAACATTGACGAAAGCGGCCATCTCAAGGGTGTACCCAAGCCATCCCTCTTGCCGGAGGGAACCGACACCTCGAAAATGTATCTCGCCCAGCACGACGACGAGCCCGAAACCATGTGGCGACGGCGGGAGCGGCTTTTGCAAAAGGCCATATCCACATCGGTCAAACTCGGTGAGCTGTACGCCTCGCAGCATGTCATGAATCCCGATGCCTCCCACGAGCACCTCGTGTACGCTGTCGAGTCGACGCTCAAGGAGTTCCGTCGACGACGGGAGCGCGCAAGCCTCCGGCCCGGCGAGACAAGCTGGATGACGCCGACCGAGGTGGGCGCCATGATGGAGTCACTCGGGCGTAACTACGAGAAAAAGGGTGACTTTCACCTTGCCATTCCGCTCTTTTTCCAAGGCTTGCGGAACTGCGAGAGTCCCTGCCACAGAGCCGTCATTATGAATAATCTGGCTGCATGCTTCGCCCAGCACCCACTCTACTCCCCGAATGAGGCGTCTCTGAGTGAGACCGAGTCTCTCAAGACTATTTTCGACTCGAGCATGCCCAACACCAGGAAAGACTGTCTCGAGGCCGCAGCCAACTGGGCCAAGAATGCGTACCAACACGCCAAAGACGTCAGTGGTGCTGAAAGGACGGATGAGTGTGACGAGGCATGCGCGGTTGCTTTGTGCAACTGGGGCGATGTGGCGGCGATGCAAGGCAAGAAGGAGCTGGCCAAGAAGAAATATACCCAAAGCATCGACCTGTGTAAGAAGCTCGATTTTAAGGCTGGCTCAAGGCAAGCTCAAGAAGGTTTGAGGAGGTTGAACGCCAGTAAGTAAGAGCACAATAGAGTATACCATGTTGTACAGTAGACCATCACGAGATCAAGATAATTGTGTATCAGGGCAAGGCAACACAATAACCCATGCAATACCAGCGCCAAACATGTCATAGCTCATCACCCCACGAACGCCTCATACCGGACTGCCGGGGATGGGGGATCAGCCCATCTTCTGCCTCTTGGGGTCGACGCCATCCGCACCGTTATGCGGATTGCCATTCGCATTAGCAGGGAGATCTGCCAAGGCAGGTCTGCCTGCCTCAGGTTGCGGCCTCTTCATCATCGTCGGTTGACGGAAGGACCCACGATTGCCAAGGGGACTACCCGGCCCTCCGGGCGCACCAATCCGCCTCGCATGATCTAACCCCGGATTCACTACATTTGCGGTCCTCGGTTGGCCGGGACGTACCGGCGTGAACCCACCCACGTTGACGCTTTGAGACTGACTGCTAGTCGGAGGCACATGCTGCCCGCTGCGAGACAACGGTTTGGAGGAATTGTGGTCAATCCCAGGCGTTTTGCGAATCGACGGGCTTTCGAGCTTCGGATTAAAAGCCTGTTGCCCACGAGGGGCCAAGAGCGTCTCGCCTTCGCCTTGGATAGTTGTTTCGGGAAGTTGACTGACAGCTTTGGCGGAGAAGAAGCCAACCGTTTCAGGCATGGCGACTGGCGCGGCAGCTGGTGTGCCCTGACGTGGCTGCTGAGGTGGAACAGATGGTGGACGGCTTTTCTGCGGCTGAGCTTGCGGCTGTTGCCTCGCTGGTGCCGGTTGATTCGGCGTTTGCGGCTGGCGATTTGAATGATTCTGCTGGACAGGTCGTGGCGCTGGGTCGGGCGGGCCAGGAAGCAGGATTTCATCGGGGTGACCGTCCTCAGGCACGCAAAAGTCCGCCTCATCGAGCTCTGTAACATTGAACTTAGCCTACAGTTCTTCAAATCCATCTGAAGACAGCATACCTCCAAGAAAATCCTCGAATGACTCTGACGCCTCCATCTTCGCCCGAGCTGGAGGAGCCGCTGCCGCGGGCGCTGGCATCGGAGCCGGGGCCATCGTCGTCTGTTTTGCCGGCTCTTCCACCTTGACATCCTCTTTGAAGTCCGAATGCCGATGCAAATTGCTGGGGTCGAATTTCTTGACAGGTTGCGCCTTGTGTTTGACAACCTGCTTCACATAGTCTTGGTCGTAGATGCAGTTTCCCAGCACGTTTCCGAAACTTCGTAGTGCGCGCTTGAGCCCATCCGTTGTGCCTTCCTTCTTTGCTTTTTCAAAAGCCATTGCTTTCCCCTTTGCGTTCTCGATGCTCCCGTAGCCAATGTCCTCATGAAACGTCCCATCACGCAGCGTGACGCGGACAATGACCGACAGTCCAATGCTCACGCGCGAAGTCTGCGGGTTCTCGTCGGCAAAGTCGACCTGAATGTTCTGTATACTCGATGACCATCCATTGAATCCAAACACCTCATTCGCAAGGGTTATGCATTTCTCTGCCGTCAAGTAGTGCACGCGTTGGCCACCAGGACCAGCACGGGCCGATATGTACTCAGGACCGAGTTGCTTGTCGAGTTTCGAGGCAATGGTGGCAATCTCCTGAGCGGTCCATATGGAAATGCGCGGTTTCGGCTCTTCATATGGATTCTGCCACGACTGGTGCTGCTCGCCTGGGCTGGATGGGGAATGTTAGCCACATGCGCGACGGCCAGGCGACGCGCCCCTGGGACAGTGCTTACGCAGGCATGATGGTTGACTTTGGTCTATGATCTCATGAACAATGAGTGAATACGGGATTCAGGTATTAGAACTTCACTTTAGAAGAAAGGGGACAGTGTGCGATGGGTTGTTCGTGTGGAACAGTGGGTATGAGCTTCCGAGATTGATTACAGCCCTCAAGGCAGGCGCGTTCACGGTCGAGGGGTGGCGCCCATGGTGTCACCAAAGCACGTGACAGCCCGATGCTCGTTGCACTGCATTCCGCCCGTGATTCAAGTCCATCGACGACGACTCCATCGCATTACGTACATGTACATTATCTATGGGTCAGTAGATTACTTGCTAATTAGTGCATTGCGACGTCGCGCCACAATCCCTCGTCACTGGACGATGCGCAAACATGGCACAAGTGGCCAGCCCACTTACTACCCATCACGAGTGAACCAACGTAGATTGATGTAATCATTCGCCTATCGACAAGAGAATCCCCATAGGGAGTTGGCTACATAACGGTCTGATATCAAGAGGTCCGCTATATGCCATCCGATTTGCGGATTAAACCATCGTGAATGCAATGCAACGCCAGTTCCGGTATAAGAAAATTGCGATCTGTCAAAATGCTGGACCTGTCCGTTCTATGCATAATCCGAAGGAACGCCAAGGGAGAACGTGCAAAAATGACTAAAGCATGAATCGTTGAGACGTCGTGAGGGGATGATGTGGCCCGCTAAGGGGCAGGGCGAACCATTCTACCATGTCGAGCCGCGGTCCTACCAAGGCCCAACGCGAACAGGACTACCGTATGAGCCTGACATGAGCTGATTGAGAATCGAGTTTTGATCAGCAGTCTGCGAATTTTGCTTGATCCAACCGACGTTCTCGCCCATGGCGGACACAGCTGTCGCCAGACGCCCATGTGAACGGGAGTTGTGGCGATTAAGCGTGGCGTCCCAGCCACTGGAGTGAAGGTTGAAGCCGCCTGCTTTTTTTGACGCCTCGTTGATGACCAGAGCCCACGCTTTTGAGATTTCTTCGTAGGCGTTCTCCTTGTGGTGGCGGTAGGTTTGCAGATCTAGATCAGGTAGTTCATGGATGAAGTTGGTGGCGGCATCCAAGAACTGCAACGAGAGAGATGCTTGCGACTCAATAGGAGGAAGGAATTGAGGAGTAAAGTCCGAAAGAGCGTCGAGTAGCGCCAGCAGAGCCTCTCTGACTCGGTGGTAGGTGTACTCAGGGCTGGTTTCCCCGTAGGGAGCCGCTGCCTTGAGCCTGTCTTGGTAGCCCTGCAGGACGTTGATGGCACATTCGACCGTTGGACGAGGCGCTTGTGACTCGACTTCTTGACCGATCTCCCTGTGCTGCTCGCAGATATGCTGCAACACCGTCCGCAGCTGATCGGCGTCCAAGGTCTCTAGGAGACGCGGGAGCCTCAAGGATCTGCCGAGAGCGTCACTGTTGCGCACCTTTTTCGATGGTCGGGCAAGAGGTCTGCTAGAGATAGAGGGAGATGTCGACATGGCTTCATCGCCGTCGTCGTCGGCTTTTCGCTTTCGGGTCGACATGGTGTGCAATGGGGATTCTAACGTGGGCGAGTCAGCATTTTGCCTCTGCCTACGAAGCAGAGGAGACGCACCACCTCGCGGCGGCGACTGGCGAGGGCTCTCGTGGTAGTGAGGTAAGACGTGCGGCTGTGGCGAGAGTAAAACGTTCATGTTTATCGCAGGACGCCGCAGCCGCAGATGTGGAAGGCCCTAAACAGTGACCAAATGATTGTAGCGAAATTTTGTTGCGCTGTTCCAAAAGCCTTCCAAGAGTGACCTCTTTCTCGTAGGTGACGTAGACGATGCCGAGGTTGCCGCCGTTCTCACGGTGAGGAGGGTTTGTGGCCGGGCCGTGAGGAGTAACAAGGTCGGTCGGCGTCTGGGCTGAAAGTGGTTGCGAGGTTTTATTCGTCGAGCGGCAAGATCCGGCACGGGATATCTGCGTGGAAGAGTCTAGTCAATGAAGAATGACACAGCAGTCTCTTCACTGCCGCATGAAAAGGTGACGAGGCTGGCCACACCGAGTTGTTTTGCCGGTGGATGGGATGGGCTTGGGGCAATGAATGGATCAGAAACAAAGTTGAAAGTGCCCAGGCTTTCGCTTAGGTAAATGTGGAGCCAACGGCTGGGCGTGCCCAAGCCAAGCGCTTACACGTGATGCGGGTGCATTTATGCACTTTGCATGAATCACGCAATGATTCACGTTACTTCATCTGCAGGGTGATCTTGAACTTGCCAAAGAGGACGTCGATCTCGATCTGGTCCAAATTTGGGACACGCAGTGTTGTGATTCGGAAGATGTCTTGGTGAGCCTCCGTATCGTGACATTTGGCCTCCTGCACTTGACGAGGCCCCGTTATGGGACGGCAAGGCAGACCTCACGCCAAGGAGTTGGCTAAGCCGACTGAATCCTACGTGCAATATTCTGCTCGTCATTGTGATAACAACCTTCGGGCACAGCATGAGAGTAACCTCGAGTTTCCTGCTACGACGGCATGGGGAACGATCGAAAGTTCCGCACCACGTGAAGGTGTCATCGGACACCCCCACACTACCGGCGGCGGCTACTTATCGCTTATCGACAAATGCCAATCGCCAGAAAATTTCCCGTCTCAAGTAGAAGACCCTTTTTGGGGGGGAAGTCCACACGTTTGACGTGGTTGCGTGCGTCGACCTGCTGTCCTACGATTTCCACATAGATCGTCGCCAAGGCGATAAATACGAAAATGTCTACCAAAGAAGAGAAACGCGCCCGCAAGGCCGCCAAGGCTGCCGCAGCACAAGCGTCTGAAACCCAGCCCGATGCGCCTTCTGCCACCGCTGCGAACACCACAGCATCGACGACACCATCAAAACGCAAAGCATCCGTCGAAGAGCTCGAGGTCGATCTCTCTGCACCTGAGCCACCTTCGAAACGAGCCAAGCGCGCCCTCAAGAAGGGCAAGTCTGCGACAGCGCCCAAGAAGCGGGACGACGACCGCGATCTCACAAGGGATGATCTGGAGGACGACGCTCCCAAGGAACAGCCGCGAGGCGAGCACGGTGTTTGGATTGGCAACTTGCGGTTCACAGTCACGCCGGCAGAGTTGAAGCAATGGCTGGTGGATAATTCGGGTGGCGTCATCACAGAGGAGGGCATCACCAGAGTGAAGCTGCCAATGAACAAGGACAAAGGCGATGGCAACGGTGCGCGAAACAAGGGATTCGCATATGTCGACTTTGCCGACCTTGGTCAAAAGGTGGCCGCCATTGCTCTGTCGGAAACAGAATGGATAGGGAGGAAACTCCTGATCAAGGACTCAACCTCATTCGAAGGACGGCCTGCGAAACCAGCTGAGAACCCCGCAGAGCTGCAGGATCAAGAGGCCGCGTTCAAGAAGGTGGCCGAAGCCAGCAGAAAGATCTTTGTCGGCAACCTGAGCTTCCAGACAACCGAGGAGGACCTTCACCGTCAGTTCGAGAAATGCGGGGAGATCGAATTCGTCAAGGTTGCGCAATTTGAGGATAGTGGAAAATGCAAGGGGTACGGCTGGGTCAAGTTCAAGGAGCCTGAAGCTGCTGCTTGGGCGGTCAAGGGGTTCGTCAAGCTACGGGAGCCAATTGAGACGGAGGAGGACTTTAACGAAGACTCGGGCAACGAAGAGGAGAGGGAAAGCAAGAGGAAGTACAAGACCACAAAGTGGTGGGTGAACCGCATGCTCGGGCGTGAGCTGAAGCTCGAGTTGGCGGAAGATGATGCTTCCAGATACAAGAAGCGATTTGGCAAGGACGCCCCCAAAGACGGGGAGGGCAAACCCGTGCAGCCAAAGAGGGAAAATGGACCTGGAAGGGCACACCGGAAAGACGCTGTGGCCGGGAAGCCTATGCGTGAGGCTCAGGACATTGACGTCGCCCGCTTGACGGGCGCAGTCGTCAAGTCCACAGGCACAAAGGTCACATTCGATTAGGGAAAAGAGGGATTATGAAATGCATTTGAGGTACATGTTGTGACGATGACGATGATTCCCCATGTGAAGTGCGAGTCCAAATGTAGCCAGGGCCCCGCATGAGGTCACGTCGTGCATTTGGTCATCACTATCCTGATGACAAGAACGCCAGCCTTTCCCACACTCACGCAACCTTTTGCCGGAAGCGACCGACATGTACGAATCTCAAGTGACGTTTACTTTTGACATTATCTGCCCTTGGTCAGTACACGCCCAAGTTCGCCAACGTGATGACCAATTGCTGAACATCCTCAGGACTTACCTGGCCAAACTAAGGTCCTTGACTTTTCCTACACTGCTCATCTTTTCCTGACAGATTCAGGCTTGACAATGCTCTCAAGGCGGTAGATTCGACACAAGTGACATTCAAAGTGTCATACACGCCTTTCATCCTCCAACATGATCTACCTCAGAGCGTGAACAGACGAGAATGGCTTCTCGAGCGCAAACACATGGGAAATGCCGCGGCACAGACTGTTTTCGAGGAGCACATGAGAGCGCTCTTCAAGGGCGAGGGTATCGACATTGTATACGAGGGCATGACAGGTGACACGACTCCAGTCCACCGCGTTATTCAGACGATGCAGCGCGACTATGGCATGGAAACCGCCGGTAAGATTGTGGACAATCTCTACAAGCGTTACTGGACATTGGGCCAGCATCCTGGGGAGCAAGATACGCTGCTGGGCGCCTGTGTCGAGGCAAATGTCCCGCAGGAGGATGCGTTAAGGGTCATTCGTGATCCGTCGATTGGCGAAAATGAACTAAAACGTACGCTACAGGAGGTGTCTCGTGATGTCGAAGCGGTCCCAATCATAAAGATCGAGGGGAAGAGGAGAGATCTGACACTGACTGGGGCCAAAGAAACAAATGGCTACGTGAAGGCGCTGGAACAGATCATCAAGGAAAGTCACTGATTTACAATGAAAGAGGCAAGGCATTTCTTGTCGTAAAGAATGTGTCATTATAAGTCATAAGGTCGTGTACATATAAGAACGTCGTAAAGAGTGGATGCATCGCCAGAGTCACACATGCGGTCTCATGCCCGACTGAACATCAACGGCACCATGATGCTCCCGCCCCGGTCGAGACCCCGTCGGTCTTCTAACACTTCGACGGCACACAGTCGGTAATCGTTCCGGCTGGTCATTGTTCTGCACGCGGCAACGGCGGCGCCTCCTCCATACGTTCTCTTTGCTGCGTTGGCGCAGAACTCGCGGGATAGTTTCTGCAAAACGGCCGCTTTGGCCTTTCGCAAAGCAGAGCAACGAGCCGACGCATCTTGCGCGAGCAGTGCGTGCTGAGCTTCTTGCTCCAGATTCCTCTGCACAGGTGATATGTCCTCCTCGACTGGTGCGGCAGGGTTGTACACCGTGGGCTGCAAAAGCACCGGCTGCGATCCGTTGTTCAGGATGGGAAGAGTAATGGCCGTGTCTGCCAGGGGGCTTGGCGGTCGAGGTTGCACTGACTCCAGAGACGCTTCACTGGGCCGGTGGCGGGGTTTGTGAGAATGGAGAGAAGACTGTGACGGTTTCGACAAAAGCTGTGAGGACTTGCTCCGGAACGAGAGTGAAGACAAGGAGATCTTGGATCGATGGACCGTTTTCTCCTCTTCCACGGGATGTCTGCGTCTGCGCCGCCTCCTGCGGCGAACGTTTGTCGACACACCCTCCCCTTCTTGTGTCTCCTCAATCGCGGTTCTCGCCTCGGAAGTTGTCGTGGCAAAGGACAGGGCGCTCCTCTCCTCGTCACTGAAGCCAGCAATGTCCATCAACTCCCGACTGGCCGCTTCCACGGCCGCGCTTGGGCTGGGAAGATCGCCATGTTCATCTTCGACCACCGTGGTCCCTGCGTATCCGCTACTGTCGCAGCTGTGCACGCTCATGGAGCGCCTGGACCAACCGTCTTCTAATGGACTCAGCGCCTCGTCCCAATTCCCCCTGTTGAGGAGCACAACTTCTCTAAAGTCAAACTCGCGCACAGTCTCGCGATGTCGCTCAATCACACTCCGCAGTTGCTCTGCTTGCATGCTGGCGTTCTTGATTTGAAGGTACTTGAGTTTGGGGAAGAACATGTCCTTCCTGGTTGGTCGCTCTGGGAGAGGCGACATGGGGCTGGTAACCTCGTGAAACAACTTCTTGGATGACTTGGCGGGGGCAAAGAGAGGATCTCCACTCAGAGCAATCGGACATGGGCCTTTGGACCCGAGCCATGTGAAGCTGAGCTTCTCCAGCTGTGGCGCCATCTGGCGGATGTAGTCATCCAGGATCTTGAGGTGGTCCAAGCCGGGGCTGCAGGAGTGAAAATCCCATGCCTCGATGGACATGTTGAGCTTCGTGATCTGGCGCCATCTCTTTCCGCTCGACGGCAGCGATCCAAAGCCAGGGACGTGACGGAGGTAGTTGAGTGCTGATGGGTGCAGGCTTGACAGGCTCAGCTTGTGAAGCCTGTCGAGGGGGCAGCGCTCGATGGCGATGCGCAGGGAGATGAGGGCATAATCCACAATGTTCCTCCTGTAGCGCTCTCGCCGGTCCTGCCCTGGACATCGGACGGTCAGATGGCGTATGTTGGGCATGAGTTTGAGAGCGCTGATGAAGGACGGAACATTGGTGGCTGCATGGAACAGAGGCGGGTACTGGGCAGTAAGAATATCGCCCAGCTCGGAGTTGGCGTACTTGGGCCGCGTCAGGCACGAGGTCATGCTGGTGTGTGGAGTGTACAAGAAGTGAATCTCCTTGCCGCTGTGTGGATGAATGAGCGGTGGCAGAAACGTGGCGTCAGAATGCGGCAAATGGAAGGTGAGGTGTTCAACATGCTCGCCTATTCTCGACAGAGCATTGAGTCGGGACTGCTTCGTGAAAGAATGGGCCGTGAAGGAGACATGTATTCTGGTAAATATGTCTTTGGCAAGCAAGGCCGAGTTTGTCTTGGAGGTTGTTCTAAGAGCGCATAGGTCGGACGACGAAAGGCACGGAAAAAGAGCATCTTTGAACCGCGGGCTTCTCAGCAAGGCCGAAAGTTGAGATTCAGTGTGAGAGGCCATTGCTGCATGTCGCGGGGATACTGGTGTTGCTGGGCGCTGAGGTTGTTGGAGGCAGTCAAGGTGACGAGGAACGCTATAATGTGGTGTGAATGGCTATATGCGCTGCTAACAGTCTGATTGGGAATAAGTCTGGCATCTGCAGGTCCCGGAAACCCAGGCCACGAGGCTGATATATCCTCATGGGTTTCCTCTTCAACACGGCATTCTTTGGCATGGCCACGAAGGGCATACTGCCCCATAGCTTAGACCCAAATCGAGTGGACGAGAGCTTGCAGATGGACTACACATGTATGCCGCGTCGCAACCGTGTGTCGGGATATAACTGGCTGGCCACCCATGTGTCGCATGCGGGAGAGCATCCTGGCCAGTGAAACAATGTTTCTCCCGCATAAACTTGCATGGATGCAGGACGGGTGTTTAGTGGGGGAAAAGCGTGGTTGGGAGGGGAGCGCGACGTGGTGCGATAGTCGCGATTCAACGACCAATCATGGGCGTCGCAACGGGGTGAGTGCTGACGCGCTGGGCAAGTGCCGGACGCGCTGAAGCGCGGGCCGAGAGACAACCGCGACGTACCTTCCTTGATATTTACCCCTTTGGGCCACTATCTGACACAGTTCGGGTAATGAGCCAAAGGCCAGGGAACAGCGCAGGCATCGCACGAGGCCGCAGAATGTGGACTTCCATAGCTTTCGCTACATAGAATGCAAGCTCGTGCTTCGCGAATCTGATCACACAGAACCGAGCCTCACATCCATGTATTGGCAGCTGTTTGGTTTCCACGGTGGTCCTACAACGCGTCTCGTGAGCCGCTCGACGCGTCGCAACGAGTCATCCCCCTCGGTGTCAAGCCAACAACAGGCCCACAGCAGATGGCACAAAGCAGTCATAGCCTGTTGGTGTTTTTTGATATTGGAGCACGCACACCCACCAAGTCGGTGTTTCACTGCAGAAACATAGTCCATGCCTCTTGATGAGAGGCAAACGACGATTCTCATCGTTTGAAACTTCCCATTGACCCCTGATGCACAGGGACGGGAAACGGTTGCCAGTTGCTGCAGATCGAATCGGTGCCAAGCCGTGACGAGTTGTCGCGTCAGAAGCTATATGACTCAACCCATGCAGGGCTTGGTTGGCACCAGTCGATGCAGCTTTCTTCAGTTTCTGTCTTCCCCTACCCTGCAGGACGAGTGTGGTTTGATGTTTCGGCACGGAGCATCGCAATACGGAAGCCTGAACGGCAGTTCGTTGTTTCATCAATATCTTGATTTTTTTTTAAAAAAAAAAAAAAAAAAAAAAATTCAACCTCTAGGCAGGTATACGTCTGTAATTCCAGGCCTTAGGTGTTCGCCCCGAGGTGGTGGCCAGCCTTGTCGAGTGTGTGCAGGATTCGTAGACCAGCAAGGACATCCAGGCTGCCTCTCGTAGCTACGTCTTACAAGGAGCACAACTAGTTTGCCCTACCCACTGCCAGGCCGCGGGCCGTTTAGATTCGTCAAGAATGCCAAGTCACCAAGCCACCAGTGGATTCGTATCTGGTGGTGTGTACCATTCGAACAGTGTCTGCGACCAGAGTCCACCTGTCGTGATCCAGCCCCCAACAGCCAGCCAAACTAGAACCGCGTCTCGTGGCCCGCGCACTCCCACCCAATCGTTCAATGTCTCTCTCGTCCCCGGCCTCTCCCACCACCTCCACCTCTACCTGCACCTCTCCCGCCTCGCCCGCCTCGGTTGCCCCCTCTTCCGGCTCCTGGGGGCGGCCCTCCATAGTCCCTGCGAGGAGGCCTGGGCGGTAGCGAATCCTGACCCCTCGGCCCAACTGGCGGACCTCCCCTTCCAAAGGTCGGCGGCGGCGGTCCTGGTGGAAGGGGTGGCTGACCACGAAATGTATCTACCGGCTGTGCAGGCATCTGGATATTGCTGGCCATGCGGATCGTGCCGACAGGTGCCCTTCTTTGAACCGGCTTGTTGCCCAAAAACTCGACCTCCGAGTCCTCGTCGTCTGAATAATGCACAATATTACCCGTCCTGGCAGCGTGGCCTTTGATGCGCACATCCTGCCGCCGTGCCGTGCCCCTATTGGCGGTCTGCGCAGCCTCGTGCTCAATGGAGCGCTTGCCACAGTCCTTGTCAATGTACAGATTGCAGTTGGCCAGGGACCATGTCGAGTTCCCCTTATCTGAAAACTGTCTGGAGGCGCATTCCATTCGATAGTGCTTGTCGCTGCCGCAGAGCGAGCACGATGGCGCAATGAAAATAACCTTATTGATCTTGTCCCATCCCGGCGCGAAGGAGCGCCAGACCTCCGTGCAGTCCTCTTCCAGATGGTCGGCGGAGTTGCAGAAGCCGCATGCGAGCCCCTCACTCTTTGTTAAAGCCAGTTTCTCCTGGCAGTCGGCCTTGGTGTGCCCCTGCTGCCGACACTTATGGCACCGGACTCGGGAGGGGCAGGCAAAATCCCAGTGTCCACCCTGGTTGCAAAAGCGACAGGTCGACGCGGGACAATTGGACCTCGTGTGTCCTTCGTGGCCGCAAGATAGACACATTTGCGATGGGTCCGATGCGGAGGGGAAGTATATTTTTTGTTGCTCCAACTCTGATGCGTCGGTACTGAGAGCCACGCTCGCGTCACCATTGGTCTCCGGCTCGCCATTTTGCGGACGCGCGGTCGGATTGACGACGGACGCGGCGCCCATTCCCTGCTGGGGTTGGCTTGTGTGGAAGGTCGGTTCGTACTCCGCCTCACTGTCATCGTCAAGCTCGATGGGCGCCAGTGCACTACTAGGGACAGGGCCTTGATCGGAATTCTGTTGGCCGGCGGATGCGTCGTTCTTCTGCTGCGCTTCTGATTTGTGTTCGTAAAACCGTGGCTGGGACTTGTTTGCTCGGTCCACATCTGTGCCTAGTTCAGTCCACGTTTTCATGAACCTGTCTTTGAACGTGTTGTCCTTCTTCGCAGCCGTGATGACCTGTTTCAATCGCCTCTTGGCACCTTTGGAGCCCTTATCTTTGACAGAGTTGGTGTAGGCAGCGTGCCCTGACAGGAGGTCGTCGACAGTCAAGCCAGGCAGGAGAGCAGGATTCATTCGACAGCAGAGATCGATCCACTGGGGAACCTTTTGCTCCCATAGAAGCGCATTTCCGCCTTTGAATTTCTTGTATGTCGGGAGCTCAACAGCCAAGCCGCGAATGATATAAACCGGGGGGTCGTCCAGGATGATGGGATCAAAATCAGACCTGCCCTTCGTCGCCTTCTTGCTCTTCTCTTTCCCGTCTTTCTTGGAGAGTTGCGGCTGGCCTGAGGACTGGTCGCTTTTGTCAGCAGTGTCACCGCCGCCCGTGTCAGATTCCGACCCTTTCAACAGCATCAGGTCACCGCCAGCGGCCAAATCGTCTTGCCCTCGAGCATCAGTCTCAGCATTCTTCTTGAGACGCTTCGACCGTCGAGAGGGCTCTGAGACTTCTGCGCTGCGCTGCGAACGCTTCTTCATCGCGACCTGAGACTTGGTGGGCTCTTCTTCGCCGGAGGACGAGTCGATGGCTATGATGTCGCCAAATTCAGCGTCTTTGGAGGCCATATCGTGGGGTGGAAGTCAGGTGACCTGACATGTGACTTCGAGATGAGTTGAATCAGATGGGAGGCAGGTGTAGATGAGCTCAGACTCTCTAGCAGGGTCGCAACGCTGGCTGCAGCAATAGGCGCAACAACACAACTCTGCACGCTCAAGACGCACTGCCGACTGATGCTACCCTTTTCGAAGATGGCCACGTCCCTCTTAAGGCAGTTTTACCCTATATGGAGCAAATAACGACAGGAACTGAGCCGGACGCGTGAGGGCGCATCACAACAACTGAATCTTGAATGAAAACCTGGCGCAACCAATCATAGCTGACTCTGGGAGCATTGACGTTCGATTGTCACGAGTGTATATTTCCGGAGATTAGCCCCCAATTAGGGGTCCTTCGGACTTGGGGGCCCCCACGGGAATAGCACCATTCAACAAATCTCGTATCATCCTGCACAGCCTCCCCTTCCTGGCGGAGGCTTTGGACGAAGAAAGAGTATCACGGTGGGAAACATGAACTCAATGCACAAGAGGTTGTGACAAAGTACTTCTCCAGAGACATAAAGGAGGGAATGCACCATCGCCTGGCAGCGATGGGCAGCGAGAAGCAGGTGGCAATGATTGGCTGCTAGCTGCGGCGACTTACTGGAATTGGAAGACGCGTAAGGGTCGCCCGGTCGCGGACTAAATAAATGGGAGGGCTGCTAACACTAATGGCAGTTGTGTTGACTCAGAACTGGTAGGATGGTGCACCACATGGTGCTGTACTTAATTTTCCAGGCAACTGCCCCCAGGCCCCTGCTCCACCTCCAGCAGGCGGCCACTGCAGGCTGTTCCACTCTGAGGTCCGCTGGCATCTTCCAGAGCGGATAGATTGAGGGCCAGGTCTGTTTTGTCCGAGCGGCCGTCGTTGCCCTTTCTCATTCCCATCCACAGTCCTGCCATTCACCTCACTCGAAGAGCACGCCATACGAGCCTGACGGACGGATCCAACTGTCTTCCACTAGCATTCTTTCTATCGCACGAGGCACACGCATCCTCCTCCTTTCGCTCACAGTCGCCACAACCCTCTCCGCATCGGCCTCGTATTCGTCGATCCCTCACAACCTGACATCATCAAGGGCACCTCGCGTATTTGTCTACACCCGAACGAAACTTCTCGACACGGGACACAATCGGTTCTTTCCGAGGCAATCTTGACGACATCTTCCAACCGCGAACCCAATCATCGACTATCTGGTCGTCCGTAAACGCCCCTGACTCGTGTGCCCAACTCGATCCTCATTCGCCGATATATTATCCAGCTCGACACCCCCCCAACACCGCCAAGCTGTCTTCCCCAATTCTCCTTCAACGCACCGTCACTTTTGACGCGGGCAGCGAGTCTCAACGGACGCGCACTAGTGGTGGCACTGGCAGCGGCAGTGGCAGCGTCTATCTCGACATGGCAGATCGCAGCAAGGACTCGGGCGGCCGGAGGCGACGCTCGAGCAGCCTTCTTCAAGTGTACCATGAGCCTCCCGAGACACTCGAGCAGATGAGTGATCAGGCGGCGTTACCAAACCTGAACGCCAACTGGACAAACGCCAAAGGTGCATGGACGATTCACATTGTGCTTATTGCATGCCTGAAGATCTTCTACGATGTCATCCCAGGCGTCTCGCAGGAGACTTCGTGGACGATGACCAACATCACATACATGATCGGCTCCTACATCATGTTTCACTATGTTCGTGGTGTACCCTTTGACTTTAATAGTGGGGCCTTCGACAACCTCAACATGTGGGAGCAGATCGACAATGGAGCTCAGTACACTCCGACAAAGAAATTCTTGCTCAGCGTACCGGTCGTTCTTTTTCTGCTGAGCACGCACTACACGCATTACGATCTTGCGTACTTTGTCATCAACTTCCTCGCTACACTAGGGGTGGTCATCCCCAAGCTTCCATTTGTGAGCGCTGGAGAGGAGGCGAGTTGTGCACCAATTTGGCTAACAGCAAGCAGTCTCATCGCATGCGGTTCGGGCTGTTTTCAGGTCTCCCCGAGGAAGACTAAAGGGTTGCGTGGCGTCTCGAAGTCGATACCGACCAAGCGGGCTGAAGCTTGATATTCCTAGGGCAACGACGCCAAATGGCAGGCGGGATCGCTAGGCAGAGCTTCTTCGTGGACAGGCCCAACAAGGTTGACTCTCCAGTCAATTTGTCTACAGCGGTAGTGTAGACTTGTAATTGGATTACCAAACCCATCGTCGGTCAGGAGGCACTCTTTCCTCGATCAACAGTGTGAGCTTTCGCGCCAAACGTAGGTACGCTTGGGAGGTATCCTTAGCTGATATTCTTGTCGTCAGCTAATGGACACAAGGTAAGCCATGACTTGGGCAGTTTGATATCAAGCTACAGATCGCCGTGGTGTCTGCACGACGTGTAGACGCTACGCCACCTTGTGACTCTCACTCTCCCCAAAGAGACTTGTTGTTGACGCGGCGTGGATATCCGGACATTCATCGTTGAGACAGCTCAGTGTTATTTAACAGCCATATTGTAGACCTTGGATGGGCCACGTTGCGTTTCGCTCGTCAATACTCATCCTACCGTTGTCACTCGTTTCAGCTGGCAGCTCTGCCATTTCTGAAAAAAATGCGTTTCTCCGCAGCCTTGGCCGTTGTGGCCCTGAGTACCGGTGTCATTGCCCAGGCACAGGAGGAGAAGGAAGGGTTTGTCCTAGAATTCGGCAAGAAGAACAAGGACAACAAGCAGAGCAAGACCTACGTCGACCCCGAAACCGGAAACAGAGTTGAGGTCGGCACGTTTGGACTCGAAAATCAAGAGCACCGCAAGCACGATGGCGACCAGAGAGACGATCTCAGGAATCAGGACAAGCTTGAGATCAAAGTGTTTGGCGACGAACGCCCCGATAAGGAGCTCAAAGACGAACAGTATGGACTGAAGAATCAGGACAATGTCAAAGTCGAGGTGTTTGGGAATCGACCCAACGCTGACGAGGACGACTCGAGGCCACAGGACAGGGTTGAGGTCGAGTTGTTTGAGAATGAGCATCGCAAAGGCGCCGAGCAGAACAACAAGCCTAGCGGAAGCCCCAAGAATCAAGACAAAGTGGAGATCGAGGTGCTTGGGAATCAGCCCAACGCTGACGAGGACGGCTCCAGGCCACAGGATAGGGTGGAGGTCGAGTTGTTGGACAACGAGCATCACAAAGGCGCCCAGCAGGGCCACAAGCCTAGCGGAAGCTCCGAGAATCAAGGCAAAGTGGAGGTCGAGGTGTTTGAAAACAAGAAACTCGGCGACGACGAGCATGGAATCGACGGTGAATCGGGCCAGACCGACAATGTCGAGATCAAAATCCTGGGTGGTAAACAAAGCGACGAGCGCAAAACCAAGAAGCCTCAAGCCAGCAACGAGGAGACCCAAACCGACTTTGTCGAGGTCGAGACGTTCAGCACTAAGCCCCAGGAGCAGGAGGCCGAGGACGAGCCAACCAGGTTCCATGAAGACGGGGAGGGCGTTGTTCAAATCCAAGGTCTCCACGGCAGCAACGTCAAGACACCGGAGCATGACATTGAGGTCCTAATTGACAACAAGAGCAAAGACACCGACGTTGTGGAAGTCGTACAAATGGGCGACAAGAAGATTGCTGTCAACAATGACTGCCGACAGAAGTGCGCACCCAAGAACAAGGAATGCCACGACAAGTGCCAGACCAGCAAGGACAATGTCAAGGTGGAGCTCATCCACAAGGAACCAGTCCGACCTGAGAAGGAGCAGAAGATTGTCGAGGTTGTCAAGGAGGTTTTTGTCAAGTGCCCCGAGGTCGAGAAGGAGATTATCGAGAAGTTCGTCGAGATCCCTATCGTCAAGGAGGTGATTGTCGAGCGCCCTGAGATCATTGAGAAGATCATCGAGCAGCCCAAGATCATCGAGAAGATCGTCGAGCAGCCACAGATCATCGAGAAGATCGTCAAGGTCCCTGAAATCATCGAGAAGATTGTCGAGCAACCTCAGATCATTGAGAAGATCGTACAGGTTCCCGAGATCATTGAGAAGATCGTCGAGAAGCCTGTCCCAGCGCCGCCCGTGGTCTGCCCGACCTGTCCGCCCGTGGTGGTGCCGCCGTTCAGGAACCAGACCGTTCCCCAGCCCCCGGTTATTGTGCCGGTTCCTCAGCCTCCTATCGTTGTGCCGGTTCCTCAGCCGCCTCAGAACCTGACGATCCCTCAGCCTCCGGTTCCCCAGCCTCAGCCCCCGGTTCCTGGGCAGCCTGTTCCCCAGCCTCAGCCTCTGGTTCCTTTGCAGCCTGTTCCTCAGCCACCTCGACAGAACCTGACGGTGCCTCAGCAGCCTCCTTTCCCCATCCAACCCGCACCTCAGCCTCCCGCACCTGTGCAGCCTGGAGTTCCTCAACCTCCGGCTCCTGTGCAGCCTGGAGTTCCTCAACCTCCGGCTCCTGTGCAGCCTGGAGTTCCTCAACCTCCGGCTCCTGTGCAGCCTGGAGTTCCTCAACCTCCGGCTCCTGTGCAGCCTGGAGTCCCCCAACCCCTGGCTCCTGTGCAGCCTGGGGTCCCTCAACCACAGGCTCCTGTCCAGCCTGGAGTGCCGCTGCCTCCTACTCAGAATGTGACATTCCCTCAGCCTCCTGCCCCTGTGCAACCAGGAGTGCCGGTACAGCCTGGAGTGCCGCTGCCTCCTGCTCAGAATGTGACATTCCCTCAGCCTCCTGCCCCTGTGCAACCAGGAGTGCCGGTACAGCCTGGGGTGCCTCGGCCCCCTGTACAGAACATCACGGCCCCTCAGCCTCCCGCTCCTACACAGCCTGGGGCGCCTGTTCAACCCGGAGTGCCACAGCCTCTCGCTCCCGTGCAACCTGGGGCGCCTGTTCAACCTGGAGTGCCTCAGCCTCTGGCACCTGTGCAGCCTGGAGTGCCTCGGCCCCCTGTACAGAACATCACGGTCCCTCAGCCTCCCGCCCCTGCACAGCCTGGAGCTCCTCAGCCTCAGCTTCCGGCCCCTGTGCAGCCTGGAGTGCCCCGGCCTCCTGTACAGAACATCACGGTCCCTCAGCCTCCCGCTCCCGTGCAGCCTGGGGCGCCTGTTCAACCTGGAGTGCCTCAGCCTCTGGCACCTGTGCAGCCTGGAGCACCCGTACAGCCTGGAGCACCCGTACAGCCTGGAGCACCCGTACAGTCTGGAGCACCCGTACAGCCTGGAGCACCCGTACAGCCTGGAGCACCCGTACAGCCTGGAGCACCTCAGCCTCCCCGTCAAAATATTACGGTTCCTCAGCCTCCCGTTTCTGTGCAGCCTGGGGTACCAGTACAGCCTGGAGTACCCCAGCCCCTAGCTCCCGTGCAGCCGGGAGTGCCTGTGCAGCCGGGAGTACCTCAGCCGCCGGCCCCTGTGCAGCCCGGCGTGCCTCAGCCTCCCCGCCAGAACGTGACATTCCCTCAGCCTCCCGCCCCTGTGCAGACGGTTCAGCCTCTTGTGCCTTCCCCCTCGAACGTTACGGTCCCCATCCCCCAGCAGCCCTCTGTCCCCGGTCAGCCTCAGGTTCCGCAGCAGCCTTCTGTTCCTGGTCAGCCTCAGGTTCCACAGCAGCCGCCTCCGCAACCCTTTGTTCCCCAGCCACGACCTACTCCCGGTGTCCCGGTCTCGCCCCCGGCACCGGTTCCCACGGCCGGCGCTTCTGCTCAGAGCGTTTCCCTAGCAAGTCTCGCACTGGCAGCCGCCTTCTGGCTATTGTGAGGGATTTGATACCCGAAAATCCAATTATCACCACATCCTGCATTATCCCTTCTCATGGAAGTAGATGGGCTGGGTTGTACCGCCACAGAACGACCGAGACAGTCCTCAGCAGAAAGGCATGGCGAGTCCTCCGGTTTGACAGGGTAATGGGCCACGGAGCACAGCACGTCGAGTCCATGAATTCATCTATAACAATGTCCAGACCTTGGGACCGGCGTTGGGAAGCGAAACAATTTGATCTACTCGTGTACCCCAGAAAACCATTTCATTTCTTCATATCCGCGTCTGGCCTCGCCCTCTTCGAAGGCGGGGCGACATGTAATTCAATAATATTATGAGAGAAGCAGATGTAAAGATTCGTGTGTCCTAAACAGCTGGTGAGCAAAGCAAAGACCTACAGAACACCCACGCTGTGTATTGCGTGAGAGCAGTCCTGGGAAAAACAAGCTCCTGGGTCAATTTTGCGTGAACAAGATTCACCCGCTATTAATAAGTTAGTGTTTGCATCGTCAGCAGCAATGGTCACAGCAGAGCAGGCCGTGATTATCCCGCGCTGGCGATCAGTCGCCAGTGTGCTAGACACATCACGTAATTCGCGGCCACCGCGCATTTGTCTGGCGTCCCAACCCACGGACAAGCAGTCTGTGTGGTGGGAACAGTGGTACGTGCATAATTGTTGTGACATGTTTCTCGAGCTACCCGGGGACAAATGGCAAGCATCCTACAGCTAGTGCAGCCAGATCGATGTACTTGGCAGTGAACGACACGGCCAGGTGTGTCTGACTGTTACACCCGACTGGACGCGTACCATGTACGTCTCAAGGCCCGCCGTGCAGGTGGTGACGACGACGTACACGCAACACACGCAGCGACACCGCGAGGTCGACATGACTACCGGCCGGTGCAAATAGCATACAGGTACCCATGCGGCTTTTTGCGAGTAAGTAAATGAGGGATGAGAAGCAGTTATGATAAAAGTTAAATTGTATTATAGGTGGGAATGTATTGGGATATCATAATGATGACGCTGGTAGACTGTAAACGCACAAAGAAAAAGCCCATTCTACCACGACTTTAGCTTTGTGCCGCGTTATTCCTCTCTCTTCTAACCATTGATTCATGTGTCGTAGTTCTCATGGTGAAAGGGACTGAGCCCTGGGTTGGCCAGGCCATCTTGTCTCCCTTAGTATTGGGACATCTTCTTCGACTCACGACGGCGGCGGCGACAGCCAGCGCAGCACGTCACAAACGTGAGGAGGGTGGCAACGAGGGAGAGGATTGCGGCGACCAGAGCGATCCAGATGGCAGCTCCGTACCTTCCGCTGCCAGAACCGTCCCTCACCTCGCTGAGGAGAAGGGAGAAGACAGCAAAGTCCACGGCGACCGCAACGATGTTGATGATAGTGGCGAGGGCGGAAACCAGAGTGGCCAAGATGCCGAACACGGTCGACTTGGGAATCAAGCTCAGCAGGAAAGCGATGAGCAGAACACCAGTGCCGATCGGGTGCAAGATGAAGACGTTGGTGAGCGCCTCAGTCGAGTCGGCGCGGATTCTGCTGAAAGAGGAGTCGTCGACCCTCTCGAGAATACTGGCGGGGTCGTAGCCAAGACGAGCCGAGGAGCAAGTTGATCTGTACGCAGTCAGCCAATGATCTTTGCAAAGCCTGGTAGTAGTAGCAAACGTACTCGGAACCGATAGACGCCTGATAGCAGTATCCAAACACACCAAACTGAGCGTCGGCATTACCCGGCAAGTCAAGCTTCACAAAGGATATGTCCTGTACCACAGGTGCTGAGATATCAACCACGATTGTGAGGATCATGGCGATGAAGAGGATCGCCGACCCCACGTAGTGCAAAGCTGTGCCGATAGCCATTTTGCCTGTGAGTAGCTTTCGAGGATGATGGGAAGGAACGAAACGGTGAGGCGTGTGAGTGGGAGGTGGCAGTGGGTGTGGTTGTGTGCACCGCGAGGAGCTGGCTGAACGTGACGAATGCGCAGGTGAGAAGAATCGGGCTGAAGTGTCAAGGGAGAACGCAGTGCGGACGGCGAGGGGGAACGATCTTAATAAATGAAGAGCGTTGCGATACCAGACATGTTTCTCCGTTTCCCTGCGCGTGTGTGAGAGACGGCTGGATTTCCCACTCTGGGGCCAGCAACGTCATCACGGCAGTGTCTGTGTCTTGGCCCTCTGAATAGCCTTGGGAGACGACCCTAGACAACGCAGCTGATGCGAACCCCTGCCGGGCTTGGCCGTGACGACGCGGACGGGGCCATCGCCACGGTCGCTGATCCCAGCTGGTTGGAGCAGCCCACGATCCATGGCTTCGTCGCTGAACCGGTTTGGCTGCGTCCATGACGGTGCAGAGGCTGTGACGTAGGCAGCCGTGGCTTTTGCCAGGGCGGATGGAACATGGGCCCAGGCCCCAGCTGCGAAAAGCTGCAGCGATCTATCCCCCAAAGGGAATCGCTCAAGAGAGCCACATAATCTCCGTCCTGCACTGTAGGTGCCGGCATCACCAGATCAGAGTGACCTCGCCAATGTCCCCCATGCAGGAATAATTACAGTGAGGGCTTCGCTATTATCTCGTTCCCAGGTTGCGAGAATTCAGAGCCGGACAAGGGTCACGCATCGCTGGCCGAGCCCAGGACGGCTGCCGTCGTTTACTGGTATTTAGGCGAACGTGATTGATTTTTTTTATGGTAATAATCGGGCCAACAAGCTGTGACGGGCTTGCCTGAGGGGGGGACGGTTTTGGCCCTTGTCGATCCTTCTCACGAGGCCTCCGATCGAGAAAGACCATAGCGTGACATCGTGTTGTACGTATCTAACTAAGACCAGCTGCGTGTTGCAAGGCCTGTGGCTGATGTACGTACTCGGTAGTAGCACATGGCGTATTGACCGGAGGCATGACGATTCGCGATCCATATTTAGCAGAAACCAAAGGTCTGTGGCATGCGCCTCAGCGTCCACAGCGTCCACAAGGTGCACCGCCGCAGCGTGGAGCGTGGCGCAGCATTGCGCGTTGCACGCCAGATCTCGGGGCAACCGAGCTGCTGCAGGGGACGATCAGACAACGTCCACATGAAGCTGCGTCTTCATGCCATCCTCCATTGCAGGGTCCTCGGACACACAAGCATTGTGATGCGACTCTTGAACCCCGTTGTGAAGAGCTCATCCCTGGACCTGGTGCACCCGCTTCGGCAAAATTGAAGCATCTCGAGATGCGTACGTGCGTTCGTGCCGTCGAGCATTGCTCCTCGGAGTTGCTGCTCGCAGGTGATCCAAATTTTCCCCTGAAAGTCTGATCTTCTCATACAGCCAGAGTTGAATAGCCTGATTGGAGCTTTGTGTGTGTGCTCATGCAGCTCCGTAGCACAGTCGCCTCAAAATGTTTGGCCCCTCGAGCCGAGAGGGGCTCCTATACTTGAACGCGAAGCGGCCGTGTCACCCCTCCGATAGTGCTTTGGGCCGCCTTCCTTCGGCCTTGTGCGATCTGCCCCCCAAGTCGCCGCCGCCATTCTGTCGGCAATTATATGTCTGGGTATCCATTTGCGCGCGTCAATGCGCTCTTGCTGTGGCGTTTGTTTCTTCCGTAATGACTCTGGCATGGCCCAATGCGCGAGACCAGTGGTGGCTATGTTCGAGGGTAAGGTCTGCTTGAGGATAGAGGACGTGTACGTGTCGGTTTCTGTGATGTGGTCCGGCCACGAGCCTTGGAGGGGATCGTGAGCCCCTTGATCCGCGTGTTGGCTGCTCTTTGGGCTGATTGTGATCGTGAAAACTTTGGTATCTCCCTCCACCCGGGGTGTATCCCCTGTTGTGGGCTCTGTGATGACCGAATTCGATGGGTGCGTGGGCTTCTTCAGGTCCAGATATACGGGATCTGGCCGCTTGGGCGTTTGCACCGCATAGCTCTTTGGAGACGAGGCTATCAACCTTTCCGCGGCGTCGGTCGTCTTCGTCACGGCTATGAACTTGTCTGCTTCAGACTTCATCAGTCAGCAGATGTTGATCTCAGATAGAATGGCATACCAGGTATCGCTTGAAGACTTCAATGGGGCCTTCTCGCTGAAGCACCTGCAATACAGCACGACGTTCAGCAAAAGTAATCGGGCAAGGCTCCACACAAATGCCAATTGTGCGAGCTGCCCAGGCCTTGTTGATTGCACCCGGCGCCCAAAGGCTTCGAGACCAGCTTGCCAGGCGTCGGGCGCTCATTGTGCTTGCTGTTGCTCCCGTATGGCGTTCATGTGGAAATTCTACAGGGTTGGGTAGCGTCACGCTATGGACTTTGTAGGGTAACTACGACGTAATTCCCATGGCCGCGTCCTGACCATTCCGGTCGTTCATGTTCTGAACGGGTTAGCGCGTTGAGGTGGGGCATCGGACCTTCGCCCTGGCTGCATCCAGTCTTGAGGTGGTCGACAACCACCATTCCCAGATGCAGCTTCGCAGCTGGTGATACCCGCGTCGCCTTATCGATCTATCTCTTGCGCCCTGCAGTCGTTCTCTGTATTCCTTGCCGGCTCTGTCACATGTTACAGTCAGCCTAGAGTCTCCGCGCTGCAGCGCGCTACCTGACCTAGGTGCACCCGAAGAGAAGCGACACGAGCTCTCTCGCCAAAGTACCTGTAAGCTTCTTTTCCACTAACAGCCGTTGACCATGTCAACTCCCAACCCGCCCAATGCAGGCAAATACCCTGCTTCGCAGCAGGGCCGCACACCGTCTCAACTCCCTGGAGCAACTCCTTCCCAGCTGGCGGGCGCAACACCACCCGTCTCAACACCGTTCTCCATCTCAGCACAGGCAGCTTTCTCGCCTCGGGGCGGACCTAGAACATCGCCTCAGCAATTTAAGAAGTCCCCAGCTGTGAGCCTCCTGGGCCAGTTACCGCACAACCTCGCTTTCGATAGTCCCTCCACGGCGGCCGCGCTTGGCTTAGGCGGCCCTGCGAACATGTCTACCCATGAAGCTATGGAGGGGTTCCAGGACATGAGGTCCATCACAAGGGACGACGACAAGCTGCAGAGACTGGAAGCCATTCTTGACATACTTGGGGTAAGTCTGCCCCCTTGCCGCAGAGGCATGCCGTGCTAAATCAGGAAGAAAAAGAAGGGCTACGTCAGCGAGGCCGGCTTAGAGCGACTAGCCCAACGATACGGATTTGAATGTCTTTCCGAGGACGATACGGCACCGGACGGGAGGAAGCTACGGTTGCTCATTATAGCAGGATCGAGCACGTCCATCGAGGTCACCATGGAGAAGAACATTGTCCAGAGTGTGAATCTCACATTCCCAGAGTCGTCAGATGCTGTTGGCAAATGCATGGAGCCGGCGGGCAATATCCTGCTACATGACTTGAAGCTCGATCCGCACCAGAGTCCGTTGACAAAGACGCTGGATAGATTTGCGCTCAACTTTGAGCGTCTAACTGTGCTGGACAAGCTCAGCGTCATGCCTGCTTTCGACTGCCGGGCTGCCATAGCGGGGCTGCACTCCAGTCTACAGGCTTTGTATGATTGGGATATAGCTAGGGTCAGAGAGGAGGGCGGGTGCGCTGACGAACTTGTGCCCTCCAAGGTGACCTGTGCTCGGAATGGTGCGCCCGTCATGCACGCGCGCAATCGAGTCGGGCTTGCCGTGCAGTACTGGAAGGAGAAGAGGCATCTTCCGACACAGGACTACCACAGAATATGGCAGCTTGACATCAGCTGCTGCCCTCCACCGCCACCGATAGATCCGCTTCGTCCCTTTCCTTCGGCGCGGATTTCTGATCAATGGCTGGGCAAAGACATTGTGCTAGACGATGGAATGGGGGGCGATGCCAGAAACTTCCCCCTGGACTGGCAGGAGCCGGAGCACGTGGCTCTACCGGCTTCGGAGGAGACCAAGAGTGCTTCGGTACCTATGTTTGAGGGCGACATCCCGAATGGCGGTCCGCCTCAGGTCTCCTTCCTAATGAGCTTCGACCCGCCCATCGTGCTGTCATCGCCCGATGCGGCTCGCTTGTACACGTACACTGGCGCACCACTGCCCAGCCCTCCGCCTCAGACAACATTCGATCAAATTGTCTTCCCAACACCGGCTGGCGCACTCCAAGACGACCCGAGCGAGAACCGGGTGATTCAACGTCAACGCGAAGTGCCGGTTGTGGACAAGGAGGGCCAGGTCGCCAAAAAGACGCACCTTAACTCTTTATACGTTTACAAGCATATCTACTCGATGGAGGTGAAAGAGATGGTCTTTTCACATCCGAAGCAGCTCATCGACATGCTGCCTCTACTAAGGCAATGGGCTTTCACGTCGGTCCTTCTCGAGAACAGTTTTGGCAAAGACACAAGAGAAGACACCTCAGCAAACAAGGCTAGTACAGGCGGCGAAATAGAGCAGAGCCAGGTTGATGAATTCCTGAGCTTCAGCAAGGCGTCCAAGCCGTCAGCCAGCACTGCTACTCTTGCCGACTTGAGCATGGATGTGATCATATGGGTTCACCCCATACCGCATTTCCAGATCAAGTTTCCCTTCAAGGAGCAGGGTGCAAATATCACACTCCAGATTCTGGAGAACGGAATTGTCGACATTGTCGACGAGAATATCATCTCCCAGAGTGACCTCGGCAATGTCACCAAAGACATTTTGGGCAAGGCACTGGAACAAATGGAAGACCTGTGCAAGTGGGTTGAGTGGATACGTTCGAGGCTTTGATGGACAGGAAGCCAGGGATAGGTTCTTATCGTGGCGTTATGATACCCTGGGAGCATACATCGTTGGTCCATAGCATCTTTCCTGGCGATCCTTGTCTCAGGACGTAAGCGAATATTATGTGTTAGACCCATGATTATCCACGAGAGCACCATTGCGCTTTTGTGTGAATGCACCTAGCACCCCAGCGTGTATTGACAGAGACCATGCTGATAACACTGGGTGAGGGTCACTTGCAGGCTCAAGGCATAGCAAAAGTATCCATGCCCTGTGTTTGCAACGGATGGCATGCAGATTCCCGTGTGGTTTGATGTGAGTTGATTGTACAAACATTACCCCCGCTGCTTCCGTAGGATATATCAAAGCTCCCGCTTTCATCTCCTTCAATCCATGTTCTTTCTGGTTCTGTGTGTTCTTCGTGCGCCTTACTGTTCTTCCTTTTCCACTTCCATCTCAGCTCAACATAGTCAAGTTGGAATTTGTCCCCGACGGCTGGCATGCTGAGGGAAGCAGACATGCCTTTCTACTACGACTTGTCTCCCGCAACGCGCAATTGGACAAACCAGACTGTCCAGCATTCGTTTGCTGCATCCAGCAAGGCCCATGGGAGCCCACCAGTACGAGGGCCACCAGGCGCTAAGAACACATACACTCGTGCGATGCAAACGCCTCGTGGGTCCTTGGAGCCATGGAACACCGTCTCTCTCGGCCAAAGGAGCCCTTCAAGCCCGCGACTCGAGGCAGATCTACCGAGCCCCGAGGATGCGAACGAAGTGTCTGCTCTAGGCCCGTGTATTGGGCTCTTCCCTGCACCGCCCCGTTCGCAGGCAAGACCCAGCAAGCTCGATCCAGCAAAGTTCCACGCATTGATACGGAGGAGAAATGTGGTCACATTCTGGCTCAAGGTGGATGATGTCTTGCGAGGACTTCCTGGGGAAGAGAATGTGCCGCGGGGCCAGTGGCAGCTACTTGTGGACCTGGCCAGAGAGGTTGCCTTTGCTCCGATGCAGAGTAACGGTCCCTTGGTGCAGAATCAACTGCGAAAGCAATCACTCCTCACTGACCACGGACAGTCTTGTGGGGAAAGGCTGATAGTGAGCTGGTGCCACATTGACGAGCCTGTGGGAGGTCGGTACATGTAAGCTGGGCGAAAGACAAGCTGCCAAGGATTGTAGCCTCACGTGGGATATAGAGCACTTGTATATTAGTATAGTAGTAGGACATGGTAGGGAATGCGATTAATGTGGCTCTTGTTGTGATCAAATGTCTCGTCAGCTGGCTGAGCTGCTGAAGCAGGGGATGGTCATTGCCTACGGTATGTGAACCACGCATTGAAGACCAATGTTTCTGCCAGGACCATCCCAAAACCGCAATGTCGTATCTCAATGAAATCAACATTCTATTTGAGCATTTGATTTAGCAGTAAGTCTTGCTGGCACTCGACTCGGACGATGCTTCACGCTTTGGTTTACACTATATATACCTATCGTCACTGCGGGGCTCTCAAGGAATTGGTTCCGTAGTCTAGTTGGTCTTATGGCATCTCGTTAACACCGAGAAGGTCCCCGGTTCAAGCCCGGGCGGAATCAATTTTTGCCGTTCCGAGCATCCGGTTGCGCACGAGGTGCAATTGGAATACTTTTTGCTCATGTCTTGCTCAGCGGGCGCGCCTACCCAGGCAATTCTCATATTATTCGCATGCAATTTCTCGATTTGCCTAGGCTCTTACACAAGGTACCGTTTTTAAACGAGCAGCAGGTGCAACAAGTTGCTCCCATCTTATCCCCCGTGGGGTGATGTAGTGGTGGAGTAGAATTGGGTTGGGAGGGCCAGCTCGCGTGTCACGCCATTTTGTCAAGAGGGAGGGCTGGAGGCACGAAGGGCACTTCTTTCCATATTCAGTGTCAATGCGTCGAAAACCAGCGAGAGGCATCAACGAAATTTCGTTGTGAAGCTCAAACGTTTGAGTTCCTATTTGGCAAATAGTTGCCCCCCGTGGCTGGTTTTCGGTTGATGCGGCTCTGTCCAGGATCTGGACAGGCATGGGTAGACAGACTGTTGAGCCGCTTGGGAGCAGCCATGCCAAGCTGCACTTGCAGGCGTCGATCGTTTGGCACTTTTGTTGTCGTATGCTGAGCAGATAATCTCAACCATTGTTAGCGTCAGCAGAGGGAAAAAAATCTGCCCAGTTTCTGTCGAACGATGGAGCGGATAAAAGCCTCACAGCCGAGGACATGCGTAGCCAGCTGTCGAAGCGCAGGCAGCTGCATGTGGCCGCAGTCAAACCCGCTTTACCCAGGGTGGGAATGCAGCGAGGGAGGGGGCCACATCTCGTGTCGTCTTTTATTTCTCTGATGCGATCAATTGATTCCCCATTTGGACCCTGAGAGCCTAAATCGATCCTTCCGCGGCCAAACTCTCTCAAAAGCCCATCCTCGCAGGAAACGTGTCAAGGCTCTCAGAGGGCAAGTGGGCTGGGACAGGCGAAGGAGGAGCTTTTCTCTTATCTGAGAGAAATGTTTGGCTAGATCGGCTTTCCGCGGTGTCCGACCAAAACCCGACGACACCGGCTGCATGTGTCGTGACAAGCTCATCTTACTTGTGCGCCAACCAGGCCCGCGTCGGCGCCCATATCGTGACCCCACATCTGCGGGCACAGTTTGCTCGCGTGCCCCCGTTGGTGAAGAGACGAGTCAAGCGCCGTTAATCCCGTCTGATGGATGTCTGGCTAAGGGGAAAGGGATGCAGTGCGACCGTGCCGAGCTAGTCGTTTGTCTCACCGCAACTTCAGGGCTCGCGTGACACGACAGCTCACGGTTGCGTGTGGTGGATCATGGTCGCGACGATGATGGGTCCCGGTCTAATTGACGGTCGAGTATTTCTATCTGGGGACCCCTCGCTCGAGAACCCCTCCTTCCCTCCTGCTCTCTCAACCACCTCAGACAGCTCAACTTCAAGTCACTGATAGTTCAATTCCAACCACGAAACACTCTCCCGCCTCTTCTTCGTCCAACCAAAGATCGAGGCATTGGAACCTCGGTCACCACAGTCGTCAAGACGTTTTCCAATCTTCTCAACTCCGTGCATCACCCGTTCGCAGGAGCCCGTTGCTCAGCCTCGCCCGGTGCAGCAGCGGACTCGATCGATACCCAGTAATCGGTCGTCCTTAACTTAGACCCGTACCACCTTTGTTTCCCCTCCAGGAAACAATCCAATCACTCCTCACGCACCCGCCAGACACTCGCCATGGCGCCTCACGCGGAAGAGCAACAGGGCTCCTCGAACGGGGCCGGCTACACCAACGGTCACTCCACGACCGTGGCTGCCGCCGCCGCCCACCAAGATGCATTCATCGTCAACTCCCCCGACGTCACCTACACCGACGCCGAGATCAAGTCCAGGTACACGTACCGCACCACAAAGGTCGAGACTGGCTCGGACGGCAAGTACGTCGCCACGCCTCTCGAGACGGCCTATGAGTTCAAGACCGAGCGCAAGGTCCCCAAGACCGGCATGATGCTCGTCGGCTGGGGTGGCAACAATGGTACCACCGTCACCGCCGGCATCATCGCCAACAAGCGCGGCCTCGTCTGGGACACCAAGGAGGGCCGTCAGGAGGCCAACTACTACGGCTCCGTCGTCATGGGCTCGACCGTCAAGCTCGGCACCGACGCCAAGACCCACAGGGACGTCAACATCCCCTTCAGCCAGGTCCTGCCCATGGTCCACCCCAACGACCTCGTCATTGGTGGCTGGGACATCAGCAAGATGAACCTGGCCGATGCCATGGACCGCGCCAAGGTCCTTGAGCCCGCTCTCAAGACCCAGGTCAGGAAGGAGATGAGCGCCATGGTGCCTCTCCCCTCCATCTACTACCCCGACTTCATCGCGGCCAACCAGGAGGACCGCGCCGACAACGTCCTTGAGGGCAGCAAGGCCTGCAACGCGCACGTCGAGAAGCTGCGCCAGGACATCCGTGACTTCAAGTCTGCCAATGGCCTCGACAAGGTCATTGTCATGTGGACGGCCAACACGGAGCGCTACGCCAGCCTCATTGAGGGTGTCAACGACACAGCCGACAACATGCTCAAGGCGATTGAGCAGGGCCACGAGGAGGTGTCCCCTTCCTCCGTCTTTGCTGTCGCCTGTATCCTGGAGGGCGCTCCCTTCATCAACGGTTCTCCCCAGAACACGTTCGTCCCCGGTGTGCTGCAGCTCGCCGAGCGCCACAACGCCTTTGTCGGCGGCGACGACTTCAAGTCTGGCCAGACCAAGATGAAGTCGGCCCTCGTCGACTTCTTGATCAACGCCGGTATCAAGCTGACCTCCATTGCCAGCTACAACCATCTCGGCAACAATGACGGCAAGAACCTGAGCTCGCAGAAGCAGTTCCGTTCCAAGGAAATCTCAAAGTCCAACGTTGTCGACGACATGGTCGAGGCCAACCACGTGCTCTACAAGGAGGGCGAGCACCCCGACCACTGCGTTGTCATCAAGTACATGCCTGCCGTCGCTGACAACAAGCGTGCTCTTGACGAGTACTATGCCGAGATCTTCCTCGGTGGTCACCAGACCATCTCGTAAGTTCCCCCCATGAAGTTGAGTGAACGCTACGATAGGGATGATACTAACACTCCTGCCCAACAGCCTCTTCAACATTTGCGAGGACTCCCTCCTGGCTTCGCCTCTCATCATCGATCTCGTCGTCCTGGCCGAGATGATGACCCGTATCCAGTGGAAGGCCGCCTCGAGCGACGGCACCGCGACCACCGAGTACAAGAACTTCCACTCGGTCCTCAGCGTGCTCAGCTACATGCTCAAGGCTCCTCTGACGCCTCCTGGCACCCCCGTCGTCAACGCACTGGCCAAGCAGCGTGCTGCTCTGACCAACATCTTCCGTGCTTGCGTTGGCCTCCAGCCCGAGTCTGACATGACCCTTGAGCACAAGCTGTTCTAAGCTAAGCAATTGGATGGCGTTGCACGAGGACGATCTTTGGAGGAATATTTCGCGTCTGTTGAATGAAGCCTGTCATTACCAAGGAATTGTGCGAGCTCTTAATTAGTCAGAATGGTGACGGCCTTGGCCGCGCTCCGACAATACACTCATCAATCTGCGAACCATTACTTGACAGAAACCCTTCCAGCAGGGTGTAGATTGAAATTACGTGGTCGTGCCATGATGAGGCTGGTGCCGGGTGAGGGGTGGCTGGGTGGTGACCTGTCGGTCAACGGGTCTGTTGCAGGTGGGGCTGTCACGTCGCGTCCACCATCAATTCGACGTGGATGCATCGCGTCGCGCGTCTTAAAGTAGCTCAACCTCCAGCTCCCCACCACCGCCCTCCATTGGCACCTCCTCCATTTTCAACGGCTGTTCGTGACATATTTGAGTTTGCAGTCTTTCAAAACACTTTTTCAGCTTTCACTGTCTTTTCTCCTTGCATTGATACCCCAAAGCTTCCTGCACAGCTCATTGCAACACACATCACAATGTCGACGCGCTCTTCGTCACCCGCGTCCGACGCGGACTCGGATAACCAGTTGACGCCCAGAACCAAGATCAGAAATCTACTCGCGGCCATGGGTAGCGGGAACAATGATCAGAATGCCACATACGACACTCAATCACCGTCGAAACGGCCCACTACATCACAATCATCCACAGAATCAGGGAGTGATGCGGACTCGGATGAGGAGAAGATTCGACCGAGAGGACGTCTAGCTGCTCGCATGCAAGCTGCTGCTGCCAAATCTTCGAGAAGGGACTCAATTGACGTACCGTCACAAGTCGGGACGCCTTCGAGGGACTCTCAAGCAAGCAGGCTCGACCAGCCTGTCGTCGACAATGACAGCGACCAAGACCTCCCGACTCTACCAAGACGCTTGTACCGAAAGGCACCGCGTGCATCAACTCCCGAGCCTTCAGCCACAAACGAACATGCTCCCCCAAACAGCCCTGGTCTCTTCGTGTCGTCGCCACCTCAGCCCTCGCCTGCGAAATCTGCACGGCTTGACTCGGACGACGAGCTCCCCACCACCAAATCAGATCGGTTCAAGGCTCTCGTCGAGCGGAAACGTGCCGAAGCTCGGGCGAGAGAGGCCGCCGAAGAAGCGAAAAAGGCTGAGCGCCGCGCCATGCAGGAAAAGCTTGCCTCGGAGATCAGCCAACTTCAATCCGACGACGGGAGCGTGTCCGATGGCCTCACAGACGACGAGGGCGGCCGCAAGCTCACGCAAGAGAACCGGCCGAGTCGCAAGGCAAGCAAGAAAGCCATGGAGGACATGAACCGTGAGACCCAGCGTATGCAGCGCAGCATGCAGCTCGCGCAGGAGGCCAAGACAAGAAGGAAGATTTCCAAGAGCAGCTTCTTGGAGAGGTTCAACTTGAAGCCTTCCAATGTTCCAGAACCCAAGATGGCCAGCTCGAGTCGTCCTGCGTCGCAAGACGGCGAGAATTTAGACACGTCACTCGACGGGACGCCCCCAAGTTCTCCACCACCCGCCGACCCTCCAAAAGGCGAAACCGGTGAGCCAGCTGCGGTGTCTTCTGCTACGATCTCACTTCCTAGCAATGAAGAAGAGCTTCCAACAGTAGCTGTTGTGAGCCCCTCGCAAGACAAGGGCAAGGCTGTGGCGACCGCAGAAACTCCCAGGCCAACAAAGAAAAAGCAAATTCGCGTCAAGCTCCCTGAGCCTTTGGCGCAGAACATGGTCTTGGTCGACTCGGATGAGGAGCTTGAGATCACTTGCCCGGTTAAGGGCAGTGTCGCTACGCATCCCAGCAATGCAGCTCCGGTGAAGAAGCAGGCTCCGGGGCCTTTCCAAGTCATTCAGGCCCTGGCTCGACCTCCATCCCCAGGGAAGGGAGCCCGCAAAGGCCAGACGAAGGGGATGACCGCTGGTCAGCTCCAGGCCTACCTGGCTGGAAAGGCAAGGGAACAAGCTCGAAAGGAGCGCGAGCGTCGCGAAGACATGCTCAAAGCCCAGGGCGTTATCATACAGACTGCCGAGGAGCGTGAACGCGAGATGCAACAGGTTGAAGACATTATCGCCAAGGCTCGCGCGGAAGCTGAGCAGATTATGCGCAAAGAGCGTGAACAGGCCAAGAAGGAGACCAAAGCCGATGGCACTCACGACCCGCTGGCCTGGGATGACAGCGATGATGAGTTATACGAAGATGTCGCTGAAGACGCCGACGCTGAGCTGTCCGCCATAGAGTTGTCGGGCTCTGAAGGCGAGGAGGAAGAGGAAGCTGAGGAGGATGCGGCAAGCGAGGAGGAAGAGATGGAAGGCCTGTTGGTCGCCAGCGCGGCTGAAGTGGACGAGTCTGAGACCGAGCAGGAGCTGGACGGCAAGAATCCGACTGAGGCCGCCTCTGAGACGCCGAATCCCATGCGTCGTCGGTCTCGCAAGAAGACAACCATTCTCTCAGATGATGAGGATGACGTTGAAGCCACGCCGCAGCCCAAGTCGAAGACTCACGATACGCCGCCCATGCCGAGCATGGCGACCCCCAACGCGCCGGGCTCTGTCCTCCGATCCGCAAAGAAGTCTTTCATCCCTGGTCTTCCTGTCAAAGGACCCGCTGGCCTTGGCTTGACCCAGATGTTCGCTGGCACGATGGACGACGGCAGCCAGATGCCCTTCAGTCAGGATGTGCCCACACAGTCCATGATGCCAGACTTTGATACCTTTCCGGATTCCAACTTCTCAGCAACCATCGGGGCTTCCGCTCCAGACGATATCGTGGGTCCTGCCTCTCAAGGGGAGAAGACGCAAGGCTACTCTCAGGGCATCTCCTTGAACCTCACTGGCTTTGACAGCGAGATGCAGGATGTCCCGGGCACCCAGCTGACAGATATGATGGAACCATCGCAGGATGTCGGCATGCGAGACTTCACTCCTATCAAGCAACGCTTCCTAGACGCTCCCCATTCAACAGTGGACACTTTCGTTCCTGACAGGGAAGAGTCGGTGCAGGCAGACTCTCCTCTAGTCCGCAGAGGCCGGCTGCGTCGCAAGGTAGACATGACCATTCCTAAGGAGGACGAGCTCGTCTCCACCGCGGTAGCCGCCACGCCTGCTCAAGAGACTGCATTCACTGCACTGAAAGATGCCGCTCTGGAGCACATAACTAGGCGGGCTGCCGAAGACTTCGACCGCAAGAAGAGCAAGGCCAAGGAAATGGTCGATGAGAACGCAGAGGAGTCTGAGGACGAGTACCAAGGTCTTGGCGGTTATGATGGCGAGGATAGCGATGATGAGTCGACGGCCTCAGTCAAGGAAATGCTGGATGACACAGCTGGCAACGACACGGGCGAGCGCGAGATTGCCGCCTTCCATGCGTGAGTCTTCTGCAGAGTGTTGTAACTAGGACCGTGCTAACACTTCCAGCGATCGTGAACGGGCCAACGACGAGCAGCAAGTTGAGCAGCTTTTCAAGGACGTCACTCGG
Source organism: Emericellopsis terricola (assembly GCA_027569275.1). Classification (NCBI taxonomy): domain Eukaryota; kingdom Fungi; phylum Ascomycota; class Sordariomycetes; order Hypocreales; family Bionectriaceae; genus Emericellopsis; species Emericellopsis terricola. Next base: position 797,370 of record JAPDEU010000005.1, on the reverse strand, counting down.
GGCATGCTGCGCCGCAAACGCGGCGCTGATTACGACCTCTCCGACTCGGACGATGGTGGCGAGGCCCGTCGCAAGATGAAGCGTCGCCAGTTTGCCAAGATGCAAAAGGCCTTGTTTGCAGATGAACGCGTCAAGAAGATGGCCGAGAATCCTGGCAACAAGGCCTTCCTCAAGACCATTGAAGATCGTGACAGTGACGACGAACTGGACATCATCGGCTTTGTCGAAGAGCCCACGGAGGCGGACTCGCAGAGTCAACCAGAAGAGGCAAACAGTGTCGTTCCAGACAGTCAGCCGCCGCTTGCCAATGGCAACCCGCAGCACACCGCGCCTGCGCACCAAAGGCGGACGAAGCACGGCAGACGGGCCGCGGACATTGGTGATGTGCGTCAAACACTGTCTAGCCTCATTGACGACGGTCGCGAGGCGTCTGTCGTCCCTGCTACCGACGTTGGCTCCGATAGTGACGACGAGCCACGCGGAAACAAGGAGAACCACAATCCTCGACGATCGAGCGGTATCGTTGACAGAATCAGCCTCAAGAGGGATTCGTCCAATGCATCGGCAGCCTCGGGCTCCCGACTTACATTTGGCGCGGGCGGCGCTGCTTCATCCTCTTCTTTCAAGGTACCAGCTCTTCTTCGCCGGGCGACGACGAACTCGTTCAAGTCCACCGGGAGCACGGCGCCCTCCACGACGACGTCGTCTGGCTTTGGTGACGACGCCAAGATCAAGAAGGCGGCGAGCAAGAAGAGTGGTATCAGCTCCCTGGCCAGCGCGCGGGACAAGAACGGCAGCAGGGCCAAGGTGGAGGAGAGTGAGCGAAGGAGAGAGCTGCGCAAAGCCCAGAGCGCCGAGCGGAGAGTGGGCATGGTGGGTGGCTTGTTGGCCAAGGGCTCGTTTGACTGAGCGGTACATTTTCACGGAGTCTTGTGCTTTTCTGGCTATAGGGTCATGACATGGGAGCAAGGCATTCTGGTTTTTGGACTATGCTTTTTGGTTTGGCGTTGGATAGGGGATCTTTTGTTTGGCGTTCAGGCAACGTGTGGGACGTATGTAAACATGAAACGCACAAGCGTTTGTGAGGGAGGTAAATTGCAGACATGGCAATATCACGCTTGAAAAATCTCGTTGGCTCAAAAGGCATAATGCACAAACCATGACTCCACGCAGAGACACCAGACCGCTAGGCTCGCATCAGTCGTCCAACTTATCCGTCGTCCATGGTACGCTCCACAATCTTCACCAGACTGAGCCACGGTCATGTCTTGGGCTCTGGTGGGTAGGCCGAGACATGCATGCGCCTGTGGTCATACTATCCGAGACATGAAACTAGGCAAAGGCATAGTAAAGGTCTGTCAACGTCAATCGGCAGGGAACAATTGGTAACAGAGGCATATTCATTTTCATGCACAACGACGATTCATATGCGAGGCAGGCAGTCCGGAATTGAGTCAAGACCCTACTCCCAGCCAGCCTAGCGGGCAATTACAGCACCAACAGGATCCTGAGAAAGTATAGACGGGAGACTTGAGAGAGTGAATGAACAATATGAATTAGAAAAGGTTTCTATGTCCGATACCCAAAAACCAAATCCCGCTACGCCGCTCGTCGCAACACTAGATTGTCTCTAGCTTGGCATCTTACAAGAAGAAAGCGACGGCAGCGCCGACCACGAAGAGAGACGAGCCCATCTTGATGGCACCCGAGACGGGGGCGGTCTCGGTGGGCACGCCGGTGGCGGTGGGCTGAAAGGGCTCGGGGATGGTAACGTTGTGGGTGGGCACAACGGGAATCAGAGTCGTAGGCTGGGGCTCCTCAACGGGGCAGGAGGGGTGGCCGGGGCAGACGGGCTGCTCAGGAGACTCAGGAACCTCAGGGTGCTCGGGAGTCTCGGGCTGCTCGGGAACCTCAGGGTGCTCAGGAACCTCGGGCTGCTCAACGGGGCAGTCAGGGTGACCAGGGCAGACGGGCTGCTCGTGGATCGTGGTGGGCACGCCAGCAGGGACGGTGAGGGTCTGGGTGACGGTCATGGTGCCGGTGGTGGTGGTGGTGACCTCCTCGTCGTGATCCTCGCCGGGGTGCTCGGGCTCCTCAGGCTGCTCGGGTGTCTTGGTCGGCTCAGCAGGAACATCAGTGACGGGGCAGACGGTGGTGTAGAGAGGGATAGTCTCGGTAACAACGCCGCCCTTTCCGGGGCAGTCGGGGACATGGTCAGGGCAGTCAGTGATGGTGCGAGTGGTGGTGGTGTAGACGGTCGAGGTGGTCATGGGGACTGCGGTGGTCGTGACAGGCTCCTCAGTCTCAGTGACGGGGCAGACGGTGGTGTAGAGAGGGATGGTCTCCGTGACGGTGATGCCACCAGCGGGGCAGTCAGTCACGGTCTCGGGGCAGTCCGTGATGGTGCGAGTGGTGGTGGTGTAGACGGTCGAGGTGGTCATGGGGACCGAGGTAGTGGTGACGGGCTCCTCGGTGGTGGTGACCGGGCAGACCGTGGTGTAGAGAGGAATGGTCTCGGTGGTGGTGATGCCACCAGCGGGGCAGTCAGTCACGGTCTCGGGGCAGTCCGTGATGGTGCGAGTGGTGGTGGTGTACACGGTCGAGGTGGTCATGGGTACCGATGTGGTGGTAATGGTGATGGAACCATCGGGAGTGGTGGTGACGGTGATGGAACCATCGGGAGTGGTCGTCGTCGTGGTGATGTCGCTACCAGTGCTGGAGGTGGTGACGACACCGCCGGTGGTGCTGCTGCTGGTGGTAACAGGTGTGCTGGTGTTGCCCCAGAAGGTGCTGGTGTGCGAAGGCACGGTGTTGGTGTGCTCACCGGTAGTGCTGGTGGCGGCGGTGGTGGTGGTGGTGTTGGTGAGAGAACCGAAGTTGAAGCGGGTGGCAGTGGCACTGCTGGACAGGGCCAAGGCGGCCGCAGCGAACTTGTACATGACCATTTTGAAAGAGAGTGTGTGGTCTGCTGATAGACCTGGTAAAAGAGTGTGGTGCTTGACGACTCGAGAGAAGTCAGCTGATTACGACGGGCGACAAGTTGGACTTGTTGTAACGAGAGAATCCGCGTGACGAGAAAGGAGAGGAAGAGGCTGTCACCTTGGTGGGTGGTGCTCGCTTTTGAGAGATGACCCAGCAGGTGGCTCTTCGTCCACGGTACCTGCTCAGCCGCCTGATGGCTGACTGCAGTTGATATCACAGAGCTCAGATAGGGGCTCTCGGCTTCTCAACAGGGGTGTTGTCGAAGAGATTGAGCCAATTTTGGGCGCACGGTGTGCGGATCCGTTAGCAGATACATAGAAACCAGCATCAGTTATACTCTGCTGCGAGGTATTTCCCCATCATCAGTAGCCAGGCCCGCTAATGCAGGAACCTGCGTGCAATCCACTTTATGTCCATCCAAGGAGGAAGGGCATTCTCCACGCGTGTCAGCCGTGCGGCGTGAAGAGTCACTCGTCCCGCCCGGAATCAAGGCTGCGGTTGCGCCGCGAACTCCGTTGATGTCACCGTTGCCAAATCGGCCGAATGCATCGAGGATTTCCTCGCGACGCTCGTGGAGGCAGTCGAACGAAGATTGTTCCGGTTCCTAGAGCGTTCGAGCGTGGAGGCAGGCCGGTGGGAGATGGTGATACCATATCCACCTGACTGGGAGATTTCATAATTCATTTCGTTTCCAGCGCATCCGTTGTGCCTGCGCCCAACGTGCTGATTGATGCGTCCAGGAACAACACCCTGGCCCTACGGTGTAGGCTAGCGTTGACAACGTCCCCCACGCGGACTGGCGAGCCCGCTGCTCTGGTGCACAACCACGCCGCCCTCTGTGCTTGGTGGCGGCTTGGACGGACGCATGGCGTATTGCAAATCGACAGGGGCTCGCCCAAGGCGTTACGGAAAAAACGAAGGTGAGAAAAGCCCAAAGTGACAGGCAAGGTGGGCACGGATCAGGCCAGGCCAGGCCTGTCTGCTTCATGCCAGCGTTGAGGGCGCGCGATGCTAGGAGAACATGTCGTCGGTGAAGAGACGGGAGCTGACATCTTCTGGCGGTGACAAGAGCGGGAGTGCCTGGACTTGTGGGCACAGGGGGGGGGCATGTCGCCGATCCACCCGTCGCGGGTCTGTGCACCACGGCGTGTGAAGGCGCCGGGCCTTTTAGAGCGTTCCTATGGGCCAAAAGTGGATAGCATGCGCAGATCGTGCCTGCGTCCGACCCACTGCACTGCTCGGTGGCACAATGCAGGTTTTTTCCCCTGGGCGCTGGACGCGACGCTGCCCCTGCAGCCCTGCTGCGCGTCTTCTTCTGGCACGTATACTGTACTATATTATAGTACGCACCGTACTGTATGTACAGCACAGTTCGCTATGACCTTCACTACGTAGTTATCATCACAGTGCACAAGCCGGGGGTGGGCATTGCGCCTGCCACTGGATTCCAGATAGGGAAATGGCCGAGGGCCGGACAGGGCAACAGCTGAAAGCGTGCCTTACCCTAATTGCTGCACGGATTGATCGAGCCCTCGAACCTTAATCACGGGCCCAGGCATCCGTACCGTGCCCTATCCTGGGCTGAAAGACTGCCGGCTGCCGCAGCGTCTTTGCGCACACAGCCCTAATAATCGACGCTATCGTTTGTTCATGTGATCTCGACCTAATGCGATAGGCTTCGGTCTCCGATGCTTTTTATCGCATTGCTCTCTGTCTAGACAGCAACCCTCCTCTCTCTATTTTTGCAGTATCCTGAGGCGCACAGTCGAGATACGTAGCGAGCTCTCCTCGGCGATTACGGTATTCGTGCAGTCGCAGGAGGTTTGTTTGTTGGAAGAAAGCCTCATGCAAGCCAAGCACTGCCACCAACACTAGCGTAGAATTTTCCGGATCGTGCCAATTTCCAGTGCATGCCCGCTTTCCCTAGGCGGGAGCCATCCTGCTTTTCCGCCAACTTGCCGCGTACTCTTATCACAATATTGTGCATGCAGTACGCGGCCTTTTCTTTGTCCCTACCCAGTGATGCAAATGGGCGATGCAAACGCGTTCTGCTCATCAGATACGCATCGTCATCGTGGCATGACGAGTTTGTGGTCTCCAGTCTCTGGGAAAGATCGTCGCGGGTATCTCCAGAAGCCTCTGGTCTCGGCTGTTTCATGTTCCGTTGCCCGGTACCTGCTCACCACGTCTTGTTTCGTTTCTGTGCATTGAAGTTCAGCCTTACGAGACTGGCACCCTCCAGCCTTGCCTGATGTCGAGATTTCGTATTGAGAGGGCCAGTACAAAGGGGCTCCGCCGAAGAGGCTCTACAGCCACAGCAGAGTGTCTCGCTTCGATGTTGCACTGGCGATCATCCAAGAGCCAAAGACATGGTGTAATATTGGTAAGAGGACTTGTTGTATGCAGTCAGCCGGCAGGCTTATCGCCCTTTTGGTCATCAGCTGTCCCTCACCAAAAGCGAGCGAAGCACCAGCGCAGCGTCCTTCTCAACGTCAGCCTCTAGCCTACCACGTCGCACTCTGACCCATTCCCCATCTCGTATTGACAAGTACACACTTCCATCCCCCTGGTCCACGCTCACCTCCCGCCGCGATGTGTTACCCTCGCCTTCGACGACGGCGATCATGCCTCGAGTGCCTTGGACGTCTGTCGCGTTGACAGGTTTCGCGTCATGGAAAATAACACGCTTTGGTTTGCCCTTGTTCGTCATTGCGTTGGTCCAAATGGACCTCTTGATCACCAGTCGTCTCCGCCAGTCGTCGGCAGACCACGTGTCCCATTGTATCTTCAAGTCGTCGGGGTATATCTTGGGCGCATGGCGAATCCCGTCGGCGTTTCGCCAGCCAGCATCCTTGTAGGGTGGAACGTGCAGCCCATCACGCAGCCCTTGCACCAGCATCTCTGCGCACTCGATGCCCAGCTTGCGCGTGGTCAGTGACAGCGTTGGATGCGGCAAAATCGCTATCCCAGGCGCCGGGGTCTGCGCAAGGACGGTGCCGTGGTCAAAGGTCTTCTCGTGAAGCGTCTGCAGCGAGACGCCAGTGTGCGTATCGCCATGCAGGACAGCATGGTGTATGGGCGCAGGTCCCCGCAAGCTGTAGCAGAGTCAGCTTGCCATGCCCGCGGCTCAGCCCTGCGGTTCGCCTACTCTGGTAGAAATGATGGGTGGACGTTGAGGCCGCCGTATTTCGCTTGTCGAAGCAAGCGCGGCGGGACGAACAAGCCGAAGGACACTGCGATGATGAGATTGATGTCGGCGGGCATCTTTGTCAAATTTAGCTCCACAGCCAGTCAATAGTGCAGCTGCAATACTTACCTGCCATCCGGTGAACGTTGGGATCTGGTGGCATGGCAATCCCAGGCTAGAAGCCGCTTTCTCGCATGGTACTGTCCTGTCAGTGTCGCTCGTCATGAGGCTGATGAACGACATACGCTCCACTTTGGTCTTGAGTCCTCGACCCGAGGCCTTTGGTGGCAGCACGGCTACCTCAACCCGTTCAACCAGCTCTGGATTGTGCAGTGATTCCGTGTGGACGGCTTGGAGCGCCTCGACGCTCACGTTGTCTGAGCCACAGAACAGTATCCGCAGGGGGTCGCTGAGCTTGCCGCTCGTTGTGCGGTAGTGGACATGCCGGAAGGACGCGACAGACCAGGGCTGGCGGCGCAAACCTGCGATTGAGCGATTCATGTTTTGAAATATCATGATTGCGCGCCCTTGTTACATGTTGCTGGCGTTGATGTAGTGTGAGTCGTGAGTCGCGAGAGGAGACGCGCTTGGACTCTGGACGTGTTCATCACCACCAGCCAATGTGGCTTAGTTGCATATCAGCCAGCGACATAGAACATAACACTATCGCCGCACGATGTGTGAAACAAAATCACAAGACACTCGATCTGCGTTGAACTCCAGGGATTCAGACTAATCACAGACTAGTATTCGCTGGGAATCTACAAAGGCATTCACGGCGTGTTCATATCCAGGGTAGGCAGACGCAGAACAATCACCTTGAATCACCATCTCGCGTCTGAGAACGGCGTACTTGTCCTGCTTTCTGACTTTAGGTGGCTACCTCTCAAGTCTCTGAACCATCGATAAAGACCCTGAGCAAATAAAAGTTGTCCAATTGCTTCCATGTTCGACCCCAGAGTGAAGAACCAGTCGACCCGACCCAACATGCCACGATTCCTACATCGGATCCAAACATATTCAGATTGGGAGTTGACCTCGCCTGGTCGGAACCTAGACTAGACCACGATGCTCCAGTCACAATGTACACGCCAGTGCTCTCCGTCCAAGTCAACCCCCCAGCCCAACTGACCCACGTCCACGATGCTTCCCTGCACGATAGCTGCTCGCCTGCCCAGGCCGGTCAGCTTCCCCTCGCCAGCGAGCACGAGTCTCCTCCCATGGTCGTCACGCACGAGATACATTCTCCTGCCTGCTCGAACCTCTTTCACCGTAATCGTTGCAGAGGGGGCTGTATCACGATCCCTGGACTTGACCGCCGACAGCATGGACTGCAACTCGGCGGCAAGACCGCCTGTCAAGTACTTTGCCCCGCGCCGCTGAGGCGAAAAGGCCGGTGGAAGACCCGGCGCTGCGAGGTCAGGATCGAGAGGTTTGAAGCGCGGGACCTGTCGGAACGTCGGTTGCTGCGCGTCTCTCCTCGTGGGCGAGTCGGTAGTGGACGTGGACTCGACATCCGAGTGGCCCCTGACGTTGTCGCATTCCGAGCCGGTCCCCGTCCCAGCATCCTGCTGCTGTGTCGAGGGCGAGCTGAAAGCCGGAAGAGGGGTGATGGACAGCTTCCGTCTTTTGACATTTCGTTCCACGAGCGCTGAACTGGACGACTCGCCACCCTCGCCCTCGCTAATGGCGTCGGCTGCTGTGTCGTCGTCGTCCTGGCCCTGATCGCTGTCATCGAGCTCGCTGTATTGCTGCTCGCTGGGATCAAGCTCCTCAGCGAATTGCTGCACAGGCGGACTCGATACCTCAATGGCATCGCCCCCATGTCCCTCCTCGTGCTCCACATAGCTCACCTCGATGCGCTCATCGTCTTCGTCTTCGTCATCGACGTCTTCCAGGCTTCTCTGCTTCCCTGGCGTGACCAGCAGCTTCACAGGCGCCGCAGCCCGCACGTCTTTAGCTGTGCTGGACGCGGACGGTGGCCGCTGCGAAGCTGTGGTTGCTGCTCGTGCTGAGGACGAAGGGGCCTGAAATCGAGGCGTGGAGTGCGGCGCAGAGCTCCCCTGTTGCTGATTGCGCCTCGACAAGAGGAAGCGGCGCGGCGTTGGTGTCTGCAACCCATCTCATTAACAAGGTTCAAGTGTTTTCCGCCTGTGCGCACAGTCATGGCTGGATGGCCCGTACACTTGGTTTAGCAGGGCTCATGGTGAAAGGCCCATCGTGATTGCTGGGGAGCGGCGACTTCGCTGTGATCAATGACCCTCATTTCTGGCCATAGGATGCTTCGGTGATTGTTAGGGACGCGTTGGGCGTTTCGAAATGTGCAGCTCGACCGCCAACATGGGGACGTTGATCTCGCGATAGGCATTCAAGGTGAGATGCACATCATTCATGGCCATACTATGTCACAGTCGCAGCCGCCGCTAAATAAGTGGGTCTCAGATCAAAGACCAATTCTTAGCACCATCACTGGACATTGTGGCCATCAACGTGCAAGCAACGACAATCTTTCAGTGCAATATGCAAGTTGACTCATAACTCTATCATGACATGGATGTACAATTAAACGAAAAACAATGGACAGCATGAGCCCTCCTCTGGGCCTCGACTGTCTGCCCGTCATGCTCAAATAACGCCAGGCTGTGCATTGCTCCCCACGTGCCGCTGGGGGATGTCATATTCTTCCAGCAGCCACTCCTGCGCCCCCTTGCCGTATTTGCGATACGTCGCCTTATGTGTTTGAAGTGCTCTATGTGATCGTGTACCTCAATGTGTGGCAATCAGTGGCAATCATTCAATCCCCTGGATTGAAGAGAAGAAAGAAAGGAAGAAAGAAGGGTATTCGTGAATAGATGCAAATGCTTGCAAAACGTGCTCACGCCGACTAGGGGCGATGAGGGATGAAAGGTCATGGACGTGGGAGATTTCTTCGAGTGGAAGAGCCGCGCCGGGGTCAACGGTACATTAACCATATGCCAACTCGAACCCGGTCTCGTAACCATTCGACGTAGGTTCCGACTCCTTGACCGGATGCAGCATGATGGATGGCAGGCAAGGCCGTCCGTGCTTCTGCTCCCATTGCTCGCCACCAATCTTGGTGTCGACCCAGCCCATCCAGTTGTTGAAGAGGCGGTTCGGCGGCTCGGCACGGTAATACCAGGTGGTGCCCTGGTACCTGCGCTCGCGGCCCCAGCCCATGGGCGAGCCGTAGCCGCCAGACTCGCCCTTATCACCGGGATTGAACCACTTGTTCAGAAACTCGCCTTCCCAATCGCGGTCCATGAAGACGGGGTGAGGCGCAAAGACTGCCTTGAAGCCGTGGTGGAGCGCCACGGTCTGTGGCGTCATCTCAGAAGCAACATGGTTGCCGCGCATGTTCTCAATGTGCATGGCATCCAACAGGCGCTTGGACACGCGCGAGTGCGTGACAATGGTCGTGCGTCGGGGTACGTCCCAGGAGTGGTGATTCGAGTCAGTGTAGCCCCAGACGTGCTTGCTGATGATCCAGTTACTGTGAATAGGGTTGAAGATGGGTCCTAGGGTGATGACGTCGGCATCCTCCCCGACACCCCATTCGTAGTTGTCCTCGTGGGGCGAAGCAACTGGGGGTTTGGGCCCAACAGGGTTGACAAACGACAGATCCAGGGGCCCCCAGACGGTGTCGTTGCCGTAGCGCTCCTCGATGTCGCGGCGGAAAGTGGTGTCGTAGTCGCCGTGGAACTCGGGGATGTACCACCGCTCATTGCGCTCCCAGAGTCCCTTGCGAGGCTGCGCAGCAGCAAATTCGGACAGTCTGCTTAGAATGTCGTAATGATGCCCGGTGTAACGGAAGTCCATTTCCCAGTTCCAGATGAAGTCGAACTGGGGGTGATCGTGGCTGAATTTCTGCACAGACAACCACTGAGCAGTGTGGACGCTCCTCTCCTGCTCGTCCTTGAGCTCTGTGTAAATGTTCCACACCACCTCATCGTTCCACAGCACAGTCATGCCGTGGAACTCGGGGGGAACGTTGTCATGCAAGACAGCCTGGTACGTTTCCGGGTCATTGAAGATCCGAAGCGTTTGGTCCTTGACGTGGACGAGCAAGAAAACCTCGTATTCGCCACCAGATTTGAGAGATAGTTCGTTGACCATGGCGCGAATGAATTGCTTGTCGTTCTCGGTATACACCTTGCCAGTGTAAGCACGGAGCAACACTGCTGTGCGCTTCTCTGGCACAGTGTCCTTGTCTTCAGCAGCATCGTCAGTCTCCTCAAAGTCTGCGCGGCTCTGCATATCAGACATATCTCTGGCAATAATCTTGTCATCGGACTTGGCAGTCTCGGGGTAGGCGTAGAGATACGGGTTTTTGCGGCTTTTGTTGAGGTCGTACCGCTTTGCATTCTTGTGGACGCAGCGACGCTGGAGGTCACCCCAGTTGACATTGTCCCAGTCGATGGGCACAAACTCGCCGCCGACCTTCTTCATCTGCTTGGTGAAGCCGTAGGGTCCAAGGCGAGTCTCACGCTCCCAACACAGGTTTTCGTCGAGACCCAACGTGTCGTACGAGCCGAATTTGGGCGCAGGAAAGTTCTGTGGAGTGCCCTTGAAGACGAGGAGGTCCGCAACGAACTCGCCCGTAGCCCCGTCGCAGGGAACATATGGTGCTCGCTTGGCCGCCTTCCATGCGTCGCTGTTGTAGTCGGGGAAAGGGTTGAAGCGGACTGGGTGTTCTTCGGTGAACGGGACGGTGGCGTCGGGATCTTCGCGCAGACGCGAAGCCGCCTGCTCGGTACGGTTTTCGCGGTAGTCTATCGTCTCGAGGGTGTTTCCGTAGATGAGGCCAGAGGACGGCAGGCTTGTCAACGTTAGCAGAGCGCAAGAACAAGCGGAGGGTGCCAAACTCACTCCTTGGTTGATTTGTAGGCGTAGCGCCACAGCGTTCGCAGGTCCTTCTCGTGCTGTGTCTTACTAATGTCGCCAGGCTCTCTGTCCTTGCCATCCCTCTCGTACCCAGGCTCGATGTCATTTGGGTCCTCCGGATCGTCTGGATCTCTCCAGCCCTTGATATCCTCAATGCTAATGTCCCATGCCTGCTTTACTCCAGTGCCGGCATCGGGCCCTTCGCCGTTGGTAGGTTGCTGACCGCTTGGCGTGAATTGCTGACCCCGTTGGGTATCGTGAGTAAAAGGCACCACGTGGAACTGGGGTCCAGAACCACTGAAGAGAACCCAGTAGGTGGTCACGGCTGCCAAGGTGATCAGAAGCAGCGTCCGTGGCCGCGCTCGAGAGCTGAGCATTCGACTGCTAGGTTTCAACATTTTTTCCATGTCCCGCGGGGCTTCTTGGATCGAACGAATTTGATCAAGAAGGCCGGTCAGTGCACGCAAGAAACAAGACAGGAGCAGCGTTCTAGCAACCGAGCATGCTGTTGCAGAATGTCCCTCGAGATTGGAGGGGAGGTCGCGGGGTCGCAAGCAGAGCTGAAAATGAGGCTGGCAAAGACGGATAAAACTGTGACTTGGCTCTTTTTACTGAATTGCGTTGGAAGCTGCTGCGCAGTTGAGCGACACAAGTTGGTGACGATGGCGGCAAATGGTACGCGGCGATAGGCTGTCGGCGTTGCACTGTTGGTAGCGCAGCGTTTTTTTCCCCAGCGCGTTTGGGAGTTCTGTCAAAGGAATGGCACGACTTCTGTCAAAGAAGTCTCGGCGGTTGGCTGGGCTGCCGCTGCTCAACGTGAGTCCTTGCGCTGCAGCAAACGTGTATGCGAAAGTATAAAAAGGGGGACGGGTGCGCGAGAAGATTGATTCGAAAGCAATGCGAAACGTAGCTACAGGGGACTGAGGGGCCCAGTGAAGTGCGAGCGCTGGCTGTGGAGAAAAAGTTCGAGGCCTCTAATAATTATCGGCCATGCAATCTGGATGGCTCAGGCTGGCTGCCTTCCCTAATTAATCCTCGGGGCGATTAGGGGGTGCTGCTGCCGAGTTGGGCCTAGCGACTTGGTCTGCTTGGTGGAGATTGGCCCTCTATCGCGCCGACTGGCGAGCCCAGAGATGCCACTAGAGCAGTGGGGGTGGATTTCCAGAAGCTTGAATCGCCTCAATTATGGGTAGGAAAAAATTAGTACGAGCATGATAGGACAGGTGCAAATGTCGCAAGGACGCCTCCTGCGGCGGAATGGATGGAGTCTGCTTTGATGAATGAATTCTCTGAAGTTCGCCCTTTCAAGGGGCAGCAGCATGCTTGTCTGTGCGTATCACACCATCACCCTGGCACTGTTCCCTATCAAGACGGAGCCGGGCTTCAGAGATAACAGAGCCTGAGGCGCTATGAGGGACGACTGAGGTAATAACTGAAGATACGGGCCGAATTCAAGGCCCTTCTCGTCCAGCTCAGCCCATGATCAGGGGCGACAACGCTGGCAACAGTGACACGGAATCTCGTCGCGCTTGTGGCCAACTTGGTCTTTGGCAATCGGCAGTCTGTACTCAGTAAGGCAAGGACTTGCATCAGCATGTCGGTCACTGACGATCGCTGGAGCCCACGGCAATTTCACCACCTCCTGAATTCTGACCCACTGTCTCTTGACGCGCGTGCCGTCGATCGCAACATGTTCATCTCCCTTCCACCCAGGATGCAGGTCATGGCCCGATTCATCGCTACGTCTCACCACTGTTGGCAATGTTAAGTACAGCGTGGAAATCAGGAAAGTGACGCTGGTCGCTCCCACCGTTGGCCAGGCATTGATGGCCCTGGCTTGACACTGTTCTCAAAGTCTTGCCACGACGATCGGGATCTGATCTGTCGGCTGCAAGTGATTCTGTAGACCCATTGAATACATACTCGATTGCATTACACCACCCATTGCTGCCTCTGAGAGGCGCTCGTACAAGTAGACTGGACTGTATCAAAGGCCACGCTTACAGAATCATCCGAAGATAAATCACGATGTTGATTAAACTTGAAGATCCTTCCATACTGACGCCCCTGTTACTCGCCAAACGCCTGCTGCAAATTTCAAACCCCTCGACAATGCAGATAGGTCCCGAGCTGCTTTTGTGACATTTGCACATCAAGCGCATCCAGACATGGGTATAATATAAAAGACAATGCGCCACCCAAAAAAAAAGACAAAAAGAACGACGCGAGAGCAAACATGGCGCATTCAATGAGCCGCGTGCTGCCTCTGATCACATCATCCCGAGGCGTGTGCTGCGCTTGTTCATCACTGGCCTTGGCGGTGCTAATCCACTTGCCTTGGGGTGAGGTAGACCCGGAACTGGGGTATGGCTTGGCCGCCTTCCTCCTGGAGGCCCCTGATGAGGACGGGGCATTAGTGCCCCTCGGCCAGGACCGCTTCCTCGGGGCCGAGGAGCACCGTGGCCAGGACTGGGACGTTCAGGAAGGCCAATCACTGGAGGCGGTAGCTGATGTCCCGGTCCACGGCCTGGCGGGGGTCCCCTCGTTTGCTGATATTGCGGTGGCGCCACCGCCTGGCGATTTGCGTATGAGTCCTGTGGGCGTCCACGATAGCTTCCGGCAGTGCGGAACGGGGCAGGGGCAGGGGCAGGAGCAGGAGCAGCATTCACCCTATTCCAGGCATCCTGCTCGCAATAAGCGCGGCCATCTACTTCAAAGTAGCCATGCGCAAGACTGTACCCGCAGTCAGCGCAGCAGAAGCACTGCAGGTGGTACTTGACGCTGGCTTCGTCCGCCACGTACTTTCCCTCAATACCACAGCCGCAGCCACCGCAGAGGCTACCATTCAGCTTGTGATAATGCTGCTCGCAGTATGGCCTGTCGTTTAAAACGTAGAACTCAGCAGAAGCAAACGGTTGGGCACATGTTGAGCAGACAAAGCAAGGCTTGTGATACCTGCCGGTGAGGCGGCCGTCTGCGGATGAAATGCTCTTGCCAATAATCGGTTGACTGCAGCCTTTGCAATTGCCTTTGGAGGGCATGTCGCCTGTGCCTTTGCGAACAATTTGAGGACCTCGAGACGCTAGGTCAGGCCGGCGGAGAGATTCGCCCCGGGCTGGACAAGTCGCCTCGGCCGCGGATTCGGGAGTGCCATGGCGAAGAGGGGAAGCAGCGGGCGACATGGCAGCGGGCGATGCAGCCAGAGGAGATGGCGTTCGTGGCATGGTAAAGGGATCTGTTGGTGAGTCGCCGAGCCGTAAGTTTCCCAAGCCATTTGCTACTTCCGACGGCATAGTCGAGCCGGCAGATACCTGCACGCGAGACGGAGACATGGCAGGGCTGGTCTGCGAGGTAGAGGTGCTCGGCTGGCTGGAGCTGGTGTAGCCCGATGAGGCTGAGTCTGAGGAAGTATGGTACGGGTTGCTGGCACCAAACTCCTTGGCCAGATCCACGGATCCAGTATTTTCATGCGCGGATGGGATGAGGCTCTTTCGAGGCGGCGGTCGCCGCGATGTATCTGGAGCCATCGAAGGTCTGCGTCGCTCCCCTAAAGCCGATTGCCTCGAGCTCTCTTCCCGTGTGCTGGCAGCTGAAGCTGTCCGCATGAGTGGCCCTGCTGGATGAGAAGGCTGTGGGAAAGTCTCTGATCTGTTGAGATGGCCAACGCTGGAAGTGCCATTCTCTCTTCTTGTCTCTGCCCTCGGTGGAAGGCCAAGCCCATCGTAACCCGCCTTGCGAGAAAACGTCTGGCCCGCCGTGCCCTCGACACTACCTCCGGAGGGATTGGATCTCGCCGTGACAGGTCGCTCGCCTGGGAAAGTTGCACTCGGGGTAAGCGACGGTTTGCGTAAAGGTGAGACGATTTCTGTGGCCCGATGATCGAACGGTCCTGGGATGAGATTTTCCATCCTTTGGAAAACACTCGCACTTGGACTCGGTTCGGGAGCTGCCGTGTAGACGACAGCATCGCTAGGGCCGCCATAGCCATTGGGGGGCAGCTTGCGTTCGGGTGATGCGCCAGGGCCATCGCCAAAGTAGTCCAGGGGCCTGCCTGATGTTAAGACGCCGTGAGGTGTTCGTGGGGAATCGCCGTGCTGGCTGATCGGTGTTAAAGGGTCATGGCGCGTGAAACCTCGATCTAGGAGGCTTGCTGTTAGTCCATACCCGGCATTGCTCTACTGTCAACTCACTGGCAGCGCGCGTGTCAACCGCCTCTGGTTTGCGCAGAGTCTTGGACTGTGCAAAATAAGGTCTTTCAAAGGACTCGTCTGCTTCTAAAGGTGGCGACACTCAATGCTGTTAGCCCCTCCTCTTGCAAGACTCGTCTGTCACTTACGCTGTGGTGATGCGCCCCCAAGTATGCAGACGTGCTCGCCCATCATAGAGATCTCCACTTGCGAGCCGCATTGTGAACACTTGATTGTCGGCAAAAAGCCCGATTCCCGTGTCGACATTTTGACGAGTTGAAGGTGATTGCGTAGAGCAGAGACATTGGCCGACGTGGTCCGGCTCAGTCGCAGAGACGTCAGCAGGCGGAGGCGGCGCACGCGTCAATGGCAATCATTCAGGATGGCTCTTCCGTTTCGCAATCGCCCCGTGCTACACGCCACGAGCGCTGGGTTCGTGTAACGTCGGCAATGGTGTTCACCTACGGTATCGCAGAGATTTTCTATTTTGTCGCGCTGTCCTCGATGCAAAGACGTGGAAGAAGGTGGGCGTGGAGAGCAGGATCGAAGACTCTCACAGGGCTGTGAACGCTGTTCAATCGGTAAGGCGCAGTCGCAGTGGCAGCATCCACCGTTGCAGAAGCGCTGACGAGTTCCGATTTGACACCACCAGCAGAACAGAAGGCGACGGTGCATAACATGTCTCAGATTCGGAGGGCAGCAGTGGTTGTGTCTGTCTCTGAAGAGACTCGTGCGGTTGCTAAGGAGTGAGACCCCTGTATCGACCTTATCCACACTTGTCAGATGTACCTGACACTAAGCAGGGATGGCTCCGGGGCGGCCATGCCTTTCCTGGACAGGTGCTTGGAGATTGGCCCTTAGCGAAGCTGAGGGGAATGAAGACATTGCCCTGGAAGCGAATGCTTCGTTGTCTTTGTGCCTTCGTCTGCTGCGTGAGTGAATCGAGACACCAATCAGGTCTCAGACCTCCAGAGTAATGTCCGCGAGAAGCTTTGATTCTGGATGATTGACGATGGCCGATAAGCACTGGCATTCGATAATACGTAGCACGATTCGTCGCATGGGTCCTGCCATTAGCGGGCCAATAATGATCGAGTTTGGCGGTGAGTGCGGCGTGGACACGGGGGGAAGCCTGGGGGGTCTCGGCCTTAGGAAGGGAAGCCAACTCCGGACAAATGAACAGCTTGCACAACCTTCCTGTATGGCCTCCCTCTGAGAACAATTGCGCGAGTCAGATAGCCGTTGCCCTTGGATGATGGCGTCACGTAATTGTCAGGCGCTCCGGCCAGATATTTCTTGCGTTCTGATTCTTCAACGGCAGAAGAAAAAGAAGCGCAAGGAACGGACTTGAGGAGCACTGGATGCAGGCCCTGAAGACCAGCATTGTATTGGGCCATGCGGTGATGTGGTTCGTGTGCCTTGCAGCACTGAAATGATGTGGTGGGGTCCATGCAGTTGACTCCGACAACGAAAGTCCGTTTCTGCTTGGTCAAGGCTCCACTTGCCTCAGGCGGCGGCCTGAAAGGGCGGTTCCCTGTCGTGCCAACCAGTCAGGGGTTTCCCCCCCTCCACCTTCCTTGAAGCTCTTTCAGTCAGACCATTGTCACCTGCCTCCTGTCTCCGACGCCAGATTCCCATGGAGGGGACGTCATTTGGCGTTCGGCGCTTCTCCATCGAGTCCTGTGACCAGTTGCCCTCCTTGAGCCGGCTAGGTACGTACATTCTCTTAAGGAGCCGTGAGGCGGCTCGGAGAGGGAGCCCTCCGTCGTTTGTATGGGCAATCATGAGAGAGATTGAGATGAGCATCATCAACACGATCCTCGCTTGGGCGCTCGCTGCGCTTGATCCGTTCGAGTGCTTCTACATGCTGCGCAACACACATGCTTTTAGCGCTGCCCCGGCCAGGCCGGCCTGCCCTGACACGGTCGTCCGTACTTGACTATTACATACTACATACAGTAGACCCGATACGCGATCAGCATTGTGACCCCCAAATTAGACGCCACCCACCAATGCTTCCCTTCCTCAACCTCGACTTTGAGGCACCCCGTACACGTAGTGAAATTACCCTCGTTCTCCACCAGTGTCCGCCGCCAGTGATACCCCACGTCCTTGCTGCTACCTTATCATCTCCAGGCTCCAGGCTCCAGTATGAAGACAAGCCGCGCCGTCGAATACGTATGATGCAGTGAAGAGTATGACTGCACTGTGGGGTTTGTGCATGTTTATTAGAGACTATCACCCCTGCCGAAGGATATCAAGCGCCTCGTGCACTTCAGTATCCACCTTTAACGGTATTTCCTAACCTTCAAGATCGATGTCCATCTTGAATGAGCATGTTCGAACTGATTCATAGTACTGTAGTGGCAATCAGTGAGACACTGTCCGCACGTGCACCAGGGGGCCTTGTTAACGCTCGTGGTGTGCCAGAAGACGCCCCTTGCTCACGCCGATTATGAGAACCAGAACCCAAATGTCCCACGTGCACAGTCTTGTGCCCACCTCAAGGGGAACACCGCTCAAAAACAATAAGTTGCCGGTACATATGTACTCTGTGCAGTGGGCACTTGTATCATTCACTCAAGATGAGCTGGACTGTCTTGGTATACCGTGCATCTGCTTTCTTGTTAACGACCCAGGCTTCATCACTCGACATCTCTCGAGTTCAGCATCGCGCCTGACGAGGCCATTGGCCCTGAGACGAACAGCGCCGTCTCATGGCAAGGTTTCAATTGCCATTTCGAGTTCACCAGCCGATCGCGTGTTGGCATCGGGCCTGCTTGACGCTTGCAGAACACCATTTCAAGTTCCATCAGGAGAAACTGGGCACCATGATGAACGTGACAGCCTCGCAAACCCACTGACTTGCACCCGGCTGACAACCACGGCTTGATCACCGACCCGCCCCACCCCGGTCGGGCCCACTGGCACGGAATCGTGACCTCGCGGTGCTCGAAAATTTACGTGAAGATCGTCCAACTGGACATAACTACTCCTCGCTGCGTAGC
Source organism: Emericellopsis terricola (assembly GCA_027569275.1). NCBI lineage: Eukaryota > Fungi > Ascomycota > Sordariomycetes > Hypocreales > Bionectriaceae > Emericellopsis > Emericellopsis terricola. The sequence continues at coordinate 779,104 of JAPDEU010000005.1, read as the reverse complement.
TCACCACGCCGAGTTGTGGTTTCGTAGTCTAGTTGGTCTTATGGCATCTCGTTAACACCGAGAAGGTCCCCGGTTCAAGCCCGGGCGAAATCATCCTTTTGCTCCGCACCCCCTTACTCTCGCCCTTGTCGACGGGAGGTTGGCGTCTTGATTTTTGGCCTTCAGCATCAACGGCAGGGTTGGTTCAACTTACCTTGCTACCTTTCTGTGGAGCGGGGCTGAGGTCTAGATTTGGATCGATTGGAGCCTTTGATCGACGTTATTCTGCAGTACAGTATGCGCGACTTGGGGGACTATGTATGAGAAAAATAGAATAATAGGAGAGCGCATGTTGCTCTGGTTTCGCCAACGCCTCGTGGTAGCTTATCGTGGCATGCCAATACATGCGTACACTGTCACGGCTGCCGATACACAGTATGTAATAAGAAAACCTGAGCGACAGGGACACTGTGCGTGTGATCGACAATGCAAAGCATCCCGATCTACACCGCTAGCATCAGCTCCGCAGAACCAAAGTGGATATCGCGCCTCGGACTCGTCCGGTATCTCAAATGCAGGCACCATAATTTGAATTTTGAGCGCCGGAAGTCACCGAGATGGTTTCGTAGTCTAGTTGGTCTTATGGCATCTCGTTAACACCGAGAAGGTCCCCGGTTCAAGCCCGGGCGAAATCATTCTTTTGCGCGCGATCTTTTTTTGGATCTCCCTTTTTATCGGGGCACTGTCCATAGCACTGAAGTTCGCTTGTGAAAACACTACGACGAATTGGGCAGTCCAGCAGATTTAGAAAACGGACGGATCTATCATGGGCGATTCGTAGAATTGCGTACCACAGCTAGGAACTGCGAGCATGATCATATATACAGCAGGGTTATTACAATTCATGGGTAGGACGGTTCCCTTCTAATCAATTCACATGGGCCTGCTTCCAAGCTCCACAGCTGGCATCCCGAGCATCTTCTTGATACCGAGATACAACTCAAACGCTTCTAGTTTGAGCTCGACTCGTGCAAAACTGAGCCAAGCAGTAAAGACTCTCAGGGCGTTCATTGGCCATAGCAAAGAGCCCGCGGCCTTGACTTCTTCCATCTTTTCATAGAAGACTGTTCTGGCGCAGTATCTGGCCAAGATCATAAAGTTCCGTATCGGACCCTGTCTAGTGTGCAGGTTTTCATCTAGACTCCTGGTCAAGTCGTTGGTCTTCAAAATGAGCAGGATGATGCGGGGAACGCGACTCAAAAGCCCTACAAGGTCTACAATGAGACCCTCCTGCAGGGCGCCGCTGATAGTCTGTTGCTCATCTGCAGTCCGTGACTGCAAAATAGAACCCTGCGTTGCAACGACACTGTAATCGCGGCCCGTGATAGCGGATGCGAATAAAGGAAAGTCCTTCTCCTCAATGCCCGCGACCTCATATGCATATTTCTTCATGCGCGGTATGTCGCCGTCAATGATAGCCAGCCACATTTTGGCGTAGGAACGTCGAAGCGGCAGCGGGATATCCCGATACAGTCCATGATCATAAAGAATAATGTCGAAGTTGGGACCACGGCCAAACCCTCGCCGAGAGTCGTTCTTTCGAATCGCAATGTTTCCACCGTGGGGGTCGCAGTGGAGAGGCGCTCCGTCACCGAAGATCATCTCGTTAAAGATGTGACCAAATGTTGAGGAAACCTCGTCGCGGTCAATGCCGTTCGCATCCAAGTACTCGAGGTCGTCGGGTCGTCTCCCAGGTTCACAGGCCATCACCAAAATGCGCTTCTTCGCCCAAAGCACCTCGGGGATGATCAAAGGAAGCTCGGGTAGCTTTGCAAAATGTTCCTTCATCCTCCGCGCATTGTCGGCTTCTTCTACAAAATTGAGTTCCTTGGGCAGGGATATATCCATCTCGGAGGAAAGCCACTCCAGGTCGTATTCGGGAAAAAAGCGCTTGAGGGTCGAGAAGGTGAATCGTGTGGTGGCGAGGTCAAGTGGTGCCCATGTCTCGAGCTCTGGATGTTGGACCTTTACAGCCACTTTGCGCCCGGTTTCTTTGATCGTTGCGATGTGGACCTGCGCAAGAGACGCCGCGCCAATCGGCTGGTCTGCGAATTCAGAGAAGTAAGTCCATAGATCCTCGCCAGTGTCCTTCTTGAACATCTCCTGGATCGAGTCGAAGGAAGAGACGGGGCATTTGTCTTGCAATGGCAGGAACGTAGTCGTCCACTCGCTTGGCAACAGATAGTTCATCGCACTCTGTTACGTGGTTAGGCTACCGCGATGAGCGCACGTCGAATAGCTTACCAAGTGCTGGCCAAGCTTAATGTATATGCCGCCATTCTTCTCCAAAACCTTTAGTGTGCGGTTGGCACACCGCTGATGGCACGCTTTCAGCAGCTCTTCCCTCTCCTTCTCGTCATTCGTAGCTTCGCGAGCATTGAGCGTCGTTCGATAGTCGTTGATGCATACAGCCAAAGCCGAAGCCACTCTCGTCGTCCGCTCCGTCGCGTCAATCCCGCTCTTGATCTCGTCGCTGAATGCCAGGAAAGTTGCCCCTATCGTGCCTGTCCCGGTCGACGCCCAGAGGAGTGCTTTGCGTGGACCTTCTCTTTGCCACTTCCCGTTCCCACTGCTGGGCTTTATTCGGGAAACGAAGGTCCTGATGTTCGGTCGTTGCGCTACTCTCGCCGCGCTTGCTGCTGTCCGACTGCGACAAACAGTGCAGCCCCAGAAACGGCTCCCTGCGCGGACGCCTGGACCGGACAGGGGAAAGACGTTCATCTGTGCGCCGGTTGCTCTGCCCGCAGGAGAAGACGAATAATGGGTTACGGTATGTGGTCGCACATTAGGAACAATCGGGCTGCCGGGGCGATAATTACAGATCACAAGTAGACCCAAGGGCGGATGCTCAATGCCGCCAAACAACTTTTTTTTTGTTGGCCAACCTGCATGAATCCTCGGTTGAGATCGGGATCGCGCCACCGGAGGACCCACGCGTCGTCGCACCGCAGCCTGTTGCGGCGTTTTGGTCGTTGACGGCACACTGGCCCGGGTCATTGTGAGTGGAGCTAAAATCACTGGCAGTGGCGTTGGTCCGTGCACGTGACGACGCGCGGGTCGCGTATAGTACCTGCCTGCGCGTGTTTCCTAATCGCGTAGTTCACGAGCATTCCCACATGAACAATTCACGGACCTTGATTCTACTCCAGTCTTGATGTCAAGCAATGACCAGTGGGCATCAGTCAAACAAAGAAAACCTTGCTGCGGAAAAACTCAAACCAGACACGATGCTTTCATTCTCACCAGCGCCCATCTTCTCATGGGACACCCACCGTCCCTCAGTATCATCGCCACTCTCTTCTTCACCGTCGCGCGCACCAACATCACCAATGTCACCGGAAGCCTACGGTAGCTCTTTCCAGCGCCAGGTGCAATCTTCACCCATTCCAGTGCCAAAGTTCAAGTTTGCGTCGCGTCCCACCAGGCCGAATCCTCGCGTCCCCAGCAAGCGCGACGATGCCCATGAGATGAGGCGGAGGAACTTTTTGGACAGCGTGAAGCGAAAAAGTGATGACTCGAGATGGGAGCGAAGGAATATCGAAGGCCAGGTAAAGAATTCCTTTCTCATCTCCAACTAGAGTACTAATTGTCGGAAGTTCCTCAAGAAGAGCTACTATGAAGGGCTATGCCAACTGGCCCAGGATGCGCCTGAATTATCGGAGGCCGATATTCAAGATGCAATGACGTTCTCTGCACCCACACAGGAAGAACATGATGCTGTGATGGATGAGCCGCCGCCAGAGGAAGAAGTTGACTATGAGGCAATGCTCGAATCATACGAAGAGCAGCAGCAGTCGATAACTCGACCGAAGTCGCCAGCATCATCAGATGTGGACTACGATGATATTTTTGCGGAGCTCATAGCGCAGGAGCAGGTGTTGCATCACGACCATCGAAGCATGGGGCATGACAGTTTTGCGGACGAAGATAAGATCATGTCGTACTGAGCAATTCCTTGTATTCGGCATGGCGTTGGGGATCATGGGAAGGACATTGGCGTTTGATTGACTTTTACGGTGGCGCACGGGGGTAATTGCGCGAAGACCGTGATATGGTAGTTTCATTGCTCGTATATACGAAACAAATGTCTCGGGGACTGGAAGTCTATTGCGGATTGCACTGATCATCCGGCATATTGAGGGCGTCTTGTGCGGATGACATGTCTCCAACCAGATCAGGCGGTGGCGATCCTGCTGCTTGCATCTTCTCACGTTAGTGTCAACTCAATACCAGCTGGTTGGAACTGACCTTCTGCATCCTCTCTACAATGTACTCGCGATCCAGAGGATTCGAGTCCTTGTACGACTTGTCCTCAAACTTGGCCACAATTTCCGCCACGATGCCCTGCTGTAGTTCATATCGATCGAGGTCGTCTTTAGGAGTTGTTGCTCTGTTCTTTGCCAGCCACTCCGGGAACTTATCGTGCAACTCCTTCATCGGCTCGTACAGTATTTCCTTGTTGGTGAGTTGCTCCATCATGCCCATGAGCATCTTGGAGAAGTCTTCCTCTCCGCCCTCGCCGCCCAACGCACCCGACGACAATTGTTTCAGCATCTCAGCCATGAAGTCGTCTTCAGATGCAGACGCGGCGGCCGCTGTGGCCTGCTCTCCTGAATTTTGCATTCGCTCCATGGTGCGTCGAATCGTTTCTTGGAAAGAAGCATCCGCGGCGCCCGTGTCTGCAGGCTTGCTTGCCTTGTCTGTTGCCGCACTCCCTGAGGGGGCGGAGGCCGACTCGCCCGCGGCTGCGCTCATCTGCTTAAATACGTCTTCGAATTGCGCCTGCATGTCGGGCTGTTTCTTTTAGCATTATGTGATTGTGAGGAAAAGCAGGGCCCTCACTGATTTCTCCAGCTCCCCTAGCAAATCAGCCATTCCGGCCTGCAGTTGTTTCGCAAAGTCCTCTTCCGAAAAGTCGTGCTCGAGGTTCCCTGCGGGCTGTGATCGGTCCGAGTTCGCTTCAGGTTGAGCAACAGGATCCGAGGCATTTGTGCCTGCTGTTGCTGAAGGAGCTACAGAAGGTTTCGAGCCGACATTGAAGTCATTGAGCATGTCTGTGCACGTTGTGAGCGTTTGAGATGAGTGACAATTAATCTGTGGGATTTCTCATACCATCAAGATCATCCAAATCGTCTTCATCGGGGTCTGGGACATCGCCAACAACGTCATGCGACGGATTCGCGACGGTGGACGAAGTTTCTGATGTTTTCACATGCTCGCCCTGAGTTCCCACCCCATCATCCTTGGCCGGGTCTGCTGGACCCATGATTTGAGACAGATCAGCAGAGATTGTGCGTCCAGGCTTCCTTCGAAAAACGTAGTTAATTAGAAGTGACGCTGGGAGAGCACCTGGGATCGTCAAGAAGCTGTCGCAGCAGTGTGGGACTCGCCGCTCCAACTAAGCAGCGTTCGGCCGGCAATCAGTCCTTCGAGGGTGGTGTAGGCCTGTTTGTGAAAACAGAGACCCGGTGAAACAGTGACTGAGAACAGCAAGGAAAGCTGGTTTTGGGACCACAGTGAGGATGTGGCACAGTCTTCATCAACGCTGAACCGAGGAAGCTCCCCGAATGCCTGTCCCGTGGACCGCAGTGCGCCGACCGTATGCGGGGCGCGTGGGGCAGATTTCGCGAACTGAACCGCGGGCTTGCACAAACAAGACCCTTGCATAAGTAAGTACAGCATAAAACAAACATCATCACAGCTTTTGGGTGACTTCAAAAGTTGATGATCTCCCCTCGTCATCCCACCTTTGTCACCTGCATTCGCCTTTTCGACACGCCTCGCGTTGACTCCTAGACCCTCTACGCGTAACGAAGCTGCGCAAAGACCACTGGAACCTCGGACACCCAACTGCGACAGATACACGACCATGGCTCTTTGCCAAAACCGCCTTCAAGAGGAGAGGTAGGCCCGCACGTGACGTACATGGCCCAGGATTTCATTACTGACAGATGCTCTTCAGAAAGCAGTGGCGGCGCGACCATCCTTTCGGCTTCTATGCGAGACCTGCGCGCACGAGCGAAGGAGTGCTTGATCTGAAGAACTGGGAATGCGGTATCCCTGGCAAGGAGAAGACGATCTGGGAGAACGGCCTCTTCAAGTTGAATATCTCGTTTCCAGACGGTAAGGATTCCACGGACGGGCCAGGGAGACATGTGACGCTGATTTTGCAACAGAGTATCCCACGAAGCCACCAAAGTGCAAATTCGTCCCGCCGCTGTTCCACCCAAATGTCTATCCGTCTGGCACAGTATGTCTCTCGATCCTGAACGAAGAAGAAGCATGGAAGCCTGCCATCACTGTGAAGCAAATACTGCTCGGCATCCAAGATCTACTCAATGACCCGAATCCCGAATCGCCTGCGCAGGCCGATGCGTACAATCTATTCAAGAAGGACCGTGTCGAGTACGAGAAACGGGTCAAAAGGGTTGTCAAGGAGAACCCGGCACCTTGAAGGTGGCCGTGGAATGGCATGGAATTTGTGGTAAGCTGGCGATATGGCGTTTTATGGACATGACAACTTTTAGGCAGTAAATTACGTCGCATGAATCGTGCTTTCTGATCGCAAAGTTTGCGCGGTGAATAGTTGGCGGTAAATTGCTGTACTTGATCAGACCGAGGCATGCACTTATCATCTCTTTGCTGACGGCACCTCTGTCTTTCAAACCAGAAGCAGTCGTATGCAGCGACTGCAAGCGAAACTTGACATGGCACGAGGGAATCGTGGGGCCGGCCTATGCAGAGGTGAACCAACAACCATCATGATGCAAGTTGGACGGGGCCCTTGGCATTCACCGTAATTCCATAGTCGTATTCCACAATTCCCTCCTTGGCGGTTCTCGATTGTTCTTGACTATTTCTCCTGGCGGACTCTGCGTTCTTAACTTCTCCATAGCATCCGTCTCATTTGCGGCTTTGATTCGATCCAGAAGCGCCATCGATACTGACCCTACTCGCCTGCAACGCGCGCCAATATCCGTCACTCAGCAGCAAACCCGTTCATGGCCGTCATTATGCATCCCACAATTCATAACATTGCTCTCATGTCCCTCTGCCCGGCCGCGACGGCCGCGGCTACACAATGGCTGGAATTCAATTGGCCTGATCCGAGCAAGAAACTCGATCTATCCACCCCGCTAAGCCTCGACTACAAGTACAGCCAAGACGAGATTTTTGATAGGGAACCAGAGCTGGACCTCCTTTTTCACTACACCCGCAACCACACCGAGTTTCTCTTCTGGACAGAGCCCATGATTATGAACTACACCCTCACCGGCGGCCAGGGGACCGTCAGGTGGGACCCTGCGGAGCTCCTGGAGTCGATTCAGGAGGAAGGCCACTTCTTGGCGGCCGGCAGAGAGCATTACTTTGAGGCGAGGCGGCATGCGATTGGTTCCTTTTCCGGCATGATGTTTTTCAGCGAGGACTACGCAGTGGAAGCTGACAAGGCGGTGGACAATGCTGCGCATTTGGCGCGACCAGTCAGCGACTTGGTCTTTCTGGGACTTGGTGTTGCGGCCGTAGCTCTCTTGTGAGGTTGTATGGCGTGGAACTCTACGTGGTACGTTCACCAGCTGGTCTCGGCACCGATGGATCAAAGAGGTCATATACCCAGAAGCGAATGTCATGAGCAGTAGCCTGTCGATTCGCCATTGCCATCACATGCACATGGCATTTTCTTCGCAGTAGAGCTGGATACGCTCCAAGATGGGCCGGCAGACACTGTGTCCAAGCCCAGGGACTGCGTGTGCTTCTTGAGCCTGATCCCACTGAATTGCTGCACTCATATAACTATAAAAGTCTCTGCGTCTGTTGGTATTCCCCAAGAGTCACCGTTCCCTGATCAGGGCCTTATGCACAGGGACTGGCCTTATCAAGCAAATAGTTTATCATATGAGCCAAGAAAGGACATACCGAAGCCGCTAGTCAGAGAAACTACCAATGAGAGCGCGACTTGTTTAAGCTCAAGCAGCCGAAGTCGGCCGCGCCGTTTTCGCTGCACTAGCGTTTTGTGGGTGGTGAGTCCCTTCCACTGTGCCTTGGCATTTGGAACTGGTGCGGCTTCGCGATTTTCGGCGCTACTGGCTTCTCTGACTCTTCTTTCTCGTCAAGTTGATAAAGCGCAGTGGGACGCACACCTGAAAACATTTCCCCGTCCGTTACACATCCCATTGTATTGTATCAACCACCGATATGTGCGGAATCTTCGCTTGCCACGGGTACGTGCCACCTGCGTCCAGACAATCCTCCTGGAGGGGCAGATTTTTGCCCCGCCATGGCTTGAAGAAATCAGAGACTGATGAGGGCAACACAGGCACCCCGATGTCCAAAAGTTCAAGCCGACGGCGCTCAAGCTTGCGAAGCAGTACGTGCTTGTTACGAAGGCCTGTAGGGATTAAATGAACTGACAAGACCTTAGAGTGCGCCATCGCGGTCCTGATTGGAGTGAGTCCTAGCTGGCAGCGACCAGGAACTCGAGGGCTCAGCTAACTTCTCCAGGCGGCAACATCACCTGCAACCAGACGAGTAGGTCAATCGACCCGGGGCGCGACGAGCCTATCTGACGGAACATCTAGTTCTTTGCCATGAGCGTCTCAGCATCGTTGGTGTCGGTACGTGGGATCACCGCTTCGTGTCCATTTCCACGCTAATTCGCATCAAGAGTCCGGCGCCCAGCCCCTGACCAACGCCGACGATTCCATCATCCTGGCTGTCAACGGCGAGATCTACAACCACCGCCTGATTCGAAAGCACCTCAAGAACACCTATCACTTCAAGACCCACTCGGATTGCGAGGTCATCATCCCTCTGTACCAGGAGCATGACATCAACGCTCCTCAGCACCTGGATGGCATGTTCTCGTTTGTTCTCTACGACAAGAACCAAGACCGCACAATTGCCGCGCGCGATCCCATTGGCATCACCACATTCTACCAGGGATGGTCGTGGAAAGAGCCAGGCGCCGTGTACTTCGCTTCAGAGCTGAAGTGCTTGTATCCTGTGTGTGACAAGATCATCGCCTTCCCACCTGGCCATGTGTTTGACTCGAAGACGGGAGAGACTACCCGCTACTTCCAGCCTTCCTGGTGGGATCCCAAGAATGTCCCCTCGAGACCAGTTGATCTCAAGGCTCTGCGCCATGCCCTGGAGAAGGCTGTGAGAAAACGCCTCATGGCTGAGGTGCCCTATGGTGTTCTGCTCTCCGGTGGCCTCGACTCAAGCTTGGTCGCAGCGATTGCTCAGCGCGAGACACTGCGCTTGAAAAAAGCAGCTCAGGATGCTGGGACCTACACGGATGACAAGGATGCCGACCGTGGCGAGGGCCTTGTCGGCATTGATGACGACGGCGACCTTTTGACGCAAACCTACATGCCTCAGCTCAACTCCTTCTCAATCGGCCTGCCTGGCTCACCCGACAACGAGGCTGCTTTGAAGGTCGCCAAGTTCCTGGGAACCCGTCACCACGTCATGACCTTTACCATTGAGGATGGTCTCAACGCCCTCTCCGATGTCATCTATCACTTGGAGTCGTACGACGTGACCACTATCCGCGCTTCGACACCAATGTACCTGCTGTCGCGCAAGATCAAGGCCATGGGCATTAAGATGGTTCTCAGTGGCGAGGGCAGCGATGAGGCATTCGGCGGCTACCTCTACTTCCACAATGCTCCCGACAGGGAGTCGTTCCACGAGGAGACTGTCCGCCGTGTGAAGAACCTGCACTACGCTGACTGCCTGCGTGCCAACAAGTCGACTTCTGCATGGGGCCTTGAGGCTCGCGTTCCTTTCCTGGACAAGGAGTTCCTCGAGACTGCCATGGGCTTCGACCCCAAGGACAAGATGATCACCAAGGAACGCATCGAAAAATACATTCTCCGCAAGGCTTTCGACACGAGCGACGAGCCTGGAGCCGAGCCATACCTTCCAGACGAGATCCTCTGGCGCCAGAAGGAGCAGTTCTCAGATGGTGTCGGGTACGGCTGGATCGACGGATTGAAGGACACGGCTGAGCTGCACGTCACCGACGAGATGATGAAGAACCCCAAGGCTGAGTGGGGTAACGACATTCCCCAGACCAAGGAGGCCTACTGGTACCGCCTCATGTTTGACGAGCACTTCCCTCCTCGTTGCGCATCGACCGTCCAGCGCTGGACTCCCACCTGGTCTAAGCAGACCGACCCGAGCGGACGGTATGTGCTCTCTTTGCATGCATGATTCACTTTCCCCAGTTGCTAACCTTTACAGTGCCATTGCTGTCCACGACAAGAAGTACGCGACGGCTTCGTAAATGGGAAACTGTATTGGCATATTCCTGGCAATTTATCGCGGCGTTTCGGTGCTTTGAAGGGACGCGATGGCCCAGAAAAGGAACACAAGGCAAACAAGGCTACTCGATGACATAAAACATATAGCCAAAAAAAGATACACTAGACGAAACTTTATATATGGCTGATGCGCCCTTGTGATGTTGTCTCCTGACAATGTTCTCAACGGTTGACCAGCAGGCATGACTGCCGTGGTCGTGGCGGTGGAAACAACGAGGCTCGTCATGGCCTGAAACCGCCGCCGAAGCAATGCGTTGTGGTGCTTGGCATGGCGTGGCCCCACCGTCGTAACAGCCTGAGGTTCGAGTTGAACGGCCACTGGAGACCATGACAGCCCAACAAGAGCCCGCATGGCATAAGACCGCGGTCAAGCACCCCATATGCAATCTCCCATCACCCCTGCGGCGCTCGAATCCCCCACGTGGACCATTCGCCCGACATCAGCCGACGACACTGGGCACGTCACGAGCAACTGTCACTGCGCTGTCAGTGGCCGCTCCCAGTGGACGCTGGGCTGGCGGTGGAGTCGCAGCTGCCTTCTGGCGTTGGTGATTTGCTCGCGTTCGCTGTAATTTTCTTCCGTGACTGGACCCGGCAAATGCAATCCTTGCTCGGGAAGCTTCTGTGGTGAAATTGTGAAGGCACGAGTGGCCCGGTCGGCCAGAGCTCCAGCCAGCCCATCCCGAACTCCCTCTTCTGTGCCGCGCCCAACAATTCTCTCCTCCCTCCCATTCCCACATATCTACCAGAATCGGCTTCGTATCCAGCTTCATTCTCTCTACCCATCACCTTGCACATCTATCACAATGGCTGTCCCCGCCTACTCCGATATTGCCAAGTCGGCCAACGATGTACGAGCTCTTCCCCTGTGGTTTCCTGACGCGGAAAAGATCTCCTCGAAGCTTCGCTGCCGACCAGTCTCAACGCTGGAGCGGCGCGACTTCTGTTGAGCATCACCGACCGCCTTGTAGAGAGACAATGGCTGACTTACGGGCGCGTGCGTCTTGTCTACAATAGCTCCTGAACAAGGATTTCTACCACATCAACGCTACCACTCTCGAGTTCAAGGACACCGCTCCCAATGGCGTTGCCTTCAAGGTGACTGGCAAGTCCAGCCATGAGAAGGCCACCTCTGCCGCTGTAAGTTTTCGCTGCAACCTTTCCAATCGGGACTCGGCGCTGACAAGGACCAGTTCGAGGGCAAATACACCGACAAGCCCACCGGTACAGCACCCCCTTCTCGCGAGTTTACAAGCAGCACAGCGCGCCAGCCGTCAGATCACACATCTCAGCCCCGTTCCCAGTCCACATTCTCAAGCCCTGCTTCGTCTGCTTCTTCCTCAGCCCCATCCTCCCCTGCAACTTCTACGTCCCGAACTGGCCATACGCGACGTAGACCGTTCAGCACGGTCACTGTGTCGCGCATTCTCGGTCCCAGTCAACGATGGCCGCTAGAGTTCGCCATTTCCTTCATACCTGACCATAATTGGCATTGGGCTCAATTACTAATGTTATACTCCCGTGCAGGCGTCACCCTTACTCAGACCTGGAACACCGCCAATGTTCTTGACACTAAGATTGAGGTCAAGGACTCGCTCGCCAAGGGCCTCAAGCTCGAGGGTCTCCTGAACTACCTCCCTGCTACCGCTGCCAAGGGTGCCAAGTTCAACCTGCACTTCCAGCAGCCCGGCTTCCACGGTCGTGCTTTCTTCGACCTCCTCAAGGGCCCCACCGCCAACGTGGATGCCGTTGTCGGCCACGAGGGTTTCCTCGCCGGTGCCAGCGCTGGCTACGACGTCAACAAGGCCGCTCTGACTGCCTACTCTGCCGCCGTCGGCTACGCCCACCCCGTCTACAGTGCCTCGCTCACTGCCTCGGACAACCTGTCCGTTTTCGCTGCTGCCTACTACCACAAGGTCAACAGCCAGGTTGAGGCTGGTGCCAAGGCCACCTGGAACTCCAAGACCGGCAACACCGTCGGCCTCGAGCTTGCCGGCAAGTACCGCATCGACCCCGTGTCGTTCGCCAAGGTCAAGGTCAACGACCGCGGTATCGCTGCTGTTGCCTACAACGTTCTCCTCCGCCAAGGCGTCACCCTGGGCCTTGGTGGCTCCTTTGACACCCAGAAGCTTGACCAGGCCTCTCACAAGCTCGGTGCCAGCTTCACCTTCGAGGGTTAAGTTGGACAGATTGAAAGGGCGTGTTATTGACGGCATTGGTCTGTTCCCATAGCTCGCTACCGGCGATCGTGGGACTGCCGCCTTTGTACTGTACTCAAGTCTAGCATTGCAACGGATTCTGGAGTGTAGAGAGTAGGACAGTGGATAATGCGCAATGATTCTTGCGTCTCGCTAGTTCGTTCTATGTGTGGTGCACCTGTTGTACAAAAACCAAAAGTGGCCCGAGCCGAATTGAAGGTCTATCGCTTATCTTTTTTCTTGGTATGCATATTGGACATGTAGATGGCTGGCGCCACAAGACTAATTGTTAAAAGGCCAAGAATCACCGCAAAGTGGCTGCCTTGACTCATCTGTGGCTCGAACTGCGTGCCGTCGTCATTCCATGCCTTCTTGTGCGTCCGAGCCCATCGCCGGTGATCCTCTCTCTTCTGCGTCCTGTGGTGGCTCTTGCGGTCCCAATGCAAGACATCGTCCTGATGGCCAAAGGGATCGGCCCCAGGGCCCATGCCACCGTAGGCGCTCTTCTTCTCGGAAGAAGCATGAGGCCCCGACGAGCCCGGAGATGTGGTCTCCTCGTGCGCCTTCTTCCTCTTTTCAGCGTGCTCGCCGTATCCGCCACTTCTGTAAAAGCTCGGCGGAGGCCCGCGGTACGTGCCTCTGCGTCTACTAAGGCCGCTGGCGGGACGCCCTCCTGCCGAATGGTAGGACCCCCTGGGATGATGCACGCCAGACGCAGACGCCGGGGCAAGGGTGCGATCGTATTTAGCGCGCGATGCGTCGTTGGAGAGGATCGTGTAGGACTCGGAGAGCAGCGAGAAGGTCTGCGCGGCGGTCGCTGGCGCGGATGGGTTAGCGTCCGGATGGTGCTTCTTCGACAGCGAGTAAAAGGCTCTGCGCGGTTCTGGTCAGTGGCACTGGTCACGCCGGGAGGACGGGAGTTGGTATGCGTGCGCACTTTTTGATTTCGCCTTTTGTCGCCGTCGGCTTGATCTTCAGACGCTCATAATGGTTCTGCTTCTGCAGCTGCTGCGCATATTCATGGTTGCGCCGCGCGGGCGTCGTGGTGAAGAATCGCGGAAGAGGGCGGATCAGGCATGGTCCCGCGAAGAAGAGAGGGACTGGAGGACGGAGTGGCATGCCTCATTGCGCTGTGGCCTCGGTGGTTGTGCGAGGCTTCTGGTGATGGGGCAGCAGGAGACGGTCGGCAAGTCGTGACGTGATGTCGCCGGCATTCAGTGGTCACCATGCCAGCAGCGGGGTTATGCGTGTATCCGAAGTCCCCCAGAGCGATTGACATGCGGCTTGGGACAGTGGTGTTTCGAAAATATCAATCCAAGTTAATCATAACATCATAGAGTATTGTGTAGGCACCTTTTAAAAGAAGAGTATAATAACTTTCTTATTCTAAAGTAAATACTTATATAAACTATTTATTATATATAATATTGACTACAGCTACGGGTACGGTATTGTGCATGGATCGAAAATTTTGCTACAGAACTGGACACGCGACCAAATATCAAAGTGTCGGCCAAGGGCCATGAATGACACGATGGCGTTATTGTTGTACTGCTCATTCCAAGCTCCACTAGGCTTGCGCTGATACCATCCGCAACACAATTATCCCGTGTGCTGCCTTATGTTCCATACCCGCTGTTCGTGACTATCAAGCCTGTGAACGCCACTCATGCCGAAGGTATCATACGCTGTACAATTAAGTATGCCGTCTGAAGGGATGGGCCTCTGTGTTGAGAACCCATTCATCGAGATTAATCGTGCTCTCATCATCGAATATAAGGTAGAAGTACTTGAGGGTCTCGCCCATCCAGAAAGTCTTGGAGCTGTCAGTTTCTGTTCCGAAAGTGGAGTGGCACGGTGGTATACCTCCATGGAGTCAGACTTTCTGCTCGCATGCGTCTTGACGTCTACAATAGACGAAAAGGCCAGCTCAGTCTCTGTTTCCTTCACAATACCCTGCCACATCCGCCAGGCAGCCTCGCGCCAGACAAGGTCGCCCGTGACGCGCCACATGTAGAAGACGCTCTCAATGGCCTCGGGGCGCAGCATGTACCGAGAGTCCTTGACCTTGAGGAAGCCATCCGGCAGGTGTGAGCTGCGCATGGCAGGAAATCGGCTGCTGTCGTACTCGCAAGGTCCGTCTAGCGTGGGACAAGCAACGAGCTCAGACTTCTCGGGCATAATGTTTGACTCGAAGTTGTCGTACGCCCAGATGCATCCGTTGGTCAGGCGCGTGGCTACGTCGACGTAGTCCTCTCGCGCCAGGAGACGGCCAGCGAGTGCGTACATGCCGCCAGCGAAGCACGTGAGATGCTCCATTTCGGCTGTCAGCTTGACCTGGCCGTTCTTCACCACGACGTTGCCGGCCATGAGTATGTCGGCGTCGTTGGGCGTCATGGGGCGGAAGAGGATGTTCTTCCTGGCGGCGTCCAATGCCGCCACCAGCATTTCCTCGTACTCGGGATCTTGGCCGCCGAGGAGCAGGTGCATTTTCGGGAGGTACTCGTACAGCGAGTCCATGCCTGCTCCCAGGTTAAACTTGGTGTCGGCGACAACCTCGTCGCGGTAGTTCATGTCGTGGGGCCATAGGCCTGGAATGGCCGTCTTCTTCTGGTTCCGGTAGAAGAATTGCTTGATGCGCTCGGTAGCATCGTAGTACTTGTCATTGCCGGTCAGCTGGCTTAAGCGTGTGAACTCCAAGCACAAGGAGCCACCTGCTGCGCCGGACATGCTCGTGTCTGCTTGCTGGCGACCCTCACGCGCTGCGTCATAGTACAGCCAATGCGAGGGCAGGCGGTTGGGTGTGTCGAACGCGCTATACAGAGAATCGCCCAGCTCAACGGCCTTGGCCAGCAGTGCAGGCTCACCAGAGAGATCGTACGCTGCTACTAGGCCGCCCAAGTACCGGATCGTCACTTCGAAAAGATTGATCTTGGGATCGCTAGGCTTGGCCCAGTCAATGACCGCGACTTCCTTGACAGACCTTCGAAACTCATCCTTCAAGTCCATGATCCAGAGCGTGTCGAGCGCATCGACGAGCTGGGCAGACCAGCCTGACAGGGTGGTTTTGCCCTTGCCCGACAGTGGCATCAGCTCATCCTCGGTCCAGGCATGCTTCTTATATGCTTCCCAGCTTTTCACGAACTTGGATTTGATTGTTCGCTTCTGCGATGCCGCAATCTCGTCCGGCGCAATCTGGCTCGTCGGCGGCTGAGCTTGTATTCGGGGAAACTTGGTCGCATGGCCGGTCGGCAGCTTGAGCGGCTTGTCTACTGGGTGAAATTCTTGGACCTTGCTCCAGTCGTATGTGCTCGGTTTGTATTTGAGACTGTCGATGTGTTTGCCATCAGAGGAAACGAGCCCTGTCGCATCATCATCCGATTCGGGGGATGTACTGTCGAACGAGTCGGTTTCGACAGGCCCCGAAGTGAAGCTGTGCCACAAGACTATGACCAGAACGAGGAAAACGACAATGGCGACATAGCGACGACCGGATCGTCCTTGAAGTTGAGTCAGCATGCCTGTGGCAGGCTCGACGGGTGCATGTCGTTCAAGATGTGCGACCGCTGGGTTCGTGAGGTGGCGGCGAGCTGTCCAGTCATGCGTGACTGCTGTTCAACACGCACTGGAGGAATTGAAGAAGTAGGAGCGCTAGAGACGAAAATTAAAAATTAAGGACAAGTGCCACGATGATGGAGCAAGGACATTGTGGGAAAGCCACATATGATGAGGGAGCCGAAAGTGATGAAGCCCAAGTCCTTGGCGTCAGCTCTGCTCCCAAAGGTGCTTGCTAGGTCGTGACGACGCCCACCAGACTGACCCAGTCTCATTTCGACTCATCTCCTAGACTGCCGTAATGCCGCTAGTCCGTGCACGACATGGATTATAGCCAATTATAGTTATTTATATCTAAGGTATATCTAATTCCTCTAAAATTAGCTAGTAATAGAAGTATTAATAGTATTTATTAATATATAAAGCTATATTATATATTAAATAGCTATTTTATATCTTTTTTAGCCGCTAAATATTATTATTATTAATTTTTTTTAATAAATAGTATTTTTTATATATTTAATTAATATATTACCCTTAATAAGCTATATAAAAGCTATTTATACTTCTTTTATTTTATTAATATTATAAAATAAGTATAAATTTATTACTTATTTATAGTCTCTTTTATAGAAGTACTTATAAGGTATACTTATTAAGTATATTATTAATAACTTATTATTTTTAATTTAATTATATAATAGATTAAGGCTATAGAGCCCCTTTTTTTCTATAATAAGAAAGTATTTATTATTAAGGTCTTAAGGAGGAAGTCCTATACTAATTCTTATTAATTATTATAATAAATATAATAATTTAATCTTAAGCTTTCTTTAAATTAATTATTAATATTAATATTATTTATTTAGTTATTATATATAGCTATAATAATCTATATTTCTAGAATTTTTATTTACTTATTATTAAAAAATTATTATATTAAATATACTTAATATTATATTATTAATAGCTTTTTCTTTATTTATATAATATATTTATTATTAATACTTATAAATATAATTATAAAGAATAAGATAAGGGTATTATTTTTCTATATAATTTAATTAATCTAGGGATTAGAAAGTTAGTATTCTATATTAATTAAGCTATAATAATAACTAAAGGCTCCTTTATAAGATTATTAGCTATAAATATAGCCTATATTATATCCTAATCTATATTTAACTACCCTTTATTATCGCGGGCCTTTATCTTAATATACTCTTTATAAAGGCTAGAATTCTAGTAGTATATATTTATAGCCCTATAACCTTATTTATAAAAAAATTAGAAAAAAAATAGCGAGAAAAAGAGGTTATTTATAAAGATATAATAACTAGCTTTTAATAGCGCTTAAATAAGGGTAGGGACTATAACTTATATTAAATTAAGGTAATTATAATCTTTCTTTTTTTTTTTAATTATTATATATAAAAAGGTTAGTTATTAAGCTAAAGGGCTACTTAAGCTTATACCCTATTTAATAAAAAAAATAGCTTTTTTTAGCTATAACCTAGAACTTATAACTTTCTAGTATTAGCTTTGAGGGGATTATTATAGTCTTATAAGACTTCTTTTAAAATATATAATATATTTATTTATAATAACAAGGCTATTAAGCCGCTAGAACTCTAAGGATATTTCTAATATATATATAAACTATTTATTAATAATATTAAGTATTAATATATAATTAATAAAAAGATTAATAATATAAAGCTATCGCGATAATAACTAGAATTAATTCCTTAATATAAATTTAATAATATAGTCTAGAATAACCTTATTAATTATTAAGGTTTTTTAATAGCTCTTAATTTAGATTTCCTTATAAATACTAATATATATTTAAATCGCGAGCTAAGTATATACTTTATTAATTATTATTAATACTTATTATTATTATCTTAAATATAATTAAAGAGGTCCCTTAAGATTAAGTATTTATAATATATTTATTTATTTAATTTAGTATTTAATTAAAAAAATAAGTATAAAGGTATAAAAAAATTAATTAATTTTATAAATAAAGCTTATATAATAAGATTATAATATTTAATTTTATAAGGAAAAAAGTAAGGGCCTTATGTTAGATTAGGTAGTATAATTAGCCTATAAGTACCTTCATTAATAGCTTATTTAAATTAAATATAATTATAATAAATATCGAGATTAATAATAAAGCTATTACTAGCTATAAATAGTAGATTTATTATTAAGTCTTTTATTAAAACTACAAAAAAATTAATTATATAAGGAATTAGGTATAATGCGTTTTTTTTATATTATTATTAAAGGAGATATACCTTTCTAATAGTTAAGGGGGTGTAGGTTAGTGACGATCGTGCGGCATTACGGCAGTCTAGGAGATACGAAGCGCTGACAGACTAACAGGGCTGAGCTTACTTCTCTCCTGTCTTTCTTCTCTTATTTTGGGTTACCCCCCGCATCTTGAATTCGCAATTTCCCCTGTCTATGCAATATTCTTCTGCCCATCTCCCATCATCCCTTGCACGTCAGGGCCTCCTCCAGAACTGACGACTGTACTTTGACAGAACTTAGCCGTCTAGATTCTTGATATCTTCACTAACAATCGGGCTGTACGTACACAGCTGGCTGTCAGCTGCTGTCATATTGTTCAGGTCGGATACTTCGTTGCGACGCTGTCAAACATCTTGATCCAGTGCAAAGATTCCAGTGAACCCTGCATACGAGTTGCATTAATTGCGGGGCAAGGTTCCAACTTTCTACCTAGCTTATCATTATGCAGGGTAATATGATTGCCGCAATTATTACTGTAATATTGGATATCCCGAAGAGACCGTTCTACGCGGCGGCAGCTGGGGTTAAATATAGCACCGTCAAACTGGAGATCTGTACCGACTTCCAAAGCGGGACCAAATCAAAGAGCACATTCTGTTCACTGCAGCCCGGTCAACGTTGCAAGGCGCATGCGAGTTCGGTCACTTGAGTTAGGTAACGACTGTGGTTCTCTCATTCAGCCTCCGCCACTCTCATCAACTCAGGTACATACATAAATGCCGACTGCGGCCGAAGCAAGAACCATTGAACAAGGACGCGGGAAAGCCGCATAATTCATAGTGCATCGGACACGCTCTGGATAGGATCACCCGACTGACCGGTACGCAAGCAACAGCTTGGGGTTGCCGCTGTCCCATCAGCCTTGGGTACGCAGCCTCACTCAGCAGAGTGCTTCCCGCGAAGAAGCACTGCAAACATGTCGGCGAACGGGGTCAACCGGTTCGTCGGCTCGTATCAGCCTGTCGCTGCGTGGACCGGGCTTGCCCTCCAAGGCCTAACGCGTCGGCGAGCGCGGAGAAGGACTCAAAGACGCCCGAGCGCTTGAGGACGATGCTTCTTTCCGTGCCAACAACCACCGGCGCGAGCCGACGGCCAACTCACCGGACCGAAGCTGCCTGCCCGACGAGGAGGAACTACATCCTGGGTTTCCAGATGACCTCCAACCGCCTCAGGCAGAGGACGGTGCCGGACACACGCTCTCGCGGATGTATGATGCCGCGTCGGGTAAATGATCAGATGTCTCATCCGTTATCGTCAAAAAAAAAATCAGTCATAGCCCCGTCCAATCGTACTGTGAAAGGCAGTGCTGACACTCTTCTCGTCGTCGTCGTAGCGGCGTCCATAACCACCGCTGCCACCTACCCTGCCGTTGCTCTCCACGTAATGCTTGAGTTGAGACTCATGCTGCAGCCGATCACTCTGGCTGTACGAAAATGGTCGCATACCAGTGACGGCGTCGTGTAGGTCGGCTCCGAGCGAAACACCGCCCTGTCCAACGCCCTTTCCACCGAGAATGCTACTAGTAGCATCGGTAAACTCCGAGTTGGCGACGCTCTCGCCCGCAACGCTTTCCGGAGCACGACCCCGACTCTTCCCGTTGCGGCCATGCCCAGCGCCAGAGACGCCAGGCAGGCCAGGCCAGTGCTCGGCAGTGAAGTTGGAGAACATGCTAGGGAACGCCCCGCCTAGGGTTGCTCCTCCAAAAGCAGACCCCTGGACTGAAGACACGTCGTCAGGAATGTTGGGGAACATGTAATTGGAGTCCATCTCGCGCAGCGAATTGTGGAAATAGCGACCATGCATCTGGCCAGAGAGTCCAGTTTGCTGCTGCTGGTGGTTCTTCTTGGGACGGTAGCTGATTTTGGGCTTGGCAAACTGGATCAAGCACGCCTGCAGGTTGGCGAGTGGTCCCTCCACGAAACACTTGCGCTCCTTGAAGTGCACCAGTAGGTGGTGCCACAGCTCATGTTTGGAAAGAACCTTGGGGTTGCCAAGGATGACGAGACCGTACTTGGCTCGAGTCAAGGCGACGTTCAGACGGCGAGGGTCGGACAAGAAACCGATGCCCTGGTTGTCGTTGGACCGCACGCAAGAGAGGACAATGAAATCCTTCTCTCGGCCCTGGAATGCATCGACAGAGGCCACTTCCACCTCCTTGTACATCTCCTTATTGTATGACCCAGTGTTCTGCATAGTTGTGACAATGAAACTGCGCTGGCCCTCGTATGGCGTGATCACGCCAATGTCGGCCGCCTTGACACCTGCCTTGAAGAAGCGAGTGATAACCTTTTCGACATTGGCGGCCTCGGTGCGGTTGAGATACGATGTACCTGATGCGGAAATTTCTTCTTGGCCCAAGTTTGTCCAGAACATCATGGGCATTCCAGGCCGCGACCAGGGAAAGTCCACATCCTTGCGCAGTCTGGATTCCGCGGTGACGCCGTTTTGGAGTTCACCGTTGTAGAACATGTTCGAAGGAAATTCCGACAGACAAGGATGCATGCGGTACTGCGTATTGAGCATGGAAGGTTTCCTTCCCAGGTTGACGAGACGCTCAAACAGCGACTGGTTCAGACCAGCCTTGGCTGCCTTCTTATTCATGATGACGGGCCCAAGCTGCTTGTGGTCACCGACCAGGACCAATTGCTTGCAGCCAAGAACCAAGGGAATCATGCATTCAGGCTCCGCGGATTGCGTAGATTCGTCAATCAAGACGTTGCGGAACTTCATCTTGGATAGGCGAGGATCACCAGCACCAACGCAGGTGCAGCAGACAACATCCGCATTAGACAGTATCTCGCGCTCCGCAGCCTTGGTCAGTTGTTTGAATTTCTTCTCGTCCTGGCTGGACAATTCGCCGACATCCGTCTTCAGCTGAGAAAGCTTGACAAGCTCGGTATTGTGCTCGGACATGCGCACTTGCTCATGCAGGGCGAGGAAGCTGACGGAGGACTCAACATCTTCACGCGATTTGGCCGTCAGACGCACAACTTTGAGTCCGGTTCTATGAATGCGCTCGCAAAGCTGATCCACAGCCACGTTGGAGGGGGCGCACACGAGAACCTGGTTGCCGGTCGACTTGGCCAGGTGGTAGATCACTGTCGCAGAGGTCACAGTCTTTCCTGTACCCGGTGGGCCTTGGATGAGCGTCAAGGGGTTCTGCAGGCAGTTCTTGATGGCGCTGACCTGGCTGTTGTTGAGGTCCGGCAGACCTGGCGCAGACCACTTCTTGGGCAGGCTGAGCTTCATTGGCTGGACCGGAACTTCCTTGCCGAGGAGAGAGTGGAACAAGTAGCCAGATACGCTCATCTCATCGATAGCAAATGTCTTCATGGCCAACTGCATGCGATCATAGGATGTGGCCTTCCACACATAGTCGGCAGAGAAGTTGTGGGACAGATCAGTTGGCACATTCTTCTCGTTTCCTGTCTTCCGCAGTTCGAGGGTGACCTTGTCCGACTGGTTGTTTGGGATTTTGATGACGTAGCCCACGCCTTCCCAGGGTTGGCGCAGTTCCCCCTTGTATCGAAGGCGCATCTCGTCACCGACGGCGAGCTTCACATCGCCAGACTCAATCTTCTGCAGGTTGAAGCTCACAATGTGCTTGTTGTTCAGCCCAAGATCCCACTGAACTTGCAGATTATCTTCGGCCTGCGCTTCCTTGAGCTGCTTATCGTAGTCGGATTCCATCTTGACGAGTGGTCCAAAAATATTTTGGTAGTGGAACGCATCATCGTACTGCGGAAGAACGGGGTTGGGATCTTCCTCTTCCTCGATAGCAATAGTGAGTGATGAAATGTTGAAGCGTATGGTGGGGGCGGACAGTTCTGGATGGGCCTTCCACATGTCTTCGAGCTTTGCGCAGATACTGGGGGTAACATGGCGAGCGCGCAGCTGCTCTTCGTCCGAGGGTGGCGTCACGAGCCATGGCAGGAAAGCGCGCTCGCTGATGAGTGGCATCCAACGGGAAAGGTCCCAGTTCATGTCCTTGTTTGAAGAGTTCGCGGCGCATGGCTGGCGGCAGAGCAATACCACAACCGTGTCTGACTTCGCGGGAATGAAACCCAAGAGGAATACATTCTTTGTGCCGCAGCTGTAGCATTCGAGTGTCGTATCGCCAAGGGCCGATTCGGGATGAAGTTGTACTTCTCGGTGGCGGGCGCGGACGAGATGATTGACAATGTGCGTCGAGGTCGAGTTGCCTTTGGCACTGCAAAACCACTTCTTGCAGGTGAGGCACTTCACAACGCTACTCGGAGCATGTATGCCGCAGTATCTGAGAACAGTCAGTGAAAGCTCGAAGAAGATAACAAGATACGCACGCGCAAGCATGCTCTGGGAGTTGCTCCTCCTCCTCCTGGCTGTTGATCTTGTGACCGGTCAAAGGATCAACAGGAGTGCTGACACTATCCTTGTCATCATCCTCGTATGGTTCAAGTCGGTTCTCGTCAACAGCCAAGCGGCGGCCGCTCGTGCTGGCTCTCGGAGCCTTGCTGTAGAACAGATTGTCGCTTGGCCCCAAGCCCGAGAAGTCGTCGGCGCCAGCATTGATTGCCGCGGCTGAGTCAGAGACAAGGTGGTTGCCTACATGGTTGAAGGCGCCCTCCATGGTGGAAGGGGGCTGTTTGTGATTGAGTTGAGCTGCGTCTGGGAAATCCGCCGTCAGCATGCAGGTGGGATGGAGGGGGGTCCAGAGGGATTCGGGGGGCTCTTGAGGCAAGAGCTACCGGCAGAATCCTTGAGACCAGGAGGGCGCACCTCCACCGCTTTGTTTGACGGTCTTCGGGAAAATGATCTCTGTCTGGATTTGTTGTAACTTCGAGGTCGGTTGGAATGACCCGGTTCACATCATCGCGGCAAAGAATGCGCCAAGAAATGATTGCTGCGCGAACACAGGGAGCTGCGGCACCGGAGAGGCTTAGCAGAGCTTTGACAGTGTCGCCTGGTGGCAAGTAATCGGCAGGCGGCTTGGATCAGCAGCAGGCTGGCTGATTTTGCGGAATCGTGTGTCACAGCTAAATTCGCGAAGGCTCGGACTGCAGCTTGTCGATGCTGGACGCAAGTTCGCCCTTGCCCAAGTGGATGGTGGGACATTTTTAGAGCCACGTGATAAGAGGCCAGTGACGCTTATCGATACTGCGCCGGGTGGCTGATAAGCCAAATCTTGAAGTGGGCTGTCCGAAAAATTCCCATAGCGAACCAGCCTGCACCATATCGGTACATCACATAACCGCCAGTATGATTGTGAGTTTTCCCCCTCGACTTGCTCAGCTCTCGTATTAACTAGGGGGCAGCGCAAACAAGCCCGTCAAAGGCGTGATTATCTCTATCGTAGAGCGCTTCTTCTTCGCGATGCTGAGATCAGCGAGAAGAGAGCAAAACTAAGAGCGGCCCTGGCCTCCGGCAAGCCGCTAGATCCAGAGATTGCGAACGATAAGTCATTACGAAAAGACTTTCAGTACGATGAAAGCGCCGATAAGACAACGAACGAGCAGCTCGACCTCGACGACGAATATGCACAGCTGTCTGGCGTGGTTGATCCCCGGGTGCTAGTGACAACGTCGCGCGAGCCCTCGTCGCGCTTGTCCGCGTTCGCGAAGGAAATTCGACTGCTGCTTCCGACCGCCGTGCGATTGAACCGTGGTAACCTCATTCTGCCAGACTTGGTGAGGTCTGCCCAGGCAGCCGGTTTATCTGATGTTGTTCTCCTGCACGAGCACCGAGGCACTCCAACTGCGATGACGCTGTCGCATTTTCCACATGGGCCTACCGTCTCCTTCTCATTGCATAACGTCGTCCTCCGCCATGACATCCCAGGAAGCATTCGAGGGACTGTCAGTGAATCATACCCTCATCTTATCTTTGACGGCTTTACGACCCGATTAGGCGAGCGTGTTGTCAAAGTTCTCAAGCACATCTTCCCGCCCCGAGAAGCAATCACGAGCAAGAACAAAATCGGAAGTCGCGTTGTCACCTTTAAGAACATTGACGACAGCATCGAAGTCAGGCACCACGTCTTTGTACGAACTGGTTATGACAGCGTTGAGCTTTCTGAGGTGGGACCCAGAATGACCATGCGCATGTTTGAGATTCGCAGTGGCACTCTGGAAAACAAGGATGGAGACGTTGAGTGGCATCTGACGCAGTACACGAGAACCGCTAAGAAGAAGAACTATCTCTGAGTCTGCCCATACAGCGAAGCTTCGACCACCGTCGCTGGCGCGAAAAGGAGCTATGGCTCCACTGGGGCCAGGGGTTAGGACAGTAGTGCCGTGGCCACGGAACCAAAGTTCGAGCCGCGTCCAGTTGTGCAACACTCCGCCGAGTCATGGCCGCTCGCAGAGCAGAAATAGTTCGTCTTCAAACTTGGGCGCTGAGGCGGAGGGGACCTAGGAGCAGGACAAAACTCTGGTACCGTCTGGCATCGACAAGGGAAGTCAATCTTCGGAACTTTTCCCACACAATTTTTTTACCTCGGGCAGGAACGACCGAGCCTCATCATCAATCCGGGTGTAACACAAAGCCGCCCCGCTGATTTCTCGCTTGCGCACTGACCGGAAGAACCTGAGCCTGTGTAGGCAGAGTCACAGCTCACCGAGGTGCTCTCCCTGGGCACATTGGGACTTCTGGGCCGAGGAAGGAGTCTGACTTCGTGGTTACAGAAACCATCCACATCCAAATATTGGAGTGTAACATCCGCAGAATTGGTTGGACTAGGTCGACGAGTTCAGCAATTAGTCTGAATATATGGATGTGACCGGAATTGGCATGGATAATGTTTCCGAGAACGAAGAATCATGTGCACCACGAGGCTGGGGTGAAGAGTTTGGTGGATCCCTGCATTTGACCGTGGCTTCTACGCATGTACAGTGGTGTTTAAAAAATAACGATCTGGTCGTAACACCACGGAGTATTATGTAGGCACTTTTTATAAGAAGAGTATATTAACTTTCTTATTCTAAGGTAAATATTTATATAATCTACTTACCGGTATTATGCACAATATTGTCCACAGCTACGAGTGCGGTGTTGTGTATAGATCGGAACTTTTGCGACAGCACTGTGTGCTTGAACAGTGCCGACGGGTCCATGCGGCGCAGCTTTTCATCAGTATGAAAGGAAAAGCAAGCCCAAGCAGTTGTTACTTCGATACTTCATCATGTCCAAAAAATCATGAACAGCTGCTTCATATGATACCTTTGCGCCCGGAGGCTGCCATCAGAAGCGAATGACTGCGTGCGAAAAAGATCCCCTAGTCCCCGTTATCAGATGATGATGCTGTGCTTGCTGGTGACGTCGGAGGCCACAAGCAGCTCCCACCAGCCCCGCTGGCGTCCCCCACAAAGCAATGGCAGGGAATCGTCAATACGGCTGCGACCAGATCATCCCGCTGCAGCCCACCAACTGGCAGCCGCCGGCTTAACTGGGGTCTGGACTGTGGTATTACGAAGCTATCGCTGTCACTGACAACACCGGCACTCCGACCGACCTTCCTACTTTCACGCGTCGTCGCTTTCGTCGTCGCATTTGACGTCGCAATCTGTCAGTTTGCCTCGCGGAAACAGGGCATTACTCCGTGCGCCGTCCCATCAGCGACTTCTTATTAGCGCATTACGCACTATCCAGTAACTGCGGTCGTTCCGCGCCCGTCACAAAATCCGTCGAGGGCATTGTTTCACGGCGCATTGACTGCCCAGCATGTCTCGAGGACAGTATAATCAAAATCCATATCAGCAAGGGCCCGAGCAAGAGGCTGCGCAAGGATATGGACAGGTGTGTTCTCATGTCTGTGTGCGAAACCCAGCGTCGCACACAAACACCTTGGGTCCCTGGCTAACGACAGGCGGAACAGCTCAACCCGTATGCTCAGGATACGCCTTATGGCAACGATCAGCAACATGGACAGAACAGCTATGAAATGCACAGCTACAACAATCATGGCAACTCACAGCAGCCGCCAGTTTCCGCGACCATCACTTCCAGCGCAGCCATGACCCAACAAGACTTCTTGAACCATGTTCAGTCACTGCGCGATGAGATCAAGAACCTCACGGCATACGTAAACGAGATTGGCCAGCTCCACCAGCGCACTCTGAGCAGCACGGACGGCCAGGCGCGTGATCAATTAGAGCAAGCCGTTGCGCAGACGCAAATTCGCAACACATCCATCAAGGACGGTATCAAGTCCTTAGAGAAGGACCTGGCGCGCACCCACGATGCGTCTCGCAACACGAAGAATACGCAGCTCGAATCACTCAAGACATTTTTCCGCTCAGAGCTGGACCTGTACAGGGGCATTGAGCGAGACTACCAGCATAAGTACCGGGATCAGATCGCTCGTCAGTACCGTATCGTGAACCCGGATGCTTCGGAAGACGAGGTGCAGCAAGCGACAGAGATGGACTGGGGTAATGAAGGTGTCTTCCAGACCGCGGTGAGTCTCCATGCCCTCGGTCGCGTTGTTTCCATGTCCTGACAATCATAGCTCCGCACCAACCGCACAGGCCATGCCAGCTCGGTGCTCGGTAATGTTCGTGCGCGCCATAGCGAGCTTCAGCGCATTGAGCAGACACTTTATGAGCTGGCTCAGCTCTACCAGGATCTCGCGACTGTCGTCGAGCAGCAAGACCCGGTTATCCAGGCCGCAGAATATAATGCTGAGGATACAGTCCAGAACATTGAGAAAGGCAACGAGCAGGTTGCTCAGGCCAACAAACACGCGCGGAACCGCCGGAAGCTCAAGTGGTGGTGTGCTCTGATCGTGGTGCTCATCCTTGTGGCGATCGGCTTGGGAGTTGGTTTGGGTATTCACTTTTCCACGCGCTAGGCGAGTCTGCGATCACACATGCAAAAACGAGGGCGGAGGTGATTCTGGGGATCAAGGCGGATGATGCGGCCTCGATACATCTGGGCCGACCCAAATTTGAATGGTCGAGTGCCTGAGCTTTGGCTCGTTCATGTCTGAGAATGGCCACTCTGCCCGGCGAGCATGGAGACGCCGGTGGGTTTCCAACGGTACAGTTGTTCGCCCTGCGTCCTGTTTCTCCCAACGCAGTATCCACGCAGAATCATTGCAACGAAGGCGTGCCTCGGCATCAACTAGTAAATCCGCGTAAAGGGAAGTACAATACCTGTTAATAATATACAAAATTGACCATGGGAAGTCATGTGAGGGCATCTCGTGTCTGAGTGCGATTAATTTCGAAGACGAATACCACCAAGATATCGATTCAACAGCATCACGTTGTCTTGAGGCTCAGAACCGCAACCATGAATCCTCTCGCACCATTGCTAAGCCAACATTCCTCGCCATCCACCAGCGTACTGACTGGTATCTCTTCTTCAGCGGCCAGATGGCTGTGGTTGATTAGCGATTGCCAAGACCAAAATTGTTGTTACTTACTTCGTCAAAGCCCAACGCCGACTTACACCATCCTGTCCGCCACTGAGCTGTGCGCCGCCAGTAGTCCTGGATACAGGCGGAGTCACCCACCTATTGCCTCTCCAGAAGTAGGGAGTTGTAATGCTACCCTCGATCACGTGTCCATTCTCAACTGTGAGAACTTCTTTCTGGTCTTTCGGGGCAATGCCAGCTCTCTCGCGAGCCCCGTCGTACATTGTTCTATAGGTGGTCTTGAAATGGGTGTACTGTGAGCTGGGTGTCTGCTCAGTGTCCAGCACCAGCGTGTACGGGAATAGCTTTTCAGGTTCATCTGATGATGATGATGATGTGCTGCCGGGTTTCGGCAGTCGTCGAGGGAAAAGATTGCGGACAGGTGCTTCTGGAACATCAAATTTGTCCACCTCCAAGACTCCCATGTGATCAATGGTGATTCGCAGGCGCAAAGGGCGTGTCTCGGAGGCGACAGCTTCCTCGATACATTCTGTCATCCTTGCCAATCCCTCGTCGCCATCGAGTTGAGCAACAGCTTGTTGCCAACCCCAGTGTCTTGCTGCATCGAGCATGCGATCTCGATGGTAGTCAAGGAGGTAATAAGGCGAGCTCTTCGGAAAGTTCCACCCCGCATTGTCAAGACCGAGGTCGGGTATTTTTTTCAATCCAGGATCATAGCGACCAGTCGAGATAAGTTTCAGATTCGCCGGTTCCATTGTTAATTAGCTACTCTGTCCAACCTGGGTCAAGGGAATGAGTGGGACGAAAAAGAAAATCCTGGACGGGAGGCTATCGATAGTCGTCTGTTTGTATTCTGACCAAGCACTAATGACATACTGAAATGAAAACAATGGCCATCGCGCATTTCTTTCAAATCATTTAGGAGAGTCAGTGATTGACTAACGTTAGTCGTCGGCAACGGTGCGTAGCCCCAGCTGGAGAACATCATGATTACACGACGACGATGTGGAGGGAGTGCTCGGCTGCCACAGCACTCCTTCGATGGGTCACCACTTTTTGCAGTCTCGCAAACGCTGTGCAACGGTGGCCATGGAGCCATTCTCTCAGATGGTAGGATGCGAAGACCATGATGCGCATTGCTCATGATGTTGATGCTGCCTGAGGCACAATGCTTGGCACAGTACGTCAGGCAATAATTAGCAGTCGCAAGATCAGCAAGGGTCGAATTGGACAAAGCGACTGGCCTTGTGCAGTCGCTGCAGCACAGTAATGTACGGCCACCCCCGTCCATTGGGCAAGTGGAGCCTCCAGAGTCCAAGGTGGAGTCGCCCAGCACAACGAGTAGAGCTATGCAATTCGAACGGCAACAAACGTCAAACCTCTCCCTCGGCCTTTGGTGTCATCTTTTTCAACACCACCCTAATTCTGTCGCGGTCGTGATCAGCTCTCCCAATCCCACGCGCGACCATTCAGCTGACTCTCATCATTTGCTCACCGCATCTGATACTTCTTTTATATTATATACCTTTGGCTTTACTACCCTCCCTTGTATTCCTCTCCTTCTCGTAATCAAATCTTCGCATCATGTCGAACCCGCTCCCCTCAATGCCTCCTGGCCAGCCAGTCGTGGCCGTCGAGCCATCGCCTGGCCTTCTCGACCGCATCTCCACCTGGGTGTCGGAGAACAAAGCTGTAGTTTACACAATTGCTGGCGTCGCAGTTGTCGTCACAGGTGCAGGCGCAGTCTACTACCTCAGCTCGGATTCTGTACGCTACCGTCACCCCTTATGGGATCGCGCTTTCACGACTAACCTGCTCGCAGAGAACCAAGTCAGACTCGGAACCCAAGCTCAGCAAGAAGGAGCGACGCAAGCGGAAAGAAGCCGAGCGCAAAGTTACCGAGCCTGCAGAATCCACACCGGCCCCCAAGCAGCCAGAGGTCGCCCGCGCTGCCAGTGACTCGGAGCTTCCGGACGTGGATGAGGAATCCGTCACCAAGTTGACCCAGCAGCAGCGTGAGGAATATGCTGCCAAGCTCAAAGCGGCTGGCAACAAGGCCTACGGTGACAAGTCCTACAACAAGGCGATTGACCTGTATACAAAGGCTATCCTCTGCAAGCCTGATCCTGTCTTCTACTCGAATCGCGCTGCTTGCTACAGCGCCTTGGGTCAGTGGGACAATGTGATTGAGGACACGACAGCCGCTATCAGCATGGACCCCGAATATGTTAAGGCCATCAACCGACGCGCTGCCGCCTATGAGAACCAGAAGAAGTACTCTGAGGCACTTCTCGACTTCACCGCATCCTGCATCATCGACAACTTCAAGAGCGACTCGACTGCGCAATCTGTCGAAAGGCTCCTCAAGACCTTTGCTGAGGAAAAGGCCAAGGAGATGATAGCTGCTCGTCCGGCCAAAATGCCCAGCCCGATCTTCGTCGGCAATTACCTCCAGAGTTTCCGCCAGAAGCCCCGTCCCGCTGGTCTTGAAGACTCGATTGAGCTCCCTGCCGACACCGGAAAGGGCCAGCTGCAGCGTGGCCTCCAGGGCCTTGAGAAGAAGACGGGTGACGGATATGAGGAAGCGCGCATTGCTTTCGAGAAGGCCGTCGAGCTTGGCGATTTGGGTGAGTATGAGGCACTTGCCTACAACTGCCGTGGTACGATCCGCACACTCCTCGGCAAGCACGCAGAGGCCACCAAGGACTTCGACAAGAGCATTGAACTGGATCCCAAGTTTACTCAGAACTACATCAAACGTGCTAGCATCAGTCTGGAGCTTGGCGATCCGGCGGCCGCCGATGCCGAGTTTGAACGCGCGCTGGAGCAGGATAAGAACGACCCTGACGTGTACTACCACCGTGCTCAGGCGCACTTCATCAAGGGCAACCTCGCCGAAGCGCAAAAGGACTACCAAAAGTCCATCGATCTCGACAAGGACTTTATCTTCTCACACATCCAGCTTGGTGTGACCCAGTACAAGATGGGCTCCATTGCGTCCTCCATGGCCACCTTCCGCCGCTGCATCAAGAACTTCCCCAAGGTCCCCGATGTCTACAACTACTATGGTGAGCTGCTGCTCGACCAGAGCAACTTCCAGGAGGCCATCGAGAAGTTCGACACCGCAATGGAGATGGAGAAGCAGACCAAGCCAATGGCTATGAACGTCTTGCCCCTCATCAACAAGGCGCTGGCCTTGTTCCAGTGGAAGCAGGACTTCAAGGAGGCCGAGTCGCTGTGCCAGAAGGCCCTGATCAGTATGTAGTGCCCAGCACCACGCGCAGAAGAAACGTACTAATTGCAAACAGTCGATCCCGAGTGTGACATAGCTGTCGCCACCATGGCCCAGCTGCTCCTCCAGCAGAACAACGTGCCCGGTGCGCTGAAATACTTTGAGCGCGCTGCTGAGCTGGCGCGTACCGAAGGCGAGATTGTCAACGCTCTCTCTTACGCAGAAGCCACCCGCACACAGGTTCAGGTCACCGAGAAATACCCCAAGTTGGCGGCCAAGCTGGCAGCTGGACCTGGAGGCCCTGGCGGTCTGCGCATGCCCCCTCAATAAGCGAGCATTCGTGAGCGTAGTGGCTGTGGGTTCAATCACCTGCGACGAGAACCGATAGACACATCCTAGCGGGATGTATGTAACTGTATGGGGGGCGGGTGACGTGCGGGCGCCGCGTGCATCCATGTGCCGTGTCATGGCTGGGGAGTCGTGACATGTGTTATCTGTGTTGGGTTTTATTGTACATGTATATACTAACGCCTCTCTGACTTGTTTAACAGCGCGAGAGAGGAGAGGAAGGCGGCGATGCTACGCCGGCTCACGCAGGGCCAGACAGTCGCAAGCACAAGGGTAAAATGTCGGTGTTAATGTCAGATTTTAAGATAATACTTGCTGAGGTCAACTATGCCAACTGCACTGGCCACTCCCTTGGACGTGGACCAAAGATGACCTCGACCCCATTTTCGGCCGCGGCGATTCTTAACTTATCCAGCCATACCCCTATGATCACGCTCTGGTAGATTCTCTTTAACTTGGTGGCGAGTATAATGTCACCCAACAGCATACAGAACTCTTGCTGCTCGCAGTAATCCGATGTCGCCTCCAACTCCTCGAGCCGAGGGAAAGTGGCCAGGAATCCTTTCAGGGGCAAATCATTGTCATCCCGCGGATGTCGTGTGAAGCGGAAGTCGTGTACTCCCAGGCTGCGAATGGACTCTGCGCCTTGCAGCCACGCAAAGTCGCGAAGACGCTTGACACTCGCTGGCCCTTCGGTCTCGTAGTAGCCTGGCTTGCGGAAGACAATGTCAAAGTGACTCAGTTTCCCACTGTCTAACGGCTTTTGCAGTGCTCGCCGCGCACCCTCGCCATCGAGAACCATGCGCTCTAAACGTAAAGAGCGTAGGCTGGCAAAGGTGTTGAGGTCTCTGGGCCTGGGCATGACTTGCCTTCCGTCTACCAGGTCCACGATTTCGTCCTCACTGAAGGATTCGCCGATTACGGTCGATTCGGGGGGGTCCTCCCATCTGGCTGCAATGTCAACGTACTGCAGCGTGTCTCCGTGGTTGACACACAAGGTTCGAATGAGACCATTGAGGTGCTTGACCTGCAGCTCGGATTCGCGGCTGGCGTACACAAGGACTTTCAGCTTACCAGCCCATCTGGTTTGAATGTCCAGTCCTACCTGTGGATCTGATTTCGTAACGTATTCGTTGTACTGATTGCTGTCCACACCGAAGTCTCTGATCCACAGTTGCTCCAAGTTGGGCATCAGTGGGGGCAAACCTATCAATGAATTGAACCTATACCCAACAGAGATTTTCAAGAATCGCAGGTTGCTCCACTCCAGCTGCTTCTGGTACGGTCGTACCATGAGGATTGAGTACGGGAGGCGCGACGCGTGTGATGGCAAAGCTGTCGAGTTCAGATCCAGGTTGACCACACTACCAGCGACAGCGTCGATGATCTCAGGTTCGGCGTCAACGTCGGTCAGGCGTAGGTGTGCAATATTCTTCGGCCATGCCTGAGGCGAGAAATTGATTTTCTCCATCTGGTCTCGCATATCAAGATACTCAAGATTACGGGCGGCGCGAAAAATTGCCTGCAGCTTGGCGTTGTTGATATAGTATCGCTTCATGCTGGCAATGGTCAGCCGTCGAATGTCGTTTCCTGAGTTGGCAAGGTATTTGAGTATGACTTGTTGCCCTGGACTGCGCCATCCTTTGGGGATCTTGCCGGCCAGCTCCATAGTGCGCCAGAGCGGGCGATTTTCAGGACTCGTCAGTGATTTTCTCCATGTCCAGCACACACATGTGCACATGCTGATTCCTATGAGCCTCGCGCGTTGCAGTTGACGAACCAAGTTGTACTTACATAAGATCACGGTAGCTGATGTGGGCCAGGATGACATGCACAATGTCTAGGGGAAGCTGCAAGGGGTCCTGCTTGAAGAACCTTTGGTGGTACGGCTTGCGTAGAGCGTGCAGCTTTTGTAGCTTTGGATGGCTTTCCGGGATGTTTGCGACAGCAGCTGCCTCGAGTCCAGAATTGTATACCTTCCAAGCGAATTCATAATCCTTCTGCAGACCCGCAATCTTTCCCAGGCGCAGGTAGCCCTGATTCATCAGCTGCGAGATACTCCCCAAAGGCGTGCTCAACTCACATCAAGTGCACGGGGAGCAAGCTCCAGAATCCATTCTGCGTCTTTCTTCGCACGTCCTAGCTCCTTGAGAGCCTCGAAGCTGGCGGCGCGGTAGTCGAGTGCTTGTATGTGTAAGCTGTTGTCGCATGTCCCAAACTCCTTTCCCACGACGCAGTGGCAGGTGTTCAGAGCCTCGTGGAAGACACTGCGGTTCTCGGCAGCGATCTTGTCAAATTGTTTGCAATGGCATCTTTCCCGTTTCTTCCCTTTGCTACAAGGGCAGCGTTTCATGGCCTGTCGCATCTGAGTGAGTGTCCTGGAAGAAGAGTGCAGGAGCAGGAACGTACGCGTGTGAAGCATTCAAGCGCCTGCTTGAAGCGTTTCGCCGCATATGCTTGTCGGCCATCATGAATCAAGGCCTCGACCGTCGGGTCCCGCTCAGTGTTCATCATCAGAGTGATCTTTTCTCGAGACGCTCAACAAGCCAGACGCGACTTTGGGTGCAAACACTGCGGGACGCGCCGCTGACATAATCGGGAAAGAGACAATCAAATGCTCACGATATTCACCATCACGCAGGTTTCAATTCGTTGTCAAATGTCCGCGAGGAATGGCTACGCTGTGGTGCGAAGGCAAGCCTCAAAGTTTGGAGAGGCTGGCTTGGAACACGGTCGTGTTTTTGTTGAACGGAGGTACCCTACACCCTAGCTTCAACCATTGTGTGACGGTGAGCGGACCTCACCTAGGCGCTAAGCTCGAAGGGTCTTTCTGCCACAAGCGGTTAGCGCGCGGTCTAAACGGCTAAAGGATTAAGGCCTTAGCTATATATAGTAAGAAGAAGGTAGAAATTAAGGTAGAAATTATAGTATAAAGAAATATAAAATAAGGAGGAAATAACGCTCTCTTAAGTATAGGATATATATATAGAATATATATAAATAGGGCTTAATATTATTTTTTTTTATATTAATTAAGGTACTTAAATACCCTTTTTTATAATATATTATAATTATAAGCTTAAGAAGTATTCTTATATTATTACCTATAATTATACTATATATTTATTAAGATAGTATCCTAATAATAGTGGAAGTATTATAATAGTCTTATTTAGAAGTATAGGGTAGCTAACTTTCTTAAAGAATAACTTAATAAGATTTCTATTTATAAAAATAATTATTTTAATAAATAAATAAAAAAAAGAAATTATTAAAAGACTTAATTAATAATTAAGACCTTAGTTAATAATTAAAATAATAGAATTAAATCTTCTAATATAATTATATATATAATTATATATATTACTCTATTAATAATAAATTTCTAGAAAATTCTATATTTTTATAAGAACTTTTATTCTAATTCTTATAAAGGTCTATAGCTACTAACTACCTACCCTATAATAGTTATTAACTTTATATTAATAATAATTAATTACTTTATAGTAGTAAGTATAAGTTATACTTACCCTATAGTAGTTATTAATTACCCTATAGTAATAATTAATTACCCTATAATAGGTACAGGGATATATATACCCTATAGTAATTACTAACTACCCTATAAGAGTTATTATATACCCTATACTTATAATACCCCTTCTATAATATAATTAATTAAGAAGGGGGCTACTATAGTATATATATATAAATAGCTATAAATTAATTTAAATAAAAATATAACTAAATAAATTTATTAGAACTTAAAAATAGGCTACCTAGCCTAGTCTTGTGAATAATTAGCTACTTTAAGGGTATAGGGCCTATAAGAGGGGGTAGGCTATAATAGTTAAACCCCCTATATAATTAATTATAATAAGTATTATAATATAATAATACTATAATATAAAAGCTATAATAACTATAGGCTATTAATATAAATATATTTAATTAATTAATATTCTAAATTTTAATTAATTAATATTTTAAAAATACTATAAAGAAAAAAAATAATAAATATAATTATTAATAAGATTATTAATATAAATATAAATATATATCATAATAAGCGCTATAATAAGCGATCTTTTTATATAAAGTATAATAAAAAAATAATAACTTTTTAAAAAAGGATAAGTCGAGGGATTTTCCTTTAAATTAAATATATAATAAGGGCTTAAATTTTAGAAAGTATAAGTATTAATATAAGTTATTATTATAAATATTTATTAATAAAATAATTAAATACCCTAACTATAAATAATAATAAGTATAAGAGTACTAAAAGAAAAATAATTATTATTAAGAATAATATAATAATAATTAAAGGCCTAGATTATAAGGATTAGTACTTTTAATTAGAAAATCTAATAAGTATAATATTCTTTAATAAGAATAATATAGTAAGTATAATACTAAATTAATAATATTATATAAAATAAAAGACTTTTTTTAATAATAATATAATAAATATAATACTTTTATAAAAATTATAAAATTAGGTATAATACTTTTTTATAAGAAAAGAAAAATAGGGCTAAATACTTTAAGTAAAAGAGAGTATAATAAAATATAGTGCCCTTAAGTATATAAATAAAAAAAAGTAATACTCTATAAATAAAGTTAATTAATTTAAATAAGTTTATAAATAATAAAAAAAGAAATTATAAGGGAGTAATATTTTTAAGAATAATAATAAATTAAAAATTAGTAATAATAACGAGGCTTAATTAGGTAATAAAGGTAGACTTTATAAAGGGTAATATTTTTAAATTATTAAATAAGTAAAGCTATAAATAATAAGGGGTATATTACAACCCGACATACGACCGTATGCGCCTCTTACGTATACCCTACTTTTTCTACTAATACTATATAGGCCGCCTGATAACCTAGTCGGCCTTACCTATATTAACTACTTATATACTAGCTAACTTTATATCGCGGTCGACTTTATATATAAGTCGATATAGGCTAACTATTAATTATAATTAATTACTACATTTACTTATAGTATATAAGAAGCTATACTTTATTATAGCTAGTCTTTACCTAGCTCCTTAACTATTAATATAATAATTAATACTTAGATTATTACTATCTTTATATATTAACTATAACTTAATTATTTAAGTCTATAATAATTTAATATACTTAGTTTATAAACTAACTTTAATCTACCTACTTTATAGCTAGCCTAACCCGAATATTATATATTAATAGCTCTTGTTTAATATATTACCTTATTAAGTACTTAAGTAATATAATAATAGCTAATAAATCCTCCTTATTTAAGACTATTAAGGTAACCCTTAAGTATACTTAACCTATTTAAGTAGCTTAATTTATAAATATAGATAATAACTCTAATAATAAAAATATTAAAGTTTTAAAAAAGTAGATATAAGAACTCTAATAAGCTATATAATAACTTATAGATATATAATAATATAATAAAGAAGCTTATAATATATCTTATTAAATATTCTAGGAAAGAATAGTTATATATATATAATAATAAAAACAATTATATAATAAAATAAATAATATTAATAATATTATTATTTAATAGGTTATTAATAAGGACTTAAAAGAGATAATAAAGCTATATTAATTAGGATTATTTAATAAGATTATTAAGGACCTTTAAGGGTTCTTAATATAACTTAAGGCTTATTAATAGTACTTCTTTACCCTACTATATATTAAAGAAGATAAGGTTTAATATATATCTAGATACTTATTTAAAACTACTTTATATTAATTTAAACCTATATTTAAGGACTTTATAATTAATATCTATAATAATAAAAAAGAAGAAATTAAGTATATCTTTATATACTATATTTATTTTAAAGAAGTATTAAAAGTAATCTTTAGAATTATTAATAAAAAATAATTAATAAAAAATTAATTAAAAATATTAAAATAAAAAAGAATAGCTTTTAACTATAATACTTAATTTATTTAGATTATATTTAGGATTAATAAAAATAAAATAAATAAGATAATAGCCTTTTATCGCGGACTTAAGGATAAAATTAAGGATAAATTATATAAAAAAAATAAACCCCTTATATTATTAATATATATTATTATAATTATTAAGATTAATAATAGGTAATTTAAATAATACTATAAAAAAAAAGGATAATACTTTATTTATAAAGAATATCTATAAGTATAAAACTTTAAAAATTATATAAATATAGGATAATAGTACTTTAGGCTAAGTATAGTATATAGAATTTATACTAGATTAATAAACCTAGATATAATATAAAAACTCGTTATAATAAATAAAAAGAACCTTATATATTATAATTATAATAAGAAAGGCTATTTTATATATAGATATTATTTATTAAAAAATAAATAAAGATAAAAAAAAGTATATTAAAAGCTAGTTTTAGAAAATAAGCCTAAATAACTAAATATAACTAGGTTAGGATATAATATATTATTAATATTAGATTAATAAGTTATAATTAAACCTAAGGTATAGTAATTATAGGAATATAATAATATTTAAAGAATTATAATAATATATAGAGCCTTATATTAAATAAGATATTATAATAATATATACTTAATTTATAAAGATAGTAAGGATAATATAAGATAGTTCTTTAAAAAACTATAATAATATATTATTATTATAATATATAAGGTTATTATAAGGCTAAGAAAGTACCTTAATATTATAAATAAATTATTAAATAAGTCTAGCAATATTGCGTTATTTAATAATAAAAAAACCTATAAATATAATATATAATTACTTAAGGATTAATTCTAGAATAAAATAATAATAAAAAAAGAATAATAAAAAGTAGTATTTAATTATTATACCCCTTTATTATATAATAATACTAAATAGATAGTAATCCTAGCCTAGATAATAAATAATAGATTATCCTAGACTTAAGAGAAAAGGCTTATCCCGGGAGATAATAAAAAACTAGACCCTAAGAATTAAAGATATTATAAAATATTATAATTATTATATATCTTCTATAATTATAAACTCTATATATTAAAAAAAGGAATATATTAAGTTTATTTAATATAAGAATATCTAAAATAGATTATTAATAACCTTTATAAAATTAATAAAATAATATACTTTTAAATAATAATAAATAAACCCTTTATTAGTTATATTATACTTAAATAATTACTTAAGTATCTAAAGAAATATATATATTACCTAGTATAATAAAAAGACTATTTATTAAAGAAATATCTAGTTTATATAAAGTATAAGCTATTTAATTAATATAAGACTAAAGAATAATAATAATAATACTAAAATAAGTAATTATATATAAAAAAAGAAAAAAAAGAGGTATATAAAGAATAATAACTTTATATAAATATTACTATTTTAGGAGAATATAGAATAATATATAGATACTAGTGCTATAGATACTTAGATTATATATTAATAAGGATATATAAATAGAAAAATACTTTTTATAAAGGATATTATAAATATAGATAAGTATACTTAATAAATTACCTAGACTTATATAATAGTAATTATATATATAACCCTAAGGATAATTAAATTAATATAGAATACTACTTAATAAAAAACTATTAATATTACTTATAAAAAGGGTATAAAATAATAAAGAAAACCTAAAGACCTTTTATTTAGCTAAGATAGCTAGAGGCTAGAAAATAGTCTTAGAAGTCTAGATATATAGGTATTATTTATAAATATTATTAAATAATAGAGCGATAAAAAACTATATTTTATTAATAATAATTAATTAATATTAATTATTATAGAATTAAAAAGCTTTATTTTATAGGCTTTTTAATATTAAAAGATAAATATTTAATTATAATAATAAAACTATTAATTATAAGATTAATTAATTTAATATTTTAATATAAAAATATTATAAATAAATTATTTTTAATATTATAGATTTATATAAATATAATATAATTTTAGGTTATTTATAATTAATAAGAAATAACTTAATAATTAATTAATATATAGGCTAGTTAATATAGATAGATATAATAATATAATAATTATTATTTAATTAGAAAGAAATAAATATTTATAATAACTTAATTATTAAAAAAGCTATATAAATAAATAATAAATAAATTAAATAAATAAAAGAAGCTAATATAATAATTAAAAAAATATTATAATTAAAAATATAATATAAATAAAATAAATACTATAAATATATTATTATTAATATTATTTAGAAAATATATAAAATAAATTAAACTTTATAAAAAGAATAAAAAAAAAAACTTATTATTAAAAAAGAATAAATAAAGAATATTCCCCTAGAATACTAGAAATATAGTAAGCTATTTAATAAAATATTAAAAACTAGATTATTAAAATATAATTAATAAGATTATAAAATCTATCTTAAAGAAAGAACCTTAATTAAGTTTTATTAATTTTATAATCTTAATAAAAAATAACTTAAAGTATTAAAAGAATATATTAATAAAATATTATAAAAAGGCTATATTTAGACTTTAAAATTAGAAATAGATTACCTTATTATATTTATATTAAAAAAAAATAAAAAACTATAATTAATTATAAATTATTAATAATTAAATAAAATTATAATTAAGGATAGAATACCCTTATTATTTATTAATAAGCTTAAAAATAGGCTTTATAATAAAAAATAGTTTATTATTTTTAACCTTAAAAAAGCTTATAACCTTATTTAAATAAAAAAAAGAGATAAATAAAAAATAACTTTTTATACTAAACTTAATCTATTTAAATACTTAATAATATTATTTAATCTTATTAATACCCTTATTATTTTTTAATAAATAATTAATAATATACTTAAGGAGTACCTAGATATCTTTATTATAATATATTTAGATAATATTTTAATCTTTTTAAATACTCTTAAAAAATATAAAGAATATATTTATAAAATATTATAAATATTATAAAATATAAACTTTTTAATAAATTTAAAAAAGACTATATTTTATATATAAAAAATAGTCTTCTTAAGATATATAATTAAACCTAATAAGATCCTAATAAAATAAATAAAGATTAATATAGTTAAAAAATAGCTAGTATTAATAATATTTAAAAAAATATAAGCTTTTATAGGCTTTATAAATTATTATTAATACTTTATTTATAACTTTATTAAAATTATAGTATTATTTATTAAACTTATAAAAAATAAAAATAAATTTTAATAAAAAAAAGAATAATAAAGAGTATTTAAAATTATATAAAATAATATCTTCTTAAATATTATTTTTATAATCTATAACCTTAAATATCCCCTAGAATTAAAAATAAATATATTAGATTATACTTTAAGAGTATAAATTAATTAAAAAAATAATAATAATAATATTTATTTAATTATTTTTTTTTTAAAAAAATTCTATAGTATAGAATTAAATTACTTTATTTATAATAAAGAATTCCTTATTATTATCTTTATAATTAAAGAATTTAAGTATTATATATTAAGGACTAAGTTTAGAACTAAAGTTTATATAGATTATAAAAATATTATTTATTTTATAATAATATATAAACTTAGTATATAATAAATATACTATATTAAGTTCTTTATAAACTATAATATTAAAATTATTTATTAAAAAGGATTAAAAAATAATTATATAGATATATTTAATTATTAATTAGATTATAATATTAAAATCCTTAAAATAAAAGGATAAATACTTTAATAAAATAATTAAAAAAACTAGATATAAATAGTACTTAATCTCTTATTATTTAGAATAAAAGTAAATATTATTTATTATAATAAAATCTTATAATAAATATTTAATAATAAACCTAAGATTTTAAAAAGATATATAATTAAATTAAGGAAAGTACCCTATAAAAATAAGATTATATAAATACTTTTATTATTATATAATAAAATCTTTATAAATATTTATATATATCCTATAATAAAATATTAAGGAGTTAGAAAGATTCTTAAATAAATTAAATAAATATATAATTATTTAAGAATTAAAGTAAATATTATATATATTATTAAATAATATAAAGACTATATATATAATAAAGTAATATAATATAAACTTTATAAAGAATTAAAATTATTATTAATATTTTTAAGATTATAAAAATTAATAATATTTAATTATATAATAAAGCTATCTAAATTTAAAGAACTAGGATCTAATATTAAATATAATAATATATTTATTATTATAGATTAAATAAATAAATTTAGATATTTTTTATTATATTAAGAAATAATAAATATAAAAATACTTATATATATAGTACTTAAGTATATTATAATTAATTATAGCCTCCTAAAAGAAATTATTTTAAATAAAAGAATAATATTTATTTTTAAGTTCTAGTAAGCCTTAATAATATAACTTAGAATTAAGTATAAGCTTAATATAATATATTACCTTTAGATAGATAAATAAATAAAGAAATTAAATTAAATATTAAAATAATATTTATAGTATTATATTAATTATAAATAAAATAATTAGGTCTTAAAGCTATTACTCGCCTAACTCGCTTATAATAGTATACTTATAGAATTAATAAAGATCTTATTATTTTATATAAACTATAAATATAAACCTAAGTTTAATAATAAAATATTAAAAAATAGACTTTTTATTAAAAAAGTAATACTTAAAATAAACTAATTATATTTATTATATAAATATATAAAGAAATAACTTAAATTTATATAAGTATAAATATTAAAATATTATAATTTTAAAAAAATAAAAAGATTAATCTTTAAGAAAAAAGATATAGCCTACTTATTATATAAAAATTTTATAATAATTTAATCTTTATTAAAGCTTAATTATAAAAAACTAAGACTATTTAAGATTAAAAAAGTTATCTTAGATATTAATTATAAACTCTTATTACCTTTAAGTATAAGGATATACTTAATTTTTTATATCTTATTATTTAAAAAAGTATTAAAAAATATTAAAATATAAGTAAATATTAAAGTCTATAAAGAAAAATATAAACTAGAATATATCCTTAATAAATAAGTTTAAAATAAAGAAATTTAATACCTTATTAAATAAAAAGGCTATATAAATAGTAAAAATATATAAGAACCCCCTAAATATTTAATAAACTACCGACCCTTATTATAATAATATTATTAAAAAGAAATATATTAATTATTAAGGATTAATTAATAACCCCGAAAGTATTAAGCTCTTAAGTATACCTAGCGGCTTATTACTCCTCTAAAATAGCCTTCTCTTAAGAATAGACCTTATCCTCCTTATTAAACTCCTATATATTATAAATAACTAGTTCTAAAGAATATATATAAAGTAAGTTATATTAATAATATAACCGCTTTATATAAAAAAGAACCTTATAAAGCTCTCTCTTAGATTTTTTTAAATCTAATTTAATCTACTTCTACTTATTTATAATATATATTATTACCTTTATTAATAAAATAATAAAATACCCTATAATATTACTAACTTATAGTAAGAAATAACGCTATTCTTATTATAAGTTTTCTTTTATATAATATAGTTTATATAATAATAAGAATCTTTATTAAATTAATATATATACTTAGCGCGAAAATAATAAGTATATAATATCTTAAAAATATAAGAATTCTTTAATATATAAATTATAAATAATAAATAATAGTAAGAATTAGATATTTATTTTTATATATAATTAAATATAATAAAAAGAGGAAATAAAGAATACTTATAAAGTATAATAGCTAATAGTTTTAATAAATTCTAGGATAGAATTATTAAAAGGGAGATATTATATTATAACCTAATATATAACTATATATACTTTTTATATATACCTTACTTTTTCTATTAATACTATATAGGCCGCCCGATAATATAGTTAGCCTTACTTATATTAATTACTTATATATTAGCCGACTTTATATCGCGGTTAACTTTATATATAAGTCGATATAGACCGACTATTAACTATAGTCGATTACTATATTTACTTATAGTATATAAGAAGCTATACTTTACTATAGCTAGTCTTTACCTAGCTCCTTAATTATTAATATAATAATTAATACTTAGATTACTACTATCTCTATATATTAACTATAACCCGACTACTTAAGTCTACAATAACTTAGTATACTTAGTTTATAAACTAACTTTAGTCTACCTACCCTGTAGCTAGCCTGACCCGAACGTTATATTAATTAATATAGAAATAACTAAGTAACTAATATAAGTCCTTCTCTTAAGGTTTAGTCCTTTATTATAGCCTTAATAACTTAATTAGGGTAAGGTTAAATTAAGGGTATATATCTACCCTCTCTATTATTTAATTATTATAAGAATAAATATATAAGTAATAATTATATAATTAATATAGGCCTTTTCCTAAAGGCTTAGTCTTTTATTATAGCTTTAATAACTTAATTAAGGGATATAACTAAAATATATATAAATAAGCCTTGTTTTTATTATTCTAGGTTTTAGATTACTTATATCCTTATATAAATATTATTTATACTTAATTATTTATATATTCTTAGGTATAATCTTTTAACTAGCTCGTTATAAAAGGAGTTATTAAGTACTAAGCAAGGGTTAATAAAGATTATTAAGGTTAAGAAATTAAGCTTATATTTCCCTCTTATTAATATTATTACTTTATCTCCTTAAGAAGCTATAGATTCTTATATCTTATTACTAAATAATTAAGTAACTAACTTAGGTTATTCTTTAAATAATATTATTATTAAAATATTAATCCTAATAATTAATTCTTTTGCTTTTTTTAGCTTATTAATAATAATAAGGATTAAATTAGGCCTTATCTTAAGGTAATTAATTAATAATATAGATATTATTTTTAATAGGATTTTCTTAACTTCTTCCTTATTCTTATTATATACTAAGAGTCTAGCTTAAGGTAGTTTTACCTAAATAATTAATTTATTATTAAGAAAGTATATTTTTATTAATATAATTGCCTTAGTATATTACTTTTTCTTTTTATAGCTATTAATCTTAAGTCTTTCTTAAGATATATAACTATAGATCTAGTTTAATTAGATTATTTATAATTAAATAATTATAAGCTCTTTATTAATCTACCTATAATTATAAGTTTATTCGCGGCTATTATAATATTAATTATAAGGATTATTAGTATTAATAATTATTAATAAGCTATTATATAAGTTATATTTATTATTAATAAAGTAGTTAAGGATCTTAGACTCCTTTAATTACTCCTTTTATATATTATATATATATAGGGGATACTTTATAAGTATCTTAGCCTAGCTATAATTCTAGTTATATTAATAATTAAAGA
Source organism: Emericellopsis terricola (assembly GCA_027569275.1). Lineage (NCBI taxonomy): Eukaryota > Fungi > Ascomycota > Sordariomycetes > Hypocreales > Bionectriaceae > Emericellopsis > Emericellopsis terricola. The sequence goes on along the minus strand of JAPDEU010000005.1, from coordinate 734,379 downwards.
ATCTCTTAAATAAATAAAATATAAAATAATAGATATAAAAGCTTTTTTTAATATAATTATTAATTAATAATACTAGGATATAGTTTATTTAATTATAAGGGCCTTAAATTATTAAAGAATATAAGACTTATTAATATTAAATACTATAAATTATTATATTTTCTTTATTCAAGTACTCTTAATCTATAGGGAAGTACTTAATACTTTTATAATAATAATACTTAGAAAGCTTATTATTTTTTTTTAGGCTTTTAATAATATCAATATTTAAGCTATAAGTATTAATAAATTCCTTAATAATTTATTTAAGGTCTTTTTAAATAAATACTTTATTTTTCTTAAGTATAATAAAGGTTATTATATTAATTATAACTATAAATTAGCTATAAGCTACTTATTAATCCTATAATCTATAATATTTATATATTCTTTAAGCTATTTTTAAGTAGCTCTATTAATAATAAGCTCTTTAAATTAATATATCTAAGTTTAAATTCGCTCTTTTTTAAATAAGGCCATGATTTTAATACTTATTTTTTTAAATTAGTTAATTAAATTATTTATATTAGATAAGGCTAATATATTTAGTTTTTTTAGAATTATTAATACTTTATTATATATAATAGCTTAAGGTTAGCCTTTAGTATATATTCTTATAGGATTTCTTTAGTCTTAAGGCTTTGATTTTTTTAAGTAAGAGTCTTTTATTAATAATAATTTAATTACTTTATTAATCTTTAATATATATTATTCTTCTTTTTATTATTTTTAAGGTTAATATAGCTTAAAGTAATAATAATAAGCTTATTTATAGTTTCTTTAATAATAAAAATATAATAAATATCTTAAGGGTTTATATTATACTTATTATAATTAATTACTTATATAAGTATAAGTATAGCCCTCTAGATCTTAAGTATATAAGCTAATAATAAATCCTAGTAGTTATTATTTATTTTATATAATACTCCTTAGATCTTTATTAAATAAGTATATTATTCTTTTTATAAAAGTTATCCTTAATTTTTATAAAATAGCTTATTTAATCTTTTAAAAAAAGTATTTTTTTAATCTTTATTTTTATAAAAAAGATTTTTTAAAGCTATTTTTTAATCTTAATTTAATCCCTTAGACTTATTATATATAGCTTAATTAAATTATAGTTTTTTTTATTAAAATAAATTAAAAATATATAAAGCTTTTATTTAATAAGTCTAAATTAATACTAGCTTATTTATATAGAATCTTCTTATTTATTAATAAAGTTTAAGATATTAATACCTTAAAAAATACTATAAATTAAGTAAAGAAAGGCTATAATAATTATAATATAAACCGCGGGTTATATAGTTAGGGTATTATTAGTATTTATCTTAGCTAATAATACTATTAGAAGTTAGTTTATTATCTAGGTTTATTTAGTAATATTAAGTAATTTAGTCTTATTATTATTATTAGCCTAGTTATTATTCTTAGTAATTAATATATTATTATTATAAAAATAAGGGGGCTTTAATAAGATCTATAGTACTTACTTTTTTCCTTTCTTCTTACCTCCTTTATTATAGCTTTAGGATAAAATAGTACTTATTCTATTATTTTATTAAGCCTTAAAGGTTTAATAATTTAAATTATATAAGCGATATATATTAGCTAAGTTAAGGCTTAAGGTCTTATCTAGGTTATAATAAGGTCCTAGGTCCCTAGCCTTAATAAAGAAAACTAGTATTATAAAAGGAGTATTAGTCCTTAATATTAATAGCTTTTTTAAGTTAAGGGGCGAAATTATATTACTATATATTATTATAAGTATAACTAAATTTAATAATAATATTAATAATTTAGTATATATATATATACTTTTAGTTTATTATTAATAAATAAAATACTTAAAAATTTAGGTTAATAATAAATAACTTTTTTTAATATTTTATATATTAAAGTTATAAAGTTATTTAACCCTTTCTTCTTTTATTTAGCTTATTATTATTAAATTAAGCTTTATAATTACTTATACTTAATAATAATTATATAAATAAATAATCTATATTATCCCTTACCCTTAAATAAATCCCTAAGGACTAAAATATAATAAGGGTATAAAAGTCTTAATTATTAATTAAGACTATTATTATACCTTTTTAATATTTTATTAAGGGTATTATTAATTAAAGGGTACCCTTTAATTAGCTTATTATTTTTAATTAAATTTAGTATTTTTTAGCTTTAATAATTAATCTATATAAGCTATTATATATTCTATATTATTAGTCTTATTAAGTCTATAATCAAGGTTTAATAACTAGCTTTTATTTTATAATTCTTAATATATTCTATTCTTTCTAATTAATATAATTTAATATTAATACCTTACTTATAATTATATTTTCTTTATTAATTCTTGTATTTAATTAGTCTTTATTATCCCTAAGTTTAGCGATCTTATAGCTAAAAAATATACTTAATTAATTAAGTAAGTAATTTAACTTATTTTATTTAATATAATTAAGTTAAAGCCTTACTAATAATACTATTTATATTAAGGGAAATAAATAAGTAATAAAGAATAAAGGTATTAGGCTAATAGGCTAATAAAAGGGTAGTTAAGGTTAAGTATAGGGTAATTAATATTAATAATAATATTATAACTTAGCATGCGACTATATATACCTCTTATATACACCCTACTTTTTCTAACTAACTATATACTAATTATACTAATTACTTAATATAATACTATAAACTTAATAATCGATTATATCTAATTACTTATAATTACCTTTACTTACTTATGCTTACTTAATAATTACTATAGTATATAAAAAGCTATACTTTATTATAGTTAGTCTTTATTTAGCTCCTTAACTATTAATATAATAATTAATACTTAGATTATTACTATCTTTATATATTAACTATAACCTAATTACTTAAGTCTATAATAACCTAATATACTTAGTTTATAAACTAACTTTAGTCTATTTACCTAGTAGCTAGCCTAACCTAAATATTATATATTAATAGCTCTTATTTAATATATTACCTTATTAAGTACTTAAATAATATAATACTATAGCTCCTAAGTCTACTATATCTTAAGGTAATAATACTACCTAGTTTATAACTATACTCTAGGAGTTAAAGTAGGAAAACAAACTATTAAAAAAAGTAGTTATAGAATAAGCTAAATAATATACTTTTAATATAGTACTATTACCCGCTACCTTTAATAATAACCTAGTTATATTTTAAACCTTTCTTATATAAGTTAGGACTTATTAGAAGTTCTAAAATAATAACTTTAATTATATAAAAGAAAGAGTTATAAATACTACCTTTTATCTCTAGGGTAACTTAATAATATAGTTCGAACTATACTTATAAGAATATATAATTAAACTATAGAAAGAGCTAATACTAGATATAACTACTATCTTTAAAAACCTTAATAATTTTAAAGCTATCTTAAGAAGTATATTTAGCGATATAAATAAGATATATATTAATAAAAAGAAAATCCTTTATTTAAAATAAAAAGGCTTAATAAGCTAGTATATAACCGAGTTCTAGTAAATAATATCTAGACTATTAGACTAAAATAAAGCTACCCTTAAAATATAATTCTATAAAAAATTAAAGGATATAATTAAAAATAAACTTATCTAAGAATATAAGAAGGATAAGTCTTTTATAGATTTAATAATACTTATAATAAAAATTAATAAAATATAGTATAAATATTATTTAAAAAAAAGCAATTATTAAAGCGCTTAAGTTTATAATATTATAAAATATTAAGCTAATTAGGGGTATTAATACTAGTATTTTATAAGGAATTATAATAATTAATATAATATTATATAAGTATATATAAAAAACCTAGGACTAATAAACCTAGATATTATATAGAAATAAATTATTATAATAGATAAAAAAAACCTTACTTATTATAATTATAAAAAAAAGGGCTATTTTATATATAAATACTACTCCCTTAAGAAAGAATAAGGATAGAAGAAGGTATACTAAAAGCTAGTGCCTAAAAGTAAGCTTAAGTAACTAAATATAACTAGGTTAGGATATAATATACTTATTAAATAAGAAATTATTAAATTAAATATCTCTAAAATATATAAATAAGCCTTTATAAAAATAATAAGTACTTTATATAGAACCTATAAAGGACCTATAAATATAGATAATATTAAGGAGGAATATTAGTAATATATTATTAATATTATTATAGGAAAAATCTCCTATAATACTATAAACTATAGTAAAGAAATCTAGGAAGTAATAACTATACTAGTTAAGATAAGTAATAACCCTCTAGTATATAGAGTATTATACTAGATAGGATACTATAATAATAATTATCTTATCTATAAGGATAGTAAAGATAACGCGGGATAGTTCTTTAGGGAACTATATAAGTATATAATCGCTATAATATAATAAGTCTTATAATTAGTAAAAGAATTATTAGATACTAACTTAGTTAATAATTATAAAGAATATTTATAAGAAAAATATATACTTAAGACTAACCTATAATATAAATAAGCTATATAGTAGGAGTAGATATAAATAATAATAGACTACTATAACTTATTATTATAAGGAGAAAACCTATAGATAGTTATTATTGCCTAGACCCCTTAGGGAGGTATTTAATAAGTAATAGATTAATAAACTCTACTAGGAGACTACCTTATACTCTACCTTAATATAGAAGGATATATAAACTTATTATAGATATTATATATCTACTACTTTTATTAGATATATATACCTAATAAGGTATAATATATAGTCTATTTTATTAAAGGACCTAGTAGTAGGATAATTAATAACCTATATAAAAAAAAAAAAGCTAAATATTATAAATACTTATATATAAAAGTAAAAATAAGATATATTATACTTTAATAATTACTAAAGTACCCTAAGATTTATATATATAACTAGACTTAATAAAAAAAGTATTTTTTAATAGATTACCCTAAATATATAAATTATAAAATATTTAATTAATATTATATATAAGAATAATAAGAAGAAAGATAGTTATATAAAAAAGGATATTATTTAATAAAATAAATATAGGTATATTAAAATAAATAAATTATATATATATATTAATAATAAATAAAAGAATATATAATAGAGTATAAGCAAGTATATAGAAAATATATTAAGTACCCGGAAAGTAAGTAATTATTATATATTAAAGAAGATATAAAGAACTATACTTATATATAAGTAGGAGCTATACCTCGAGAATAATATAAATAAATTAAGGAGATACTTTAGCTATAATATTATATAAAAGTAAAGGAATACCTAGTATTATAAGGGTATAAATATTTATAGTATATAAAGTATAGGCACTATAAGGGATATATACTAGACTATAGAGTCTATTATTATAGCTATACCTAGTACCCCTATAAAAATAAGGAACTTATAAGGAAGTACCCTATTATTTACCCGAGCTTATATAATAGTAGTTATATATATAAACTATTAAATAATGAAATTAATATAAAGTATTCCTTAATAAAAAACTACTAATATTACCTATAGAAAGGGTATAAGATAATAAAAAAAACCTAAAAACCCTTTACTTAGCTAAGATAACTAGAGACTAAAAAATAGTCTTAGAAGTCTAGATATATAGGTATTATTTATAAATATTATTAAATAATAAAGCGATAAGAAACTATATCTTATTAATAGTAATTAATTAATACTAGCTATTATAGAATTAAAAGACTTAATTATATAGGCTTTTTAATATAAAAAAATAAACTTTTAATTATAAAATAGAATTATTAATTATAAAATTAATTAATTTAATATTTTAATATAAGGATATTATAAGCTAATTATTTTTAATATTATAGATTTATATAAATATAATATAATTTTAAGTTATTTATAATTAATAAAAAATAACCTAATAATTAATTAATATATAGGCTAGTTAGTATAAATAAATATAATAATATAATAATTATTATTTAATTAAAAAAAATAAATAAATATTTATAATAATTTTATTATTAAAGAAATTATATTAATAAATAATAAAAATAAGAAATATTAATATATTAATTAAAAAAACTTTATAATTAAGAATATAATATAAATAAAATAAATATTATAAATATATTATTATTAATATTATTTAAAAGATATATAAAATAAACTAAATTTTATAAAAAAAATAAAAAAAAAAACCTATTATAAAAAAAGAATATATAAAGAATATTTTATAAAAATACTAGAAATATAATAAGCTATTTAATAAAATACTTAAAATTAGATTATTATAATATAATTAATAAGATTATAAAATCTATCTTAAAAAAGGAATTTTAATTAAATTTTATTAATTCTATAATCTTAATAAAAAATAACTTAAAGTATTATAAAAATATATTAATAAAATATTATAAAAAAGCTATATTTAGATTTTAAAATTAAAAATAAGTTATTTTATTATATTTATATTTAAAAAGAATAAAAAATTATAACTAGTTATAAATTATTAATAATTAAATAAGATTATAATTAAGGATAGAATACCCTTATTATTTATTAATAAACTTAAGGATAGGCTTTATAATAAAAAATAATTTATTATTTTTAATTTTAAAAAAGCTTATAATTTTATTTAAATAAAAAAAAGAAATAAATAAAAAATAGCTTTTTATATTAAACTTAGCTTATTTAAGTATTTAATAATATTATTTAGTTTTATTAATATCCTTATTATTTTTTAATAAATAATTAATAATATATTTAAGGAGTACTTAAATATCTTTATTATAATATATTTAAATAATATCTTAATTTTCTTAAATATTCTTAAAGAATATAAAGAATATATTTATAAAATATTATAAATATTATAAAATATAAACCTCTTAATAAACCTAAAAAAGACTATATTTTATATATAAAAAATAATCTTTTTAGGATATATAATTAAACTTAATAAAATCCTAATAAAATAAATAAAGATTAATATAATTAAAGAATAATTAATATTAATAATATTTAAAAAAGTATAAGCTTTTATAGGTTTTATAAACTATTATTAATACTTTATTTATAACTTTAATAAGATTATAATATTATTTATTAGATTTATAAAAAATAAGGGTAAATTTTAATAAAAAAAGAATAATAAAAAGTATTTAAAATTATATAAGATAATATTCTTTTAAATATTATTTTTATAATTTATAATCTTAAAAAATTACTAAAATTAAAAATAAATATATTAGATTATATTATAAGAATATAAATTAATTAAAAAAATAATAATAATAATATTTATTTAATTATTTTTTTCTTAAAGAAGTTTTATAATATAAAATTAAATTATTTTATTTATAATAAAGAATTCTTTATAATTATTTCTATAATTAAAGAATTTAAGTATTATATATTAAAAACTAAATTTAAAATTAAAGTATATATTAATTATAAAAATATTATTTATTTTATAATTATATATAAACTTAATATATAATAAATATACTATATTAAGTTCTTTATAAATTATAATATTAAAATTATTTATTAAAAAAGATTAAAATAATTAAATAAATATACTTAATTATTAACTAGATTATAATATTAAAGTTTTTAAAATAAAAAGCTAAATATTTTAATAAAATAAATAAAAAAACTATATATAAATAGTACTTAATTTTTTATTTTTTAAGATAAAAGTAGATATTATATATTATAATAAAATTAAATAATAAATATTTAATAATAAATTTAAGATTTTAGAAAGATATATAATAAAACTAAATAAAGTACCTTATAAAGATAGGATTATATAGATATTATTATTATTATATAATAAGATCTTTATAAATATTTATATATATCTTATAATAAAATATTAAGGAATTAAAAAGACTCTTAAATAAATTAAATATATATATAATTATTTAAAAATTAAAATAAATATTATATATATTATTAAATAATATAAAAATTATATATATAATAAGGCTATATAATATAAGTTTTATAAAGAACTAAAGCTATTATTAATATTTTTATAATTATAAAAATTAATAATATTTAATTATATTATAAAGCTACCTAAATTTAAGGAACTAGGATCTAATATTAAATATAATAATATATTTATTATTATAAATTAAATAAATAAATTTAGATATTTTTTATTATATTAAGAAATAATAAATATAAAAGTATTAATATATATAGTATTTAAATATATTATAGCTAATTATAGCTTCTTAGAAGAAATTATTTTAAATAAAAGAATAATATTTATTTTTAAATTTTAATAAGCCTTAATAATATAACTTAGAACTAAATATAAGCTTAATATAATATATTATTTATAAATAAATAAATAAATAAAAAAATTAAACTAGATACTAGAATAATATTTATAATATTATATTAATTATAAATAAAATAATTAAATCTTAAAATTATTATTTATTTAATTTATTTATAATAATAAACTTATAGAATTAATAAAGATTTTATTATTTTATATAAATTATAGATATAAACCTAAGTTTAATAATAAAATATTAAAAAATAAATTTTTTATTAAAAAAATTATATTTAAAATAGATTAATTATACTTATTATATTAATATATAAAAAAATAATTTAAATTTATATAAATATTAATATTAAAATATTATAATCTTAAAAAATTAAAAAGATTAATTTTTAAGAAGGGAGATATAGCTTACTTATTATATAAAAATTTTATAATAATTTAATTTTTATAAAAGCTTAATTATAAAAAATTAAGATTATTTAAAATTAAAAAAGTTATTTTAGATATTAATTATAAATTATTATTATCTTTAAATATAAGGATATATTTAATTTTTTATATCTTATTATTTAAAAAAATACCTAAAAATATAAAAATAAATTATATACTAGAAATTCTTAAAGAATTTTATAAATTAGAACGAATTATTAATAAATAAATTATAAATAAAGAAATTAAATACCTAATAAAATAAAAAAACTATATAAATAATAAAAATATATAAAAACTACCTAAATATTTTAAGAATTATTAATTATTATTAAAGAAGTTCTACTACTAGAAATTTTAAGAAGTTTAAATAATAATAAATTTATAAACTTATTTATAAAGAACTAATTAATAATATTAAAACCCTTAAATAATTATATATTAATAATAGCCTTAGCCTCCTCGCGCTTTTATTCCTTTAATTTATTTAAAGAATAAAGGCCTTATATAACTATATCGCGACCCTTCTTAATAATCTTATAATATTACTTATATAAATAATATAAATAAATATAACTCTTATTTATTTTTTTTCAAAGCTCTTTAAGCTTATTCTTAATACTCTCTTTTATTAACTCTAGATAATACTTTTTTATAATAATACGCGATATTATAAAATTAAAATATAACTAAAAGTAAGCTATATTTATATATACTTATAGACTAAGGAGTCCTAGATATATTATAAGAATAACTATAATAAGTATATTCTATATAATAGTTATAACTATCTATTATTTTATAATAATCCCCCTAATTATTATTTTTATAAAGTATATAAAATATCTAGGTAATATAATTAAACTCTTAGATTAAATAAAAAAGGTCTTTATAATATTATATTAAATTATAAAGTATATTATTAATATAAATAAAAAAAGAAATTAAAGAAATATATAGGATAGAATTAATAGTTAGTTTTAATTAATTCTAGGATAAAATTATTAAAAGGGAGATATTATATTATAACCTAGTATATAATTATATATACTTCTTATATATACCTTACTTTTTCTAATTAATTATATATTAATTATATTAATTACTTAATATAATACTATAAACTTAGTAATTAATTATATTTAATTACTTATAATTACCTTTATTTACTTATACTTATTTAATAATTATTATAATATATAGGAAGCTATACTTTATTATAGTTAGTCTTTATTTAGCTCCTTAGCTATTAATATAATAATTAATACTTAGATTATTATTATCTTTATATATTAACTATAACCTAACTACTTAAGTCTATAATAACCTAGTATACTTAGTTTATAAACTAACTTTAGTCTATCTACCTGGTAGCTAGCCTAACCCGAACGTTATAAATAAGCTTAAATAAATACCGCGCTATTAAGCCTAAGGTTATTATAGCGGCTATAAATAATAATAATAATATAATATAATATATTTATAACTAATTAAATAATTAAGGGATATAATAGAATACTTAAGTAATTAATCTATAAGAGGTATAGGGCTGCTAAGTTTATAAACTAAGGGGTAGTATAGAAGTTATAATTACTTATATTATATAAGACTATTTAAATTAATAAAAATTAGTAAAAAAAAGAGGATTATTTTCTTAAGTAAGGGTATCTAAGGTAATCCTATAAATATTATAAGTAAATAACTATATATAACGCCTTAGTATAGGGCGCTTAATAAAAAGGAAAAACGCGAAAAAATCTAAGGTAGCTATAGTTATCCCCTATATAATAAGTTCGACTTATTAAGTATATTAAAGCGCTATAAATCACGCGTATATATATATAGAGACCTTTAAGAGGATATTATAATCTAAGAGACTTATATTATCACGCTTATAGCGAGAACCTTCTATATTATAATTATATTAGTAGCTTATTTTAACCTTAAGATTAAGTAGCTTAATATTAAGATAGTATTTCTAAATATAATATATAATAAGAATAGTATATTAATTATTTATAAGCTTTTAAGCGGTTTTAAGGTAACTAATATACTTATTAAGCTCGAGAAGGCTATATATAGGTTAAAAGACTTACTAATACTATAGTTTAAGGAGTTTATAAATAAACTTAAGGCCTTAGGCCTTATATAAAGCTTTAAGAAACTTTATTTATTTTATTTATATACTTAAGATATTTATATAGTTTTTTATATAAATAATATACTAATCTTTTATTATAAGTCTAAGCTTAAGGCTACTAAGGCTATAATTAAAAGTATTAAGAATATATATAAAGTTTATAATTAAGGTAATATTAATTAATTCCTTAAAATTAAGATTATTTAAGATTATTATAAGTATATTATTTACTTAAACTATACTTAATATATTAAGAAAATCACTATTAAGTATAACTTAATAAGCTTAATTAAGTAATTAATAATTTTAATATTAATTATTAAGTATATTAAGCTATCTATCTAAATAAGCGTAAAAAAAGTTAAAATATATTAAAAGATTATTAATATATTATTTTATAGTATAATTATAATATATATAGATATTATTTTTATAACCTTTTTTTTTATCTAGATTTTTATAAAATCCTAGACTAAAGTATTATAAAGTAGTATATTAAATAATTCAATACTTTTATATTATATACTCCTTTACTCTTTATTATAAAAAAAGTACTATAATAAGTATATTAATTATTATATTAAATACTTTACTTAATAATAACCTAAATATTTATAGATCTTTATAAAGAATAATTATTAGCCTCTTTAATAGCCCTATAATTTAGAAGGTAATAAGGTAGCTTATTATAAGTATTTTTATTATAAGAATAGAGCTTTTTAGGCTTAAATAAATTATAAAAAAAGCTATTAAGGTTAGTTAATTATTTAAAGATATATACTTTAATTTAAATAAAAAAATTAATTTAAAATATAATAATATATAAACTATATAATTAGTATACTCTAAGAATATAAAGATTATAACCTAATTATACTATATTAATATATAGAATATATAGCTATATTAAGAATAAAAAAAAAATATTTAAAATTACTTATTTTAATATTAAGGATATACTTATTAATAAATTAATTAAGGCTTTATTAAAATAAAAGTTTAAAGATTAAAAAATAATACTTAATTTATAAATAATAAATATAAAAAATATATTAATAATATTTATAAAAGTATTAAAATAAAAAAAAATAAAAAAATAAGTATTATTAAGAATACTAGGTTAATTAGTTTTTTATTTAATAATTATATTATATTATTATTTATTCTTTATTAATTATTTATAATAATTATTTAATAAATTAAGTATAAAGCTTAATAATTATTATATATACCTTAATATATAAGGAGAGTACTAAGGGAGCGTAAGGAATATTACTTAATTAAATAAGGACTTTTTTAATAATAAATAAAAAGCCCTTTATCTTATATATCTTATTTAATTATTAGATTATTTTATAATAATTATTTAAATATTATATAAAGCTTAATTAATTAACTTAAGTATACTATATTATTTATAAAAGCTTATTTACTAACTTTAAGGAGCTTTATTTAAGTTATTTTAATTAAAATATAAAGATAATAAAGCTAGATTATATAAATAAAGAATATATAAAAAATAAAATATTATATAATATATAAAAGAATATAAGTATAGCTTATAGAATAATACTTATAATATTAAGCATACTTAAACTTTAGCTTAAAATAGTCTTAATTTAAGGATTTTTTTAATAACTATAAGTATAAGTACTATAAATAAAGAGGGTATTTATAAATATTAATAAAGGGTATATATTATTCTTATAAATATTAAATATATTAAAATAAAGCTTTATATATTTTTTATTATTTATTATTAAATTTTAGCTTTTTTAAATTAAAAAGCTCTTTCTTTTTCTTAAGGTTAGGGCTAAAAGGAGTAAATAAACTATTAATAAGAGGCTTAAAAGGGTTAATTAAAGTATTAATAATATCTAGAGTAGTTTTAATAATATTAGCTAGTACTAATATAGCTAAATAAATAATAGTATTAAAAATTATTAATATATATTAATAATACTCTATAATAATAAATAAATATATTATATATTAATAATAAATATAATAATAATATTATAAAAAAATTAAAAATAAATAATAAAAGATTTATAAGCTTATTATATACTTTTAATAATATAATAAAGAGCTTAAAAGTATTATTTAATTATCTAAATATATTTTATTAATAATTTTAAATAATTATAAAAAAATAATAACTTTAATAAGCTTTAATTTAATTTAAGAATATTATTATATATATATAAATTAAATAACCCCCTTAAAGTATAATATTAATATTAATAAAGCTTATATATATATATTAAAGTATTTATTAATTATCTCTAATATTTATATATAATAAGAACTTTATATTAATTATTTTCTTTAATAATAAGTACTTATAAGATTAATAACCTTATAAATAGAAAATATATAATAATAAGTAAACCTTATTTTAATACTAAGCTTAAAAAGTCTTTTTATTATAAATAATTTATATATAATTTAAATAATTAAAGGATTAAGGCTTTAGCTATATATAATAAAAAAAAGGTAAAAATTAAGGTAGAAATTATAATATAAAGAAATATAAAATAAGGAGAAAATAACGCTTTCTTAAGTATAGGATATATATATAGAATATATATAAATAGGGCTTAATACCGCCTCTCTTTTGTATTAATTAAGGCACTTAAATAACCTTCTCCATAACGTATCACACATTGTTAGCTGCGACAATACAACTGTGTAAAGATCGCAAAGCCCATTGGCTCTTCCTTCTTTCATTGCCCCCTGAAACCAATGGAAGAACGAGGTATATGAGTTATCATGTCCACGCATTTCAAAGGTTGCGCAAGCGCGCCTTATTTGTTCACTACGGCCAAAAAATGTCGTAAGTATTTGCTACAACGAGCCTCAATTTCGGCCAACCTTGAACGACAATATCTGGAACGATCGGTCAGTTTTTGAAATACACCACTGGGTGAAGGGGGCAACTCACGTCATTTTTCCCTACTGCGACTGGATCATCCTCTGACACTCTCATATTTCCCACGCCCTCAATGTATGCTATCGGGGCGTCGCCCATGACCTTGCGCGCGACATCTCCCACGGTCAAACCCTTTTTCACCAGTACACAGTCGCGGAAGACAAATTTAGAATCCGCCGCGCCAGACTGAAAGGTCGTGGTATTTCGCACGGGAAATACTGGCACCAGACCCAGTAGATCCGCGGCTTTCGACAGCACTTGCACAACGCCTGTGGACCCGAACCGGTACAGCACCATGTCCTTGAGGTTCTCGATACGAGTCCGATTCTTCTCGTCCAGTTCTTTCAGGCCGCCGCCCGTAGGATCGCCCTGCTCAATCAGGTCCTCTCTGGTGTCAATGAATTCACTGCCCTCCGTGTACTTGATGTAACCCTGCTTCGCCATTTTGCGCAGGAAAATTTCCGATATAGCGGAACAGAGCACAATCGTTTTGGGATCTTGCATCTTTGCTATTTTCGAAATATTCTTGTCGGCATCGGGGTGGTCGATTTTGTTGAGCGCAATGACAGTGGGAAATTTCTCGTCCACAAACGCGTTGACCATGTGCTTGACAGTCTCGTCGCTCCATTCCTCCAAGGGTTCCTTGATGCCCGCTCGATCGAGTGTTCTGTTTATGACCGTCGATGTCGCGCCGTAACCAGAGAATTGACCTTGCAACGTTTCGACCGCCGTGGCCTTGACCGCAATATGCCTCCGTTTGATGGAACCCCATTTCTGCATTAGGTTACCCAGGATCCAGGCAACAATCTCGCTCCTGAGCCAGGCAATGTCGACAGACGGATCATATCCTCTTGTTTCTTTCCCCTCGGCATCTACTGTGCCTGAGGCATCGACAACATGTATCAAGGCGTCTGCGTGACGCAGATCGTCCAGGAATTTGTTGCCCAGGCCACGGCCCTGGTGGGCGCCTGGCACGAGTCCGGCTACATCCAGAAGCTCGATAGGCACTGACCTCCGACCGTCCACACAAGCCCCATAATTTGGACGGCATCTGTCGGAAACGTTGTGCCGAGCGCACGCGCAGTCGATTTGGAGGTAACCTATCGCCCGTTGAGGGTCGATGGTTGTGAAGCTTGGTAACTGTCAGCGCAGCCGAAAT
Source organism: Emericellopsis terricola (assembly GCA_027569275.1). Classification (NCBI taxonomy): domain Eukaryota; kingdom Fungi; phylum Ascomycota; class Sordariomycetes; order Hypocreales; family Bionectriaceae; genus Emericellopsis; species Emericellopsis terricola. The sequence continues at coordinate 719,366 of JAPDEU010000005.1, read as the reverse complement.
CTTTCAGCTCTTTGGGATACGTACGGGAAGTTGCCTGTAAGTTTCATACATCAGTGGCCATATGCGACGAACGAGGCTTGGGTGACCGACCGACTTTGGAGGAGGCATCTGTCAGGCTGTTGAGCGTGGTGCTTTTGCCGGCCGAAGGCTTGCCGACAAGGCCAATGAGCGGATCGCGAGGCATGGCTACAGGCCGCCTTCCAAGCGCAGAAATGCCGGCAGGTTCAGGGCACTGAGTTGACTAGCCAGATCCAGTGAAAGAAGCCAGTCTTGCTTTGCTGCGAAATCGGGCGCGAAAGTTGCGATGGAGGGGAATAAAGTCTGGCAATGGACGTCACGAAATTTCGGGCTTGGCGGATGAGGGGCACATCTGTCATGTACCCTGACGCCCAAGGTACAGGGATTACTGTGAAGAGCACGCCCCCGACCAAGTAATCACGGAAAAAGTGACTTGTCGCAATCTGCGTTCGTACTTGCACCCTGAGCACCTTGTACTCAACTGGACAGAGCATCAACTCAAGTTCGGCAGGCAGTCAAACCCTTCCTTTGAATCTCCTTGAATCCCTTCTGTGTTCCCATCGTTTTCTCACACGGGCTGGAGCTGGTATTTCGGCTCGCGCAATCATGCCTGTCAGCCACTCGCCTATCGAGGCCTTGCCCATCTGGCAACGTCTAAACGGCATCAAGTTTCACAAATGCGAGCTTCAGCAAATCCCTGACAAGGGCATCGGGCTCGTCGCAACTGAGCCACTGAGTCTTGTTGCGGATGAGGAGGGCTTCAAGAACGACAAGCCACTCTTAACTGTCCCCCGAGGTCTCGCTCTGTCAGCTGAAGCTGTTAAAGAATACGCCTACGTCGACCATAACTTCCGTGAACTCCTTGACTCTGTTGCCTACGAGGTCAGTGCGGTTCTATAACACGGGTATCCACCTGATAATCTAGCTCACATAAAAGAATAGACTGCAAGAGGAAAGATCATGTTGTACCTTCTGGTCCATCTTGTCCGCTCTCGGCAGGGCCCGTCCGATTCGCACAGGGTGGCCGCCAGTCCGTGGACGGACTACATCAAGTACCTAGAACGTGACGGCTTGTTACCGTCCATGTGGTCAGAGCAGGAAAGGAACCTGCTTCAGGGCACTTCGTTGGAGGTGAGTCTCGCTCCAGCAGATGCTCGGAAAGCGTGCTGATCAGGCTGTAGCAAGCTGTGGCTGCCAAACGGAGAACTCTCAGTCATGAATTTGAGGAGCTTCAGGAGCGAACAAGGAACTTCACGTTCTGGAATGAGCTGTTCTGGGAGCAGAGTAAGGTAACATTCGACGACTGGGCGCTGGTCGATGCGTGGTACCGGTCTCGGTGCCTGGAGTTACCATCCTCGGGAGACGCCATGGTGCCCTCTATCGACATGGCGAATCACTCTTACGACCCAGACGCGTACTACGACGAAGACAGCGATGGAGATATAGAGATCTTGCTTCGGCCAGGCTACAGTGTTGACCCTGGCCGAGAAGTCACCATCTCTTACGGCAAGCTGAAGCGAGCATCTGAAATGCTCTTCAGCTACGGCTTCATTGACACGGAATATAGCACGGACGAGATGACTCTGATGGTACGTTCGGTTGAGGACGATCCACTTGCTAGGGCTAAGGAGCACGTCTTTGGGGACATGCCCACGGTGAAGCTCTGCCGGATAGATGGCTTGTTGAAGTGGCACAGCCCGTTCCTACATCTCATGTGCCTGAACGAGGAGGATGGGCTGGACTTTCGGATTCTCCAAGATAACGAGGGTGGAAGGCAGCTGCGAATGTTCTGGCAGGACGAGGACGTGACCGATCGCGCTTCAGACTTTGAGGCGCTTACACAAAAGCACCCGTTGTGCCCGGTGTTTCGACTGCGGGCCGTGACGATGTTGTTGGAGCAATTGGAGGATCAGCTGGCTCGACTGCGAAGCGCGCCGCAAGACGAAGATGGCAATCCTCTCAATGACAACTCTTCCGATGCGCGGCAGGTCTGCGTCCAAGCCGCTGCTACACTGAAGGAAATTGAAGGTTCCCTTCTCGAGGCCGCTGTTGCTGCATTGGAAAAGCAGGTAAGCCGTTGGGGCCATTTGGTGTGTTATCTAAAAAGAGGCATGCTAACAACCATGTCCCCCACAGCAACAGGAGCTCTTGGCTGACGAGCGTATCGTGGCATATCTCGGATCAAGGGAACGTCCCAACAGAGGCATCGTCGAGTGATGCAGCCAATGAGGATGTTGATTTTAGCTAAAGTTTAACCGCAGTTTTGTCGTCACGCAGCCACAGAACTTGGTGAGCGGCGCGAAACACACCTCCGATCATGGCAGTACATTCCCCATCGGCAGCTTGAATCGGCAGTTGGCGACTCAGCGCCACGAATGTGTCTTATCATTGACAGCGAAGATTTGCTGCACGACCGTGAACGTCTGTCCTACCGGCCATGGCTACCGAGTAAGTCTGTAGCCAGTAAGTCACGATAGTGGGCCATCTCTCATTCAAGTGCAGCAGACAGTTCGCACAGCTGCCTTAATAACAATGTACGGCGCGCTGCTGAGCGTGGTGCATCGACCAGACGGGCGCCCAAACGATCATTTCATCTTTTCGACCCACTCCCTGCGTGCGGAGCAGTCAATGCACTAAGCCCTCGAGAGTCTCATGTGCACAGCGACTTCACCTGGGTTCTCAGTGGCAACGATTGACAGCTGAATCTCGTCATCGGCATCAGCCGCAGACGTGGGTTCCACAGCGCTGCGTGACAGGTTTGCACGACGGTCCTCACGATGGATGGTCAATGATACTATCAATACCTTAATTTCCATACGTCTGTCTGCAGAAGGAGCGACGCATCCAGAAGAAACAGATAATGCTCTTGCCCAGGAACTCTCATCATGCGCTGGTAAAAAGGCCATTTTGACCCTCGCACTCGCAGCAGCAGTCATCCTGAGTCCATTTCAATGAAACGCGATTCCTGTCAGCAAGTCTAATTTTCGTACATGGTTATTGATTATGCCATCATCTTATGCTCCTGGAGCACCTTGTGAGAGTGCCTCTTTTACGGAAGCACGGGTCCTAGCGTCACATGTGTTGATTGTAGACTGCAGGGTGGTGTTGGATGGAACGGCCTTCCTGTCGATTCCTGCATCGAACCGAGGGCTTGGGACTGGTCGAGAATCCATCACTGCCTGTCAGCAGGAAAGCAATCTACTGACAAGCCCATGGCCTGATCCTGAGGGCTGAAGCCACTCGGGATCGAGCGGGACGAATCACTCCGCAGCGCCCCAGGTTTCTCCCGCACGCGACGAGGACCCCGTCTGGGGGCGTCGATTGGGGAGCGGGTCTGGACCACCCCAGTGTCGTCTGTCCAGTCACCAGTGGGTTTATTCGCTCAGTCGCACAGCATGCACTGTATGGGGTGCAGTAATACGCATGTAGTAGGGAGCGCTGGCCGGTAGGATCGGTACAGTACTCCTGGCCCCGCCCCTCCCCCAGGATTCTCTCGACTGAGATTGACCTGGTTGAATCCAGTATCGCCCCGTCAATCCTCGCGTGTCCCTCATTCGCTTCTTTTCTTCCACACAGCCCTACTACACCCATGAGACTGTGCAGTCACTAGATCCTTGCCCTTTCTCCTGACATGACCGATCTGGTTTCTCGGGTGCACAGCAACCGCCGAACATAACGTTAACCCCTCGTCCAGAGCGATCCCATCAACCAGCAACGACACACCACACGTTAAGTCTGCACCTTCAAACAAATCGCGACACCAGACACGAATAGTCGCCATCAGGCCGGACGCCAGCCATCAGGATGCCGGGCATTCTGCCTATGAAGGTGATCAAGGTGGGGCAGAGCGCACAGAGCCGAATTGCACAAGCATGCGACCGATGTCGCTCCAAGAAGATCCGCTGCGACGGCGTGCGGCCAACCTGCACGCAATGTGCCAACGTGGGCTTCGAGTGCCGCACAAGCGACAAGTTGAGTCGGAGGGCGTTCCCTAGAGGCTACACTGAATCGCTGGAGGAACGCGTACGGGCGCTAGAGACTGAGGTCAGAGAGCTGAAGGACCTGTTGGATGAGAAGGACGAGAAGATCGACATGCTCAGCAGGATGCACGGCCACAGGAGGCGGCTCTCCAACACATCGCATTCATCTGTCCCAGGGCTGACACCGGATCGTGGCTTGCCCGCGCCTTGCAAGGAGGATACGTTCAGGGTGCAAGCCTCGCCATTGCTCTTGGGCGTGGAGAACTCAGACTCGTACTTGATGGGCCATTCGAGCGGTAGGGCTTTCATTGGTGAGTCGAATGAGCCCTTTTCCACTTTCACACTCTGATCTTTTGGCAGAGCTGTTTAAGCGCAAGGTTGCAGCGTCGGGCAAAGCCTGCTCTGATTTCAACCCGGAGGCGTTCTTGCATATTCAAGGGACGCAGCCTCTGCTCGTCGACACACAAGAGCCTGCTTCAGGGACTCCGCCACGGCTCTTCTCCGATCGATGTGTCAATGTGTTTTTCCAGGAATGGGCGCCCTTGTTCCCCATCTTGCACAAGCCGACGTTCTTGCGCCTCTATGAAGAGTTTGTTGCGGACCCATCCAAGATCAAGAATGATTACAAAAAGGCACAGCTCTATCTTGTCTTTAGCATTGCAGGGCTATCAGACAGCGTGCCGGATCTCGCCCAGCTCGCAGCATGTGAGAAGCAGTGGACACAATCACTCGAAGTGCTCGCCATGGAGAACACCATGAACGCGTTGCAATGCCTCGTGCTGGCGCTGCTGTACTGCACCATGCGGGCCGATTATAAGAAAATGCAGCACTACAAGGGCATCGCGGTCGGTCTTTCCCACAGGCTGGGTCTTCATCAGAGCCAAAAGCGCTACTCATTCGGGGCTTTGACCACTGAGACACGCAAGAAGGTCTTCTGGTCGTTGTATACTCTCGACTGGTACGTCTTTATTTCTCAGGGTGCGTAAATGAGAGCTAACTCGTGTTCAGCTTCACTGCAGCCACACTTGGACTGCCCAAGTTGCTCAGGGACGATGATGTTCAAGCAGAGTATCCCACTGATGCCGACGACGAGTATGTGACCGAGAAGGGCTTCCAACCCTGCCTCCCCGGCGAGTCTACCCGTATCTCGAGCGCCTTGGCGCTTTTCCGTGCCGCGCGCATACTGGCTCGGGTGCTGGAGAAGAACTACCCAGCTGCACCCTCGCACGAACTGTCCCTGCAGCAGATGGAAGCCTTGGACGTTGATCTGGATGCATGGTACGACGAGCTGCCCAGCCATCTGCGCCTCAACTTTGTGCAGGACAAGCCGTCGACAGATATCACGGGGAGTCGCTCTCCTCTCCTGGCTCTGGCGTACTATTACATCCGTATTCTGATCTACCGCCCTGCTGTCGGTTCGTCACTGGGCCCCAAGGCCGCGCCCGCGTTGCTTGCCATTAGCAACTCGAGTAAGCATATTGTTCAAGTTGTGCAACTCCTCGAAGAGCGCAACATGATCTTTTCCTTCTGCCTCAACAAGCAGGACGTCTTGCTCCTGTGCGGCATGACGTTGCTGTATCAAGCAATGGACCTGAAGCCAGACAGCAAGCTCATCCGCGATAACGAAAGGCTCGTCAACGGTGTGCTCAAGATTGTGGAGAAGGAGAAAGCTCCGGGGTCGTGGGATTTCAGACGTATTGCGAGCAGACTCGTCAAGATTGAGCCATCGAACGCAGACGCGTCGCCCTCGTCACGAAAGTCGCCCGCGACCTCGAGTCCAAGGAATGCATCGCCAGCATCAACCAAGTCGCGCCGCAAATCACCAACCGCAAACCCGCCCGCCGCGCAGAGCAAGGACAACGTCGCTGCCGCCGCCAGTGCCAGCGAAAGCGACTTGGTCCAACAACAGCAGAGAATGCGCCGTATGACCGTTCCCCAAGGTGAACAGTCACGGCCCAAGATCTGCCGAAGCACGTCACGTCAGTCATTTGATAGTGCCGTGCAAGACCTCTCCGTGCGTGATCTATCATGTCCGCCGCCCGCAGCGAAGCGAGCTACCTCAACTTCGTATCCCAATCTTGACTATTATTCGTTGACCAATTCTCCAAGTCATTCCCGTCAACCATCTCCTCCACGATATGCGATGCCGCCACCGCCCCCTTCCCATTCGAAATCACAGCAGCACCGGGCTACCCCTCCGGTCAAGGAAGCCGCACCTGTCAACGCGGCGGACTGGGAGGTACTATTGGGGAGCCTTGACGGCGGCCTAAACAATGTCTACGACGCCATCTACGGTGGACGGGGCTTCCCTAGCATGGACCCCGTGCCTCAACATTCCACTGCAAGCACGGCCACGCCGACTGGCACGGGCTGGTCTCCAGATGCTTGGGACCTGAGTACCTTCAGCATTGGTGAGGACTTTTCTGCTGCACCGCAGAGCCTGAGTGGCGACAGCCTCAGTTCGGGCGAGGACATCGCACCATCAGAGTTGGGACTCAGTTTGTTGAGTGGTAGCGATGCGGACGCGTTTGGAAATCTTGTTCCTGCGCCGATGGGCAAGGAAGAATATGCATTTGACGCACTTGATGGCTACCTCCTTGGGTTCCCGCTCACGGCCAGCTTTTAGCGCGATGGATCAGACATTTATGGGAGACTGAAATTATGGGTTGCAAGCAGCAAGGGGTGATGGCGTATTTGCTTCAGCTGACGATTGTATTTTCGATACCAGGATTTGCTAGAAAGTGTCTATTTCTTTCTGTTGTGGTTGTTCCAGAATCGTCCTTCGTTGCGTCTCAGTGTGATCAGGTCAGGGGTTTCGCAAACATTCTAGAAGCCTACCTACCCTGCACTCCTGCTCAGATAACACGGCAGAAACGAGGCGACGCTTTCACTGATTGCTGCGAACCAATGATCAATCAATTTGGCCACTGGCGGTACAAGATGAGACAACGTGCTCGCGAGTCGCAGAAAACCCCGAGGCGCGGACCAGGGCTCTGCTCCGCTTCGCCACCCCCGGAATGTCATGAGGACAGGTGCTACAGTGTCCGGTCACCGGACTTAAGGTGGTGCTCAACACCACACCTGGCCGCCGTGCAGCTCGGGTTGGATTGGTAGCGCTCACTTTCCTTTAAATGCTGTCATTCACTTCCCTGGACATACCCAGTGAGTTGAGCTGAGCATTCTGTCTTGGAAAGGGTTGGACCACCATGTCATCTGAGGCCGAGCCGCTTCTCCAAGGGGCGCCCGAGCCAATCCCCCAAGGTACCCAGCCTCTTACACACCCCTCTCCCGGGCCTTGAAATTCCATGTAAGCAGCTGACGATATGGCCAAAGCATCATGGCTCAAGGCTCTGCCGTTGAGTGAAGGTGCCAAGATCTCCTTGCCCCAGAACATAGCGCACAGGGGTTACAGAGCGGCCTTCCCAGAGAACACCATGGGCGCGTTCCACGGTGCCGTTGGCGTTGGAGCACATGCGATCGAGACGGACCTCCACCTGAGTAAAGATGGTGTGGTTGTCCTTTCACATGTAGGCCGAGCACATATGAGGAGTAGCGAGTCACTCCGGCTGACAAGCGACAGGATGCAACTCTGAAGCGATGTTTCGGGATGGACACCAAGATCAGCGACTGCAGCTGGGATGACCTCTCCAGCCTACGGACCCTCCAAGATAAAAATGAGGGGATGCCACGGTTGCGAGACCTGCTCGAACTGATGAATCGACAAGGCATGGAGCGTCTGTGGACCCTCTTGGACGTCAAGGTGAGCAGGCACAGGACGTTGTGTGCCAAACTATGGAGACAAATTGGAGGAACATGGCCCTGACGGACCACAGATTGACGATGACGCGGATGATTTGCTCAGCGCAGTGGCCCAGACGTTACGAGACGTGACCACCACCCAGCCGTGGCACCACCGTGTCGTGCTTGGGCTGTGGAATACCACTTTTCTCAAGGCAGCCAGGCGGCACCTACCCGAGTACCCCATGGTACACATCTCCTTCTACCTCCCGTATTCACGCCACTTTCTGCCGATACCCAACCTTGGGTTCAACATATTCCAGAAGGCCCTGGTGGGTAGACAAGGCCGGCGCTTCATGCAAGAGGCTCAGGGGGGAGGCCGCACTATTCTGGCATGGACAGTGAACGAGGAACGGTGGATGGAATGGTGTATTGCGCAGAACGAAGCTTCCTCCACGCCAGCGTCGGACAAGTCATTGACGACGGTAAACGGGAGGTTGATCGACGGTGTCATCACCGACGATCCCCTACTGTTCAAACAGGTATGTGAGCGTTACGAAGAGAGGGGTGCCACCACGGCGCAAGGATGGGCCAATTTCAAGACTCGGGCTGGAATGGCACGCGATGTCATGACGGTGAGGCTCTTTGCGATATGTTTCTTCCTGCTCAGGGTCTGGCAAGGAAAGTTTGACTGGTTCGGCAACATAGACAGTCTAAAGCGCTGATCAGCCCAATGATATGCGGCTCTAGAAAGATCAGACAAGTAAGATCAGATACTCGTGAGAATCGGCCCCATGATTAATGGAAGCGTGCCAGCACATGATCTCGCAAGCCTCTCCCTTCCCAACAAGAACGAGTATACGCCACTGCAATGCAATGGCAACTCCGTCCTCAGTGATATATAGGTACGGGCGATGACAGCTGTTGGCGGCAGTTCAAGAGGCTGGGCCCTCGCCGGCTAATGCGTAATTTGGTACTGAGGGAGGGAGGCTTCGAGCAGGAAGCTCACTCTCTTCCGACCGGAAATATAACATTGAAAGGCGGGACAAAAGTGGTGAGGATCCTTGCGGTCCGGGTCTATTAGTCTAGCTGGCCGGCAATGAAGTAAACACCCAATACCAAGTGGACCCCTTTCTTGCCAAAAAGCTTTTTTTCGGAATGACGCTTCAAATGTCAATATCAATATCCAAATCCAAGGACCCAATAACGTCGTCATCCATGAGCGGCTTGTGGATGGTAGGCACGCCCTTGGTTTCGACATGTTGCTCCAGCTGAAGCTTCGCCAGATGGGCGGGCATTGACTTTGTCCCATTTTTCCCAGGCGTGTTACCATTTGTAGGCTTTGCTCCGTTGCTGCTGGGCTTGTGTTCAGTCTTCTCGTTGACGTCATGTATAAACTTGGCTTTTGTCCGGACGCGACGCGACGAGTCATCCTCGACGGTTTCGCCGCGCTCGATTGCTGCCTCGATTTCGCGAATTCTAGCCTTCTCTTTCAGTTGCGCTTTGCGCACTGCTTCCGCATTGAGCCGGCGATTCTCCTTGTTCCGCTCGGCGAGACGATCCTGCTCAGTATGTTGCTTCGTGGTCGTTGGTTTAGCGGGCGCGAGACTTGTCCTAAAGGCCAGTCGCTGTGCACCCATGTTGTCGAGCTGCTCTTGCAGAGCATCCGCTTTCTCGTCGTCGCCTCTCTGCCGCGCCTCCTCCAGTTTTTGTGCAACGCGTTGACGCTCCGCAGGATCGAACCGGCGTTTCATCTCCGCTCTACGGTCCAGCCGCTGTTTGATCTCTTCATTTGTCCACTTGTGGTTGAGAAGACTGTTGATGTCGTCAACCTTGTCAGACAAGAATGCTTTCGTAGGAAGGGTGACACCCTCGTTCTGACAGGTAACTGTGTACCGCTGCAACTCAGCATCCGTGAACTTGCCACTGGATGCAGCAATGAACGGGAACTCCTTGATGGCTTTGCCATGGGCTGCACGGACATATTGGTCTGTGATGAAGGAACCGCCGGGGCCGTTGATGGCATATGGCCGGCTCGTGGTGAAGCCTTTAATCAGGGCCATGCGATATTGCTCAATGCCGGTCTCAGGGTGAGGTCCGACTGAAAGGCGGATATAACAGCCAGTGATGGCGTCCTCGAAGCCAGGTGTATGGCATACTTGTGAGAATTCATTCCTGCCCACTCGTACTCGATCAAAGTCCCGCAGGTCGGGGGGCGGAACGTCACGCGAGGCCTCTGGCTCAGGCGACCGGCTGCCTCGCGCAAAATCGTCGTCGCTCGCATCTCGGTCTGGTGATCGCGATCCTCTCCGCGGGGAGTATGAGCTTCGTCGTCTTTCTTGGGTCTCCTTGCGCTTCTGCTTTTCTAATCGTGCCCGACGTAATGTGTCCATTGCAGTCTCGCCCTTCGTAACCCGTTGCCTTGTAATTGTCTTTCGGTCATCCTCGTCCTCAAGCTCTGCTGTATCAGCGCTCCTCTTCTTCAGCTTTTGTGACTGCTTGCGTTCCTCATTCTCGACCATTTGTCGAAGCAATCGGTTCTGGCGTTGACGATCAATCTCCATCATGCGATCAGCAAGGATCTGTTCGCGCTCGAGTTCTGGCAAGGCCTCGATGCGCGCTTTCTCCGAGTGGCTGACGTATTTCCCATCGACCGGATACTTCTCATCCTCGCCAGTAGCTACGGTCGGGGCAGCGCGAGATCGAGGAGGAGGTTCCTCATCCGAGTCGGATTCGTCCATGGCTGCCGAGGCCAAAGAGTTGGGTGAGCCGGGCTCAGAGTAGCTAGAATTGATTGAGCATCTTGACCGAGATAGAATGCGGTCCCTCGATCGCCGAATGATAACTTACGCTTCGCCTTCATCCTCAGAGTCGTCTTGCCGTGATTTACGTTTTGTCCGCTTTGACGAGGCCGATTTCGAATCGCGACGGGGGGACTCAGACCGATCGCGGCTTTCGCTGATAGAGCCCTCATCTCCCGAATCGCCACCGGCGAGATCAAGGAGATCGTTATCGATGTCAGACATGTTGCTGTGACGTGACGTGGCGTGTGAAGAAGAGAAAGGAGATGAGACGTCAAGGTGGCCTGTGCGATTTGGGTCTGAGTGATTCGCCAATGGATCGAGAACGTGCTCTGACTCCAGAAGAGATACAGAACTGATCGCAGCGCGTTTACCAAGGGCAAGCACAGGACGTCGATGGAGGACGAGGAGAAAATACTCGTGACTTCTGATTTCACAGCTCACAGAAAGTAAGGAGCGATTCTGGGCAGGCGCGTTCCGGCGCAACTCCGGCATTCGGATAATCCACCACCCGGCGCATATTCTCGGCCGAATGAAATCCGAACATGGCATCGTCATAAACCCAACACTCGAACATTTATCAGCCCATTGGCGATAGTTTCCCAGGGGGGGCGAGACGAATTGCAGGATCAGAACCCAGCCGAAACCATGTCTTCGACACGCTGTATCGCGAGGTCTTTCAGACCTCTGTGCAGAAAGTCACATTCTAGACGCTGCCTATCGACCGCCAACCCACCCTCCACGGAGCAGGCTGCTCCCAAGAAGTTGAAACCTTTGACAAAGGAGCAACGGAATTATCTGTCGTCAGCTGTGCGTCCTACTCTCGTTCTCTCGACGGCTTCTTCCTGCGGCCTGATGAACAAAACAAGGAGTTTGACCAACTAACAGTGACGACAGCTCCGAGTCAACCAAGCAGGCGAACTAGCCGCCACCCTGATTTACACAGCTCAAACGCCTCCTATAGTAAACCGACACCCTCACCTTCGCCCTCTAATGTCACACATGTACGAACAGGAAGCCGCGCATCTGCGCACATTCAATTCGCTCCTCCACAAACATCGAGTGCGACCGACGGCACTCTACCCATTGTGGAGCATCATGGCGACAGGCTTGGGCTGGGGAACGGCGATCATGGGCCGCGAGGCAGCCATGGCGTGCACAGAAGCTGTAGAGACAGAGATTGGAAGCCACTACAATGCGCAAATACGGGAACTGCTGGAGATGATCACGACTTGGAAGCAAGAGGGATATGACGTGGGTAGCGAGCTGGAAGAGCTTGTCCAAACGCTCAGGAAGACACGGGACGACGAGTTGGAGCACCTCGATCATGCCGTTGAGCACGACGCTAAAAAGGCCGAGCCGCATTGGCTGCTGACCAACGTCATAAGAGCTGGTTGTCGAGGCGCCATTTGGGTGAGCGAGCGAGTGTGACACGATGGGGGCCGCCTTCCGCACAACACATGTGTACAGATGTACCAGTCCACCTTGTACCACTACATAATTCTTACGGGAATAACTCTACAATGGAGAGAAAACGTCGAGCATGTCTCTGTGTGTGGATGCTGTGTGCGAACCATGCCTTGTATGACCCAAACAACGCCGCGCCATGCCGCCGTGTAATGCCTCGCCAAACGAAGTGAAAAGGGGTGAAAGAATATCAGTCACTATTAAAGGTTAGTATCTTTTCTTTCTTGAAAGCAAGGAAACTCACTAGATAGCCAGGGGAGCGACGCCATCAACTTGGTAGCCCCAGTTGCCATTGGTCTCCTCAGTTGCCAACCAGTTGTAAGGAAACTGCACCAAGTGGCCCTGTGTCAAGTTCATCAGAGCTTCAGCCTCTGGACGCGTTGGCATGTCATCCAAGGTGAAACCACGTCGGCTGTTCTTGGTATTGGCTCGACGCCTATTTCTCACAGAGCCAACGCGGCCAAGGAGGTTTGAATTCGAGCCAGAGTCTCTCGAGGCGGGTTTCTCGAGTGTGGAAAAGGTGGTTCGACGCTCACGGGCCTTGTTACTGATTTGTGGCTCCAAGAACTTTGTCTGCCCATTCTCCATGACTGGGAACGGAACATCTCCCTGCGAATAGACTGGTGAAGATGCCTCCGGTCCGCATTGTTTCTCAATCGAGATGCCCGTATCAAGGACCGGGCCAGCCTTGCCATTCTCCAAGGGTGACTTCTCGTTCAGTGCGGCTGTCTCAGGGCCACTGGGCGTAATGATGTGTGGCATTTGGCCTTGAGCTTGATGCATCTCGGGATTGACGCCTGGGGCCTTCTCGGCAATCTTTCCGGCGATTTTGTGGACCTCGTTGTCTGCAGCCTGGACAATCGCATCAGGTCCAGGCGCACCAACGCCGACGGCCGCGGACGTCGGCCCCTGGTGGGCTGGGCTAACTTCACTGTTAACTTCGGCCCCCTCGCTCTTGGGTCTCCGTCCTTCCATCATGGCACGGAAATTCTTGCCATAATTCGTATATTCCGTGTATTCGGCCCAGTTGCTGACTTCAGAGTCTGGCATGCAGCGGAAGACCCGACGATACAGTGTCGTGTTGTTGACAGCCACGCGGTGCCATATGTCTTCCATAAACTCCGTGTCCAAGGGGTCGCGCATACAGTCCTTGTCAATGTGCGCCAGCTTAATGTCAGCTGCCATAGGGTGGAACACTCCGGTGATTGGGTGCCCAGTCGCTGGATCCGTGTGTACAGGCGGACCACCAATGTCAGTGTCATCAACAACTGGCAGGGAAGGAAGCAAAGCAGGTCGGGGCAGACCCAGCTGCTCGGTTGTGCGACGATTGAAAGGCGGCACAGGAGGCAATACTTCGCTACCGGCATCCGCTGGATCGAGGTACCGATTGTCAGATGTCTGCAAAGTCTGGTGCGCCTGTTTTGGCTGCTCGATGGAACCCTTGCCCTCAGTTACGATATTGTGAACGAGTACCTCGCGCCCGTTGATGATGACAGTGTCCCGGCCTTGATCCGCACCGGTCTTCTCAGCCGCCGCCCAGTTATCAGGCCCATGGCCTTCCACATCCATCTTGTGATGTACATCCTCAACGCGAGGATCGAAATCTGCAGCCCTTTCTGAAGAAAATTCAGATCCTTGGAGTGCTTCTGCTTGTTCCATATCAAGAGCATTATTGAAGCTTGGGGCACGCTGTGATAAGTGAGGGGGATGGCTGGAGGTTGGGTTGGTATCCTCTGCGTAGATTTCGTTCATTTCGGTTTCAAAGGCCTCCTTATCCATTTCATGCTGACGTTCCTGTGCAAGGATTTCGTCAACATCCAGTCCGAGGTGCTCCCTCATGAGGCGCAGGCGCAGTGTGTGAGCAAATCGTCCGACCTGATACGGCCGACCACCCATGGTTGACCACATCATATCCGTGTCCCTCACGATAGCAGCACATTCCGAGTCGCGATTACCCAGCATTGACCGCTCATTAATGTTGGCAGAGCCAATCAAGGCCACGCGATCATCGACAATGATAGTCTTGGCGTGAATATACAGCTGCTCTGTGACCATGGTTCCACTCGACATGATGCCCCACTGTCGGAGCGAGTAGAAGTTGATGTATTCCTCTGGATCGATGCCTTTGGCGCGCAGGCGCTCGAAGATGGAGTGCTCGCCACGGCATATACTGCGGTATTGGCACATGAGAATCAATCTCACACTGGTACCCTCCTGCTCATCGACGGTGTTCTGGAAGCCAGGCATTAGCGGAATGATGATTACGCATCGCCAGTCCTCGTCATTTTCGTGCGCCCGAATGATCCGCTCAACTAAAGCATCACCGATTCGGTTGGTGATGCGGGTGTTATAGATCTCAGTGCTTGTAATGAAGAATTGGTTCTCCATGTACACAAAATGCTCGGAGTCCTCAATCATCTTGATGTACGCCGTTTGAATACTGTGCTCCGTTTCTTCGATGCCGAGCGACCAGGTGGTGGCGGAGCGCAGAATCTGAACCTCGCACGTGCCAGTAAGGCCGAGTTCCTCGAGCTCTTCCATCTTGGCTTCGGGTGGTGGGAGCAGAAAGGGAAGCGGCCTGGTAGGTTTACGTCCACGTCTCAGGTAATCCCATCGCTGTACAAAGTGGCGGGTCAGATCACGAGCGGGCTGCCCAACCACCTGCATTGAGATATCATGCCAAGGCATCCTAGGAACAATGTGACGATCATACATTTCCTCATAAGGCTCGTTGAGCCTGTAGAAGTCCTGCACACGGGGATTCGAGTAGTCCTTGCCCGGATAGAGTTGACAATTGTCCGCGTCTCTCGGTTGATCAGTCGCCTCAAAGCCCGTGGGCTTGTCATCGGTGATGGGATGCTGAGGGCTGTCCCAGCGACCGAAGCATAGGTCTATACCGCCGACAAAAGCAACATCATGATCGACGATGCAGATCTTCTCATGATGAGCGAAAAAGAATTGGTTCTTCTTGAACTGATTTGGCGACCTCTGCACGAAAATGTTGGGGTGCAGATTGAGCAATGAGAACTTGGTATACTCCGAGTCGATGGGAATGGCGGCCTCGACATTTCTGTAGATGATAATGAATATTTTGACGCCTTCACGAGCCTTCTTCTGAAGGAGCCTGTCCAGACGCCACTTTTGACTGATGCACGCCGGGCGGCGCATGTAAAGCTCCGGGCTTAGCCACCAATCGTGGATGTAAATGACATCGCGAGCCATATTGATGGCTCTGGAGACATTCCACATGTAGTCGCGTCCATCAACCAACCACTGCGCGTGTACGTTCTGCCGCACAGGCGCGAAACTATCGAATCGCTTGTTCTGGTACCATATGGTCTGTCGGAGCATTTCATTGATGGAAAGCTCGAAATCTCGCATAACACCGGGGTTGCTTGCCCATAGGCGAACCTGGCGCTCCGAAGTCTTCAAGGTCAGCGTGTGGTGTGTGTCTGGGGGCGCCTCCCTCGTCAAATCCATGACCCTGGGCTTGGTTCCTCCAATAGATTTTAGCGCATTCCGCTTGGACATGATTCCAAATTTGTTGTCGACAAGATACACGTCGTAGATGTTCATGTTTTCGGGTGACTCGACGCAGACGATGTAGCTCTGTCGGACCAGGAACCATTTGCTGCTGTGTCGGTTGACTATCTTGGCTGGTGTAAGCACACGACGGAAATCCAATCCCTTCGATGACTGGATGTGGAGATATCCCTCCTTGCCATGGTAGCTTCCTTCGGCTGCGAGACGAACACCTAGAGCGGAAAGTTCCAGGAAGCGGCAAAGACGATTGCTGTCCGCCCGGAACATCAGCCAGCGGATTAGATTGGACAAGTACTCCTCCAGAATCCGCCTTTGCTTCTCGACGTAGCGCTGGCGAACAACAGCTGGCGGCAACCCATCTCGGCCTTCGGCATTCGACATCTCCCCTGGGTCTGTGATGCCTGTAGATCGCCTCCTCATACCCAATACATTGAGCCTCGATGGCCTGCGAGCATGGGCCGGCGTTGATGCTTCAGCATCACTGACTCCCAGTGCAGACCCTTCTTCAGGAATTGGAGTATTGGCAATGGTGTTTCCAGGAGTTGTATCCGTCGCGTCGCCGGGGTGTGCTTCGTCAAGGCTGCTGTCGTCCATGTCCTTTTTTCCACGTGCCGAACGCATGTAGGGGAAGGCAGCCCAAGGAAATTTGGGCTGCTTGAGGCGTTGCCCCGTCTCGATACGGCCCGGCTTGTATTTTTCGTTTCTTAATTTCCATTTGTAGCGGAAGTGGAGGTTGTAGAGGTCCGTTAGCGACCTGGTGATTGTCCAGTTCATGCGGCTTGGGCCGCTGCCATACTCCAACTCAAACTTGAAGTGCCAGTGCCTGTCGCTCCGATCTTCAGTCTCATCAGGGTAGCTGTCGACCACTCGAAGTTTGAGCTGCTCCAGAAGCACAGGGATGCGTTTGTTCCCATGTTCGTCACGTTGGATCATGCTCGCGAGCATCAGTGCTGCTGGTGCACCAGCACGCAATTCAGCCATCAGCTCGGCAGATTTATAGTAGTCGAATCGATCCTCCTTCTTTTGACGGAGTAGTTTGAGGGTGTTCTTCACTTGCTTCCACTTGTGTGCGCCAAAGGTGGAAGCTCGTTCAGAACCAAACAACGGGCGTCTACCGACGATGGCGTCCCCGTCTGACGCTCCACCGCCGCCTAGAGCGGTTGCTCTTCGAGAGTGGCCTCTTCTGCGCATTACGGCGAACGATGAGTCGAGCTCCTCGTTGTCGTCACTTGCTGGACGCCCAGCTTGGTCTGTCCAGGCTGGACGCTGCGAGCGCCACATGGACGGGCGTGCGCGGTAACGTGCCATTTCGTCGTCAGACATGCCACGATCGGCCACCGCGGCCGTGTCGGGCATGCTCGCCCTCCTTTTCAGGAGACGTTTTGACACTTGGAAGATGTCGGCGTCATGCCCCGGCTGGTTAGGCGTCGACGGCTCGCTTTTGTCCTCCTTTCTGCGTCGCATACGTCGCCTTTTCTTTTTCTTGGAACTTCCTGCATCGGGCACATTGAGCTCATCGGCGGTGAGCTCTGCATCAGCATCAGCATCATATGTCCCCTCTGCAAGCGACTCTGGGCGTCTTGGTGTTCGGGTCGCTAACGGTGAATTGGCGTGGGATTGTCCACCAAATTCGGGAGGAACAGTTGTCGGCGACTTTGGGTTATGCGTGCTCGTCGAGCCACCCGTCATCGCCTTAATCTTCGACATGAAGGAGCCACCCCTGGCTTTCCCTGGGCTTTCGGGGCCATCAAGAGAATCATGCCGGGAGTGCTGTGCAAGTTCTGGAATCTCCGGTCTCGCAAACTGCACACTGCGCCTCGACGCTGTGTCTGCGGCATGGTTATCGCTGGCGGCCCGGGTCGACATGTCGCTTCCTCTTCGCTCACCCACTGGCAGCGTCGGTGGCGCTAGAAGACTTTCAACTCCAGGCAAGTCACCAGGCGGAAGTTGCACCGTGTTGTGTGGTTGACCTCCATTCCAATAGTCTCTTGTTTCAGTCTGAGAAGCATCCAAGTTCGAGTTCGAGGGCTGTGCTTGGAGAATGGGAGCGGGTGGGAGTAGGGCATCAGTGCCTCCGGACGATTGCGCGGACTTCGAATTGATTTTGGACGCGTCTGAGGGCGACAATGCCGGCTTGACGGAAGAGGAAGTTTCGTGCCTCCTTTCGCCTGGCATCGTGTCGACAAAGTGTTTCGTACTCGTAGAGTTCTTCTCAACAGGTGGGCAGGTTGCGCAGAGGTGCTGGGAGTCGTAGAGGGTTCAGGCCTTGGCGACACAACATGCTGCAAGGGGGAATAGCAGAGCCCGACCAACTTCCAATACTCTGTCCGATTCGAATTAGGTTCTTGAGACAGTAGTTACTCGAGCGTGAACTGTCCGATTCAGAAGTCAACTGAACAATTGGTTGATTACCAAGGAAACGAGAAGGAAGCGAGCTGAGCAGCTGGTCCAAATGGCGGACCCGCAGAAAGGGAGATGCTGTTATTAGAACCCCTTGGCAATCTAAATGACGTCGAACGATACGTGCACGACGACGCGGTTCGTCAAAAGACGCCCAGATAGGAGGCCAGTCTGAACAATCCCAAAATCTACGTGGGCCAGTTCTCACTGTCGTGAAAAGTGAGGGGCCACCTGATGCCACCATCTCCCGACAGAGACGTCAGACGTTGGACGTTTACCTAAGGTAGTCCAAGGCCCTGTAGCGTGACACGTGAGGATTCCTGATGCGATCAGGGATCAGCAAGTGCGCCTCGCCGCGCCTGCTCCTCGGCCTGGTGCAGCCCGCTGTCCCCGCCATCTGCACGACTCACTCTATGGGAATCCGAGTTCTAATTGCCACGTGCGAGCGACATTACTAGCAGGTGCTTCCCAGACTACCGAGTTCTTAATGACCTACTACTTCACAGATCAATATGTTGTAAGGCTGGGCAAGACGTGTTCTGGATCCATGCTTCGAGGGCGAACGCCCCACACGGTATGTCCCTACAGCGAGGATCTGTAATGCTTACCCTAGGGTGCTCTATAATGAAAATCCAGTGGGTTCATAAGCCCAATGCCTATGGTAATGATTCTGTATTGTCGAGTGACACTATGGCACCTGCGACTCTGCTTGGTGTTGTACTGTATCCAGTTGTTCCGTCCCCGCCGTGAGCTTGTCCGGTTCGTTGATGGGCTGCCACGATACCTTACCTAGGTAGCAGAGTGTCGCGAGTCTATCTGACACAGCGTAGGTGCGTGATCAACCCCTCAGCCACCCTACCATCTCACCAGTCTCAGTGATAAAAACGATCCTTGCCAGACGTACGTATGTGGTGTCTATGTGATTGGCTACTCGCACCTGGTCAGGACCGCTAGTCCTCCCAATTATTGACCACAGGTCACGCATGCCAATTTAAGGCCGTTTCTTCCTGTCTTTAACAAGCGCCTCCTCGCCATTGGCAGACCGATATGCGCTTCAAGTGTATCTTAGAACATGGCGACCCCTGCCATGCATTCCGGCTAAATGCACACGCAGCAGACCCTGAGGCGTTTCCTGACCTTCTCCACAGAATTCTCGGCGAGCTGGTGGCAAACAAACATCTCAATTCTCAAGGGGGAATACCATCTCATTCTGCGCAAGTAATCATTCTCTCCTCTGTGGCATTTTGGCCAGCGAGCAGCGTTCCAGAATGCACTGACCTAGCGAAACTAAAATCATATTTGCGTATATGTAGGTACTCCTCCTGTGGTGATAAGATGCTAGTGTGCAGAGAACTGGGGGGAGTACAGTAGCGCTTGATGGTGATCTGCCGCAGACCCATCCCTGTCTCCTCTTTTCTCTGCTCTTTTTCGCCATCGTGACGTTGAATGGCCTCGTGCCTGCTACAGCATTACCGGTACAGTAGTGCCCGTGTCTGTACCTGCGGGAGGCTCCCGGCTACGCGAGCTTTGTCATTATCCCGCCCTGTCCACTCTCCGCCACGGCTGTTTTAAATACCCAGTAATAGAAGCTTCGTTATCTACAGCAACTGCATCCTTTTCATGCCCTCCCTCGCTCCACTTGACATCCGCGTAGTTTTGCATCATGGCATCTGAACGCCCTCTGTACTTGGGCTTCGACCTTTCGACCCAACAGCTCAAAGGTACGAGCTCCGAGCATCGGAACACTCACTCGACACATGGCGATACTGACGTTGTAAAGCTATTGTGGTGGACTCTGACCTCAAGACCGTCGCTCAGGCCAAGGTTGACTTTGATGCTGACTTCAAGGCCACATATCATGTCACCCATGGCGTCCACCACAAAGAGTCAACGGGCGAGGTGTACGCGCCTGTTGCAATGTGGGTGGAATCTCTGGATCTCGTCCTCACCCGCTTGAAGGACACCATGCCCGTGCCGATGAGCCGCATTCGTGGCGTCTCGGGCAGTGGTCAACAGCACGGAAGTGTGTACTGGAACGAGCACGCACAAAAGGTCCTGGGCAACCTCAATGCCGGCGAAGCTTTGGTGGGACAGATCAAGAGCGCTTTGGCGAATGAATGGAGCCCGAACTGGCAGGATCAGAGCACGCAAAACGAATGCGACGCCTTTGATGCGGAACTAGGGGGCCGAGAGGCTCTAGCCGAGGTCACAGGAAGCGGCGCACACCACGTAGGTTATTCCGGAAAGTTCAAGGTGATCGATGAATTGACCAGAGCTTCAGCGCTTCACAGGACCCCAGATTATGCGCCAGCGCAGGGTCAACCCGGACATGTACAACGTGTCAGCACGCATCTCACTCATCTCCTCGTTCTTAGCATCGCTTGTCCTGGGCGACATTGCCCCCTTGGATATCAGCGACGTCTGCGGCATGAACTTATGGAACATGAAGACGCAGACATGGTCTGATGGTCTCCTAAAGCTCACCGCCGGGTCCCCTGAGGACGCAGAGATCCTCAAGAAGAAACTTGGCGAGCCGAGGCACGACGGAGGCGCCAGCTTTGGCACCATCAGCAACTATTTCGTCGAGAAGTACGGTTTCTCCAGAGACTGTGAGGTTGTCAGTTTTACGGGTGATAACCCGGCCACCATCCTCGCCCTGCCTCTCCGGCCACTTGACGCGATTGTTTCATTGGGAACGTCTACCACTTTCCTCATGAATACCCCCAAGTACAGGCCCGATGGCTCGTACCACTTCTTCAATCACCCGACCACCAAAGGCCACTACATGTTCATGCTCTGCTACAAGAATGGTGGACTGGCGCGGGAGAAAATTCGCGATCAACTCCCCAAGCCAGAGAACGGCCCGACAGGGTGGGAGAACTTTAACGAGGCGGCCCTCCAGACGCCACCGCTTGGCGTGCAGGACAATGACGACAGGGCCAAGCTTGGCCTCTACTTCTACCTGCGCGAGACAGTGCCCAATATCCGAGCAGGCAGCTTCAGATTCACAGCTGAGCAGGATGGCTCAGATCTGCGACGTGAAGAGGCCGGCTTCGATGCCAAGACAGATGCGAGAATCATTGTGGAGAGCCAAGCGCTGTCCATGCGTCTCCGGTCACAAAATCTCGTTCACGCGCCAGACGCAGAAGGAAAGCTTCCTGCACAACCGAGGAGAATCTACCTCGTTGGCGGCGGCTCGCTCAACCCAGCCATTGCCGAAATCATGGGTTCGGTCCTGGGAGGCTGTGAGGGCGTATACAAGCTTGACGTGGGCGGCTCGGCCTGTGCCTTGGGCGGTGCTTACAAGGCCCTGTGGGTATTGGAGCGCAAGGAGGGCGAGACCTTTGACGAGTTGATTGGCAAGCGCTGGAAAGAAGAGGGCGCCATTGAGAAGGTCGACGTAGGGTTCAGAGATGGTGTTTATCAGCAGTACGGGAACATTCTCGGTGCATTCGAGGAGATGGAAAAGAGACTGCTGGCGGAAGAGAAGCAGTGAGCCCTTGGGTATCTTGAAATTAATGAACTCTATCGGACGTATTTGCTCATAAACCGCCTGTGGAAGTCTGATCGAATCATATCCTGGGCACGATTAGCTTGACGGTTCTGGCAAGAGCGATAATTGCGCAACTCACGTTGACAAACTCCTTCTTCCCCTTGTTGTCCGTCCCTCTCGCCTGATTCTTGAAGACCACGTCGTCATCCCATCGTCTCTTCATTGTGAAGTCTTGCTTGTTCAAAAGTGGGTTCCCCATGGCAATATCTCGCTCGCGCTCTTCCTGCTCGGCTTTCGCCCTCTCGGCCTCCTCGCGTTGCTTCTTCTCCCGGCGCTCCCGGCGGACTCGTTCTAGCTCACGCTGTAATTCCGCGTCTTCGTCCTCCGAGTCCGAGTCCGAGTCTGAACCAGAGGCTTCATGCGAGTCAGAGTCATCTGCGTCGATTTCTCTGGTCTCTTCTAATATTCTTCTCCTCTTTGCTTCAAAATCTTCTTCTTCTCCACCATTGTCATTGTGCGTCGATGAATGTCGGCGTTTCACAGCATGTCCGGCTGCAGAGCTGGTGCTGTCTCCATCCTCGTGCTCCGGCTCGGGAAGCGCCCCTCCATTCTTCTTCGCAAAATGCGCAGCTTCGGCGGCCAAGAGCTCAGCCGCGAGGTCACTCGTAGGCGTGCCATCGTCATCGAGGCCCTGAGCAGCATGGCGATACTTGAGCGTCGTGTGCGCCGGGAGGTTGCGCGTGTGGTAGGCTGGGCCGCGTAGGGCTTCTTTACCCTTGGCAGGATCGAACGTGGGTCTGTGCGCTGTCGTCATCGTGAAGTTGCCTCGTATATGAGTATGTTGTGGTGATGGTGAGTTGACTGATGTCCTTGCCTGGCGCTCTGAATTCACGTCAACGCCAGCCCTCACCGCCCGGCAAAATCAACCTTATCGAGCCGCCCCACTTGAAACTTCCAGATCAACTACCTTACGCTTCCCTTAACGCTATGCGTTCGAACACCCAATAGGCATATGCAGGATTAGCAAATGTCACAATGCCGCGAGATGCAGAACCGTCGCTCGCTGAGCGCACCTTTGTCACAAAAGCTCTATCGGAGGGCTTGCGAATAGATAATCGCAAATTCGACCAATGTCGGCCAGTGTCACTCTCTTTTGGCGATGAGTATGGGGTAGCCGATGTATCTTTTGGCGAGACGAGGTAAGCGTCCCATGACATAGACAATGTTTCAAGTATTGAACTCATTTAGGGTACTAGCCAGGACTTCAGCTGAAGTCACAGTGCCTTATGCTGATCGGCCATTTGATGGTGTATTCACTATCACGTCTGAGCTCTCCCCCATGGTCGCCCCATCAATTGAGCCAAACCGACCTACTGAGACCGAGGTTCTTCTGTCTCGCCTCCTGGAGAAGACTGTCCGTCGCTCTGGCGCCTTGGATACGGAGTCGCTCTGCCTCGTTGCTGGGCAGAAGTGCTGGAGCGTACGTGTCGACCTTCATGTCCTGAATCACGATGGAAACATTTTGGACGCGGCATGCCTGGCTGTGATTGCCAGCTTGCGGCACTTCAAACGACCAGAAACGACACTGGATGGCGAGGTGCTAACGGTCTACACGCCTGCCGAGCGTGAACCCGTGCCATTGTCATGGCTGCACTCGCCCTTTTGTGTCACATTCAGTTTCTACGGTGACGAGGGCGATACGGTCTTGATGGATTCGACCTGGCTGGAAGAACAGCTGCGTGTCAGTTCGTGTACATTCAGTTTAAATCGGCATGGCGAGATTTGCCAAGTATCGAAACTGGGCGGCTCAGCCGTCGATGCGCCTCTCTTCATTCAGTGCGCACAGGCAGCGCTGGGCAAAAGCAAGGAATACACGGACTTGCTAGAACGCAAGCTCGCCGAGGACGCAAAATCTAGGGATAAAGGAGGATTGATGGCCGAGTTAACAGCGGAGAATGATAGATGAAGCATCAAAGGTACCCTGCGCCCAAACGCCATACTTGCCACAACAGACGCGTGCACTCAAACGCCACCCATCGGTATCACCGCATCACAGGCGGTCGCGACTCTTTATTCCATTGAACTCTCGTCCTCACCCACTCTATTGCCTCTTTGACGCCATCCCCTGTCAGGGCACTCATGCTGAGAACCCTCGAGTCACGGATGCTGCCGCCCTTCTCCCCCTCCATGACCTTTTTCACAAGGCCCTCCTTGATCCGTATTGTTTCCACGCAGTCTTCCCTGTCTTGCTTGTTCGCCAATATAAGTACCGGCACACCCTCGGTATCAGAGTGCTGCAGGACATCCTCCAAGACAGCCCTGCATTCGTCCAGTCGTCCCTCGCCACTGTCCAGATTACCGTCGCCCACATCGGTCGAGTCGATTATGAAGACGATCGCGTGACAACTCGAATAGTAGCTCTGCCAGAGGTTGCGCAAGGACATCTGTCCGCCCACATCCCACAGCTTCAGGTACATGTCCGGCAACGTGATGGTGGACACATTTTGGCCGACAGTGGGAACGGTACGTAGATTTGGAGGAGGCGCGCCGGGCCCGCGGAAGAGCGATTTGACTTGTTCAAGAAATGTGGTCTTGCCGGCGTTGTCGAGGCCGAGGAGGATGACGGAGTATTCTAGACCTCGTTAGAGGACGCATTTCGATTGCAGATGGTGGGCTATTATCACCGTGTTTGCTGGTTGCGTAGAGGTATAGACCTTTTGCGAGGTGGTACATGGCGGCTACATCAAGCAAGGACAGCGAAAGGAAGGAATAGCCGCTGGGATTGGTCGCGATAATTGAATGAATAATGATGCGGCGCGAAAAGGCTGACAGATGAGGTAGCTGGTAGCCGAGCCGTGTTTGGTTGATGTGCTAGCTGTCAAGATCCACCTAATAAGAATACATGCGCTTCGAGCTAAATCTTCATGCGCGCAGACAGTTCTTTACCGATATGAGAAGGAACATGGCAATGCCTATCTGCGTCAATCTCTCTATGACTTGATCTGGCGGCTTTTGTCCCGTTCATATCGCAGCTACTACAGTGAGCTTGCGGCGTGGAACCTGAGAGACAGCTCACACCCCAGCAAAAGGTACTCAGGTAGACGAACGAACTACCTTACCTTCCTCGGGGGTCATGTTCCTTGAATTTTAACCCAAAATAATGAAAGAAATTACTAGCAGTTTGCACGCGAAACTTCTGGACGCCTTGACAAGCGCTACGGCAGGACACGCACTTGTTGATCAGTTCGAAGCTGGCCGTATCTGGGCTCAAAGTTGCATGGCTCAGGTTCTTGGCAGGCTGCAAAGTCACCCTAAGGATCAGCGCAGGGTACTCGAAAGCGACACAGTGCACTAGCCAGCGGGTCCGGTCATTGAGCCCAATGACGGAAGCCTAGGAGGAACCTTCCATCTATGGAGCTGCAATATCAACCCCGACACGACGCAACTGGTAGGGGCCTCTTAAGGACAACACTCGCTCGCCACCGTACATGACTCGCCCTTGACCACGCGACAGACGGATCCTCGAGAGCTGCGAACCCAGGAACTGCGCCGGAAGAGACTTTGAAAATCAAGCTCTTCAGACTCAATTATTCGATCTTAACCTGGCGCTCGGCAAGCTCCCTCCCAACCCATGATCGCATCGCTTGCGGCGTGAGGCTCCGAGAGCTCAGCGAGTTATCGCCAAGCCATCTCCTACACTCATCATCAGACCGATCGGCGGTCGCGCGAGACTCGAAGAAAAGGCAATCATGTTGGATCCAAGTGATCTCGTCGAAATCAGCGAGCAATTGCTTCGTGCGTATCCCACTTCCACAGCCAGATCAATCCATTAACAACGACTAGGACGCGCGAGCGACGACGAAGATGCCGATCCTGAAGGTGCGTTGGAGACCGACATCTACAGCATATGGTGTAACTAACAGCGCAACAGAGGGCGACTCTGCCCAGAAGGAGCTCTTCGCGGCATGGGCGCTGTTCATCTCCATAATGCTCCTCATCGTCGCCTTCTTCACGAGCTACCTCCTCCAGCAGAAGAAGGTTACCGCTATCCATGAAACGGTCATCTCCATTTTTGCAGGTGAGCTACACTCCATTACTATGGCTGGCCCCATCACTTACAATCGCAGGTATGACTGTAGGCCTTATACTCGTTATCACACCGGGCGACTCGATTCGAAACCTCATCAGCTTCGACTACCAGATCTTCTTCAATCTGCTCCTCCCTCCCATTATCCTCGCTTGCGGCTATGAACTCCACCAGGCCAATTTTTTCCGCAACTTTGGCATAATTGTCACCTTTGCCTTTGCAGGCACATTCCTCTCAGCCGTTGTTATTGGCCTGATCCTGTGGCTCTTTGCCCTGCTCCCAGGCAGCATAGACATGAGCTTCGTGGACGCCATCTCAGTCGGCGCAACACTTTCTGCCACGGACCCTGTCACCATTTTGGCAATCTTCAACACGTACAAGGTCGACCCCAAGCTCTACACCATTATCTTCGGCGAGTCTATTCTCAACGATGCTATCGCTATCGTCATCTTTGAGACTGCGCAAAAATACAAAAAGGGCGATGCGGACAGCTATGGCATGCTTTCCTTCTTCGAAGGTATCGGCATCTTCTTAATCGTTTTCTTTGGCTCGCTTCTGATCGGCGTGATCGTTGGTGTCGGAACGGCGTTGCTGCTCAAGTTCACCTACGTCCGCCGTTTCCCGCAGATCGAGTCTTGCCTGATCGTCCTCATCGCCTATGCAACATATTTCTTCTCCCATGGGTTGCACATGTCTGGCATCGTATCGCTGCTCTTCTGCGGTATTACACTCAAGCACTACGCGTACTTCAACATGTCCCGTAGGACACAGCTCACGACAAAATTCATCTTTCAGGTCATGTCACAGCTGTCGGAGAACTTCATCTTCATCTACCTTGGGCTAGCCTTGTTTACGGATAGCGCTCTGTCCTTCCAGCCACCGCTCATTATCGTTACGGTCTGCGCTGTGTGCGCAGCTCGTTGGGTCGCTGTGTTCCCTCTTTCCAAAGCCATCAACTGGACAATCAAGTATCGTGCCAGACGACGTGGGCAAGAGGTTGACGACGAATTGCCGTACAACTACCAGGCCATGCTTTTCTGGGCAGGGCTTCGTGGTGCTGTGGGCGTGGCGTTGGCTGCCCTCCTCACGGGCGACAACTCGTATGCCCTGCGCGCAACGGTTTTAGTTGTTGTCGTCTTGACGGTCATCATCTTTGGTGGAACCACCGCTCGTATGCTCGAAATTCTTGGCATCAGAACAGGTGTCGTCGAAGAGATTGACTCCGACGACGAGTTCGATATTGAAAACTTCGGCGGCGGTGTGCACACCAAACGTTCGGGCGGAATTGGATATACACCTCGCCGCAACGGTTCCACCGTTCCACTGGGCTCCCTGGATCCTACGAGCGGCGAAGCGGCCTACGTCTCCGGGGCCAACTCGCCAGCGGCACGTACAGCGTCTAATCCTCTGAGCAGGAAGAACTCTGTGCGCGACTTTGAGCGTACTGATCTGCTCGGTCGGCCCGGCGGCGCCTCGCACGATGGCGCACACGACGATGAGGTCTTTGGCTCCGATATCGATACTTCTGATCTGCCTCCCCCAGCACGTCGCTCGCCCCTACCGCCGCGGAACACAGACTCTGCTTTCATGTCCCCTGAGCCCTCGACGACATCGGCAGCGCCTAGTATTACTGCGACAGGCGCGATACGCCAGCTGTGGCAAGCTGAAGACCCCGCGGGTCTTTTGCGACAGCTGGATGAGGATTACATTAAGCCCAAGCTACTCTTGCATGGAGATAAGAGCCAGCATGGCGGGCCAAGTTAACTCGTCCCTATAGTGGGAAGGGAAAGGCTTATTGCAAAGATAAACATGATGTCATCATCTGTACTAGACGGCGTTTTTAGGAATTTGATTCTTCGTTTTGGTCCCGGACGAGCACGTATCCGGTGAGGAATTTATTAACATGTACATAATGCCATCTGCCAGCTGTGCATCCTCGTAGTAACTGCAGCGTCAGGGACACAGCACGACAACGACTTCACTTCGTCTACTGTGTTGCCGGTGTGGCGTTTTCGCTAGCCTGTCTTGCTACAGCTGGTGGCTGCTGTTTCTGGGCAGCCTGCTGCTGCTGATGCTGCTGAGCCTGCGCTGCTTGCTGTTGTTGTTGCTGGTGCTGGGCCGCTTGAACCTGCTGCTGCTGCTGCTGTTTCTGGGCCGCTTGAGCCTGCTGTTGCTGCCGCAGAAGCTGCGCGTACTGGTGTGGACTCGTGGTCGCTGCAATGTTGCCCGCTGCAATGCCACCCTGAGCCTGATTGCCTTGCACACCGCTCGAGACACCCGCCGCGGAGGACATGGCAGATTGTCTCTGCTGGTGTTGAAATGCCTTGAGCATGTGGTCCATGGCCAGTTGTCTGGCTTGCTCAGGCTTTATGGCGGGATTTTTTTGGCGGATCTGTTGCTCCAGCTGCTGAATCTGCGCCTGGAACGGCGCCGGTAGAGTGCTTCCGCGCGGACCCGTGCCTGGCGAGGCAGCAAACAAGTTCTGCTGCCCGGGTTGAGGTGAAGCTTGCCCGTTTGCGTTGTTGGTGACTTGAGGAAAACCTGCCACCATGCCTGACTGATTGTTGCTCATGAAATTTTGGTAATTCATGCCTTGCATACCAGTAGTAACACCATTGACCATACCGTTGGCCATGTTCGGTGAAAGAGAATGCTGCGAATTGTGGGCAGAAGGAGGCCTTGGAGTGCCACTGTTGCCTTGCTGCTGTTGCATATGCTGCTGCTGTGCCTGAACAGCCTGCCTTTGCTGCTCCGACAATTGCCGAGCCCTCATGAGGACGCTGGGGTCGGTCTGCTGCTGTCCACCCTGCTGCTGATGCTGTTGACCTTGTGCCAAATGCTGTTGCTGGGTTTGGTGTTGCGTAGGCATGGCAACCCGCTGCTGTACCTGAATGCCCTGCATGTTCTGCATCTGAGGATGCTGAGCGCCGCCACTCATATGCGCTACTGGGGCATTGCCAACACCCTGCGTATTGGGCACCATACCATTGGGAGGCATTGGCATGGCCATGCGAGCTTGTGATTGTCTCCCGTTATTGAGGCCTGCTGGATGGGGAGGACGTGGTTGGCCATTCGGGCCAAGAGGAAGTTGCGGCTGCTGTTGCTGCTGAGGATGCTGACCGTTGGAACCTGGACGCGACCCAGGCGTGCCTGATGGCATCTGCCCGTGCGCCTGAACTTGTTGCGCTCGAGCTTGCATGGCGGCAGCCTGTACAGACGGTAGGTCAGAACTCTGGTTAAAAAGATGCGTGGATCGAGAGCTTACCCGTCGCGCAGCGTTGTTGTTGGTAGCAAACGTCGACAATTTCTCGGCCAGTTCCTGGTCCTTCCTCCAGCGTTGCAGACTGTACTCCTGAGGCGTCTTGCAGGCGCCCCGAATTGGTTGCTGCATCATTCCCGGTCTGTTCGCGGCATTCTGCTGCGCAGTCTGCGCGGCCTGGTCGCTCTTTTGCTTGGCCAACTCGCGTTTCTTTGCCATCTTCCGCATGGCATCAAGCAAGGTCAGATGCTTCTGATTTCGTCGTCGTTCAACGCGCATTGGCACTGTCGTACGTCGTCGCATAGGTTGCGGCTGGCCGCCATTTGCGGCTGCTGTCTGTTCTCTTGCAGCTTGTTGGTGGGCAATGACGCGCTGCGCAGCCTCAATTCTGCTCTGATATGCCTTGAAGTACAAAGTCTTCTGCATATCGGACGGAAGACCCTCTAACTGGATCCAACGCTCGAAGCACTCCCATGTCGTACGTCTCTCAGCTCCCGATGAGTAGAGAGACTTGCTCTCCAACATGCTGGAAATCAAGGGCCAGTTGTACGAGTAATCGCGGACAAGACTGCGAAGATGGTCATCCTCCGCCTGTGTCCACATAGATGGCGAACGGTGCTCGTAAAAGCACTGGTGTGGCATGAGGTCAGTTGGCGGTCGAAATTGATGGCCGGCGTGGATTCTATCACGAATGGGCTTCATTTCTGGCCGGAAGAGAGCAACCTCGTCCGTTGCAGGTGGTAGTTGAGCGTGTTCGGTCGGGGCTCTGACGAAAGGAGCATCAACCTCGTCATCAGAATCTTCATGGTGGTAGTCGTAGCGGCTCCGCTTGCGAGGCGGACCGTCGTTCATCAACCTCATCTGCCCTTCCACATACTTGCTCAATGGTAAGGCTGGCCGCCGCCAT
The DNA here is from genome assembly GCA_027569275.1 of Emericellopsis terricola. Lineage (NCBI taxonomy): Eukaryota > Fungi > Ascomycota > Sordariomycetes > Hypocreales > Bionectriaceae > Emericellopsis > Emericellopsis terricola. Next base: position 689,673 of record JAPDEU010000005.1, on the reverse strand, counting down.
CGCGCGTCAGGATCGAAATGTGGCGCCAGAGGATCATTCTGAGGAATTTTTAAAGGCGCACAATACATCGGCAGTTCTTCCAGGAGTTGATCCGCTGCTGCAGAGCGTCTGAGGCCGAAGACAACATCATCTTCTTCCAAGGCAAAGATAGCAGATGGTGCGACCGTCTCGGGGAAGACATCCACAAGTTCATCAACAACCTGCGGTGATGCTCCATTGTCATGAACCAGGTCAGGTGTGGCTGCCTCGAGCTCACCCATAGATACGTCCTCCGCTTGCGTCGCATCTTGAGAGGGTATTCGTGCATTGACCTGCATCAACTTCCTCTCTTCAGGACTCGCCAGATGCCATTCAGCACACGCTTGAGCGAAGTTGCGAGCAACGACCATCTTCCATTTCCGCTCCTCTCTGAAATCGGTGCGCATCCATTTCGCTTCTCGAATGACGACGTCCCACTGACTCACAGGTCGCGTGGGTTCAGGGGCACGTTTTGGCTGCCGCAACGTCCATTTATCGCTGCTTTGGAGGTGATACACACGGTGAAGAATCTTGCAAGCTTGATGATCCTGAATCGTCATGAGCGATTCGCTCGTAGAAAATGTCTTGTTGGCGTGATAGAGCATTTTCTCGAGAGGCTGCATCCATTGCGACCCACGCGCAAACCCCTGTATGAACAAGGGCATGTAATAATCATCGACCGGCTGGCCGGACTCTTTGGTACCCACGGCCATTTCACTCTCGTCTATCCTCTGTGGTTGCTTGCCGAAAAGCACAGCTGACACTTGTCCCTTGGGCCTATCCTTGCGCATTGACGAGATGCGACGGCCCCTTGGTGTCGGCGACTGCGACATGGATGTCAGGGGTGTCAATTGGTGTTCTCGATTATCTGTGTGGCGATTCACGCTGCTATCCTGCCCTGGAAGACTGCTGACAACCTCATCGGCTGAACTTGGGCGGATTGCTTTGTCAGTCGCCTGAGGCAAGCCAGGCTCCGCCGCCAATCGTTCGGTGGCCGCTGATGCACCAGGTTGCGCAGTTGGTGCCGCTACTGGTTGCCGACTCGTATCTTTGGTATCGAGAAACTCACCGCGATCTGATTGTGACACAGAATCGGGTTTCGCACCCTGGGACTCTGACGGTACGTCAACCTCCATGCGGTCGATTGAAGCATCGCGACTGTCCGGAATCTCCAATGATTTTGTTACGTCCACGCTCTTTTGCCCATGTCCGGATTTGGGGGAAGACGTCCTCGGTTCGATAGCGGTTGTCGCATCATGACTCGCCGCACCAACCACTTTGCTAGTGAGAGAGTCTTGCCTGGGCTCATTTGCAGCCTCATTCCCAGTAGCAGCTTCAGTTTTCAGTGCTGTCTCTTTTGCTTCCCTTGATTGAAGAGATTCACGTAGCAACTGATCCTCGGGAGATTCTGTCACTTCGTCAGGCCCCGTTATGGTCGATTCCGACACTTTGACGTGTTCGACTGTCACTGTTACAGCAGGAGCACTTGGCGGTGATTGCACATCCTGGGCCCGTGCGCTCACGTTTTCTTTCCTCGCCACAGCATCCTCAACAGGGGGCGGCTCTTGATCCGGGCCGGTGTCGGTTGAGACGTCATGGGCGGCTGGTGTGGTCGCACTAGGAGCGATGGATTCAGGCGACAAGGGCGCTTCGGGAGCTCGTGTATGAGCTGCAGGTGTCTCACTAGGCTTTATGGGTGGTGCTTGAGCTTGCGGCTGGACAAGATGCTGCGGAACTACAGCAGGTTGCGAAGGTGGCCCGGGCTTCTGAGGTGCAGTTGGCCTCGTCGTGTCTGTAGGAGCGCCTTTGGTTGTAGGTGGAAAGCTCACTTGCGGAGGGCGTCGTCCAGATGTTGCATCAATCGGTGTCGCAGATCTCTCACCCTTTGTTGGGTTGAGAGCTGCTGGCGAAGGCGACACCCCATTGGAAGCCGCCTTGGGTTCAACACTGATTGGTCTCGCAATCGCATTTGCTGCTGGCGTTGGTGGCGCTGGCGCTATCGGTCGCGGGGCATGGACAGGGATGGACTCTTTCGCGGCAATCTTTTTCGGTGGCTGAGGCCGTGGAACCGGGTGCTGTATGGTTGTTGCATTGGCCGTGCCGGTCTGTGGAGGAGCGCTCGAAGCGATGGGCTGAGGTGGAGGCTTCTTGTAGGATTGTTGCGCTGGTACAGGAGGCGTTGCAGGTTTCTGGGCAACGTGGGCTGGGCCTGTTGAGGGTGGTCGAGGGACGATGGGGGCGGCAGCGGCAGCTCGAGGCGTTGGAAGTTTCGCATCGGATGGTCTCTGGCCCGTGGGCGATATCCTTTGTGCTGGGGGAGGAGGGGTCGGTGTCGCTGTTACTGTCGAAGCGGTGCCAGGAGATACTTTGCGATGCGACCCGCGATTTGTCTGTGGTGAGGCATGGCGCTTGTGTTCTGTCGCTGGGATGGGGAGTGTCGTTATTGGCGCATGGAATCCAAGCAGATTAAGCGATCGAGTCAAAATGTCGAAATGAAGTTGGTGTCGCGCTGGGATGCTCGACTCGTCAAACTTCTTCGCGCTACATAGTCATTGTCAGTCGCTTTATGAAGCTTCGACAACCCTAGCAAACCGGAGTCACAGCGCAACAGTAGTGCGCAATAAAAGCCAAGACGTACGGTGATATTTGATTGTGTTCGAGGAACGCCGCTTCCGCCGGTGTCGACGCAGCCACGTCGTTGTTTGTCGCGAGGACACCATCGTGTGGAGGCCCACCAGCCGTGCCGGTCGCGACCGCGTACAGCTCGCGAAGCTTCCTTTTGCGAGTGGTTACAATTGCACTGCAGGGTGTCAGTGAAATGTATATGGTACCAAACAATGCAGAAAATTCTGGCGCTTCGAATGCACCAAATTTCATGCTTGTTGAGGCAAAGTTGCGGTCGCGTACTTGTTGTAGTCCCTCTTGCTTTGGAGGAGGTTCGATAGGTCCTTGTGGCCAACCTCACTCATAGCATCGGCGGCGGCGACATCCGTTTACGATCAAACGGATGGGCCAGGCAATTCGAAGAGCCTATTCGACTCGCTAGGTTCGGTCGCAATCGATGGAATATTGTGTGTTGGGGATGCGTTTGATGATTTTTCGGTTATTCCGTCGCTGCGTCGGTCGCCAGAGGCCAAGGAGACTGTTCCAAAGGGGGTGTGCCAGCGATACAGTTGGTTTGGTGACAGAATCCAATGGGAACAAATTTTCGGGGCGTCTGGCATTTGCAGGCTTTGGGGGACTCCGCCCCTAATACCTAGCTCAGTGATTTTTGGAAGGCGTGAGGAGACATTGGCGATCCCTCAACGCTAACCTGTATACAGCTATATGGTGGTGAAAATTTGGCTGGCCGCACGGCTGATCCATCGGAAGGTGGTGCCAAGTTTATGTGCCCTTGCGGAAGCGGCGGTCGGGCAGATGCCACGAACCTGGGAAATGCGTACCAAACTCTATTCCTTTGCATGCCTGGAAGGTGTGCGTGTCGTCGAGTCAGTTACGAGGCCTGTGTGACGAGCCCGAGGAGGCTGATATACTGATCTAATGTTGCGCAGGGCTTTTTTATCTTAAAGCTCAACTGTGATCACTTTAATGCCAGTTACTTCTTGAAAAGAAACGATGATCGACGGCTTACAGTGGCGTCTTAGAACATCAGCGTCGCTGCAATTATCAATGACGGCGTCCCAAGGATCAGCCCATGGCTTCCGCTTGAAGCTAGCGTTGGTGCGAAGATTGTAGCCTGGACGGGACGGGCAGGATGGGCGGTCTCGGGGTCAGTCGGCGCCAGTTAACTGGACATGGGCATGTCAAATGCTCTCTGCATGCCTAACCCAAGGGTCGTGTGACTGAGCACTTATTTTCTGGATTTATCATGATGAGGAAGGGTCGCAACCATCCTTACTTGAAGCTCTATGGTTCCACATATTTCGTGGTAGGGTCAACAAGGAAGCCGGATTTGGTCCTTCCTCGTTCATTACCTACCTAGCACTCCTGCATCGTATCTAGCCTATCGCTTCTGTTGTTAGATGTTGGCAGCGGCCTCGAGACCTCACCCATGAACGACACCATCTCTGGGGTTAGCTCGAAACGGTGCTGCTTCCTTCTTTTTAAGCTGCTTTAATAGATCGTTGATAATGGTCAGCATTTATTCAAACACCCAATGCATGTACTGTAGACTCCCTTCGGATCTTATCCACTCCTCCACTGGCCATATTCATAGGTAGCCACCGGCACATCTGAGCCACATTTTCGCCGCACCAGCCACACATGACATCTTTGCGTCGCGCAAACGCCATAAGCACTGGCTTTCCATCCTGTATATCCGCTTCCATTTACACACCGATACCATGTCCGAACCCCTGAAACCAAGAATCGCAATATCACTTGGATCATCCAGGCCCGCGCCGGCATCCAAATCCCGCGCGCAGCCGCCTTCCGCGCTCGGGAAACGCTCCCATGCCGCAACATTCGGCCACGACTCGGACTCGGAAGACGATGCGCCCCCCAAGCAAGAGTCCATCACTGGCTTTGGCGCGGACGGCGCAGAATCGGGACATCAACAAAAGAAACCCGAGAAAAAGGAGGAGTACATCATCCCGCGACTGGAGAATACCTGGAAAGGCGGCAAGCGGCAACGGAGCAGGCTACCAGGCCAACACAACGAGCATCATGAGAAAGTTAAACCCGAGCGACAAGAGGAGCCGGCTATCAAATGGGGTCTGACGGTGAAAGACAAGACGGAATCGGCAACGGAAGAGCGTCCAGGCGAGGGCGTGAAGGACGAGCCGAGCGTCCCCATAAAGGAGGAAGAGGAGGAGGCAGAGACGCCTCTGACCGACGACCAACGTGCCCTAAACGCCCTGATGGGCGTCGATGAAAAGCGCAAAGACCACATCATTCCGACAGAGACAGACGCGTACAGAAAAGCACTCGACGCCGTTGGCGAGACTATGACACAGGACGACTACGATGCCTTACCCGAGGACTTTGATGCCGGGCGTGCCATGCTCCTCGGCATGGGCTGGGATGGCAAGGAGCGCGGGACGGGAGTGAAGGAGGTCAAACGCAGACCGAAGCTCATGGGTCTCGGCGCCAAGAAGCTGGATGGAAAGGAAGATCTCGATGGTTGGGATCAGAAAGCCGGGAGGAGGGACAACCGGCCTCCAAGACTGAAGGATCATCGCAGAGAGGAAGAGCTGAGGAAGGAGGCGAGGCGGGGACGAGACTCGTACAAGAATGAGAGGGATCGTGAAAAGGAGAGCAACGGGGGCCGCCATGGGCACGACAGGAAAGCTCACGATCGAGACGCGGACAGGAGGCATCGCGATAGGCATAGTGACGACAGGCGACATCGCTCACGGCATTGATCACGGTGGAGAGATGGCCAACTCTGCTAGGGAACGGAAAATGGTATGTGAATGAATGGTCACAACGAAGACCTCCAGCAAACCGCATGCGCCGACGCTATGAAATGAATCGCACCCTATTCCGTCAAGACGTGGGACTCAAGTTGCGACAGGCGGCGCAACCGCCGTTCGTCCAACACCGTTCATCATTCTCTCCTGCTCCGGGGGGTTACCCGTCTCCATCTTGGCCAATTTCCTCCAACCAGCTGTGTTCTCCTTTGTTGCGCCGGCAGGCTGGGACTGCATTGCACACTGCGTCTTTGGCTTCTCATCCTTCTGCAGGCTCTTGGCTCGCTGGTGTCCCAAGGGTTTGCTTCGGCTGCCGTCGCGGCCCCAGGTGAACCCTTTTCTTCCGCCGGAGCGCCTGCTCTCGCGGGGCTCATCGTCCATAGGCGGGCGAAGCACGCTCTCAAGCGAATCGCCTTTGCGAAACGCCTTCAGTGCGCGTTTCGCAATGTCCATATCTTCGAATAGCACCCCCGTGTCGATAAGAACTCGGTCCAGATGGCCCGCCAGGCCTCTTTGGTTCTCCTCGTTCGTGATGGCCGCACAAAGATCTTTGTATAGATGGTACGCTTGCACGACGTCCTTTTCCATCTGTTTGCGCAACGGTGCGGGCAAGGCTTGGACCTCTCGCTGTCCTTGGATGATTCGCGCCCTCCGAATGAATTTGGAAGGCGACTTTGCTCGTTTCGCTTGCTGTGTAAGGCCCTTCAGAGTGTAACCCCAAGGGCCCACGATCGCAGCCACATTCTTGAGGACGAGGCCCATGGCACCCATGCCCATGCCCTTGATCATACCCGGGAGGCCACCGCTTCGGGCCCCACGGTAGGGAAGGCGAACAAGTCCTGTCCAACCGTCGTATACTCCATACACAAACTCTTTTCTTGCGGCTCGGAGACCGGATCGAATGCCCGTGATACGGATCGGCTTGCGCACAGTATCGTCGCCGTACAGGCGCGGCGCATTGTGGAAGCCTTGCGCCAGAGCCAGAGCAAGATCAACAGGTGCCATGGCCAGAGCTGTCGCTGTGAGCCCAACGCCGTGGGTGAAACTGTCAAGGAGTTCTCCGTGGAGTTCGTGCGTCGTGGCTGTTCCGGACTGCTGCAAAGTCCCGCCCATGTTGTCGCGCGAACCATCCAGCTGGGCTGCGATCAGCGAATCGTCTTTCTCTTGCTGCGCAGCGAGCCTCTTCGCCGCTCTCTTCCTGTCCTGACGCCTCTGGTAACGTTTCGATGTGCGGGCCAGCCTCACGGGGACGCTGCCCATGCCCTTGGCCGCCGTGCCAAATGTGTGTGTCAGGGACCCAGCTATACCGGTGACAGGCTCGCCTGGGCCCTCGAAATCGTTCCACTCTTGATGCCGTAAGAGTCGCAAGTTCTTCCACTTGATGAAACCGGCGTCAACAAGCATGTCGGCTGCCAAGGGCGATAGCTTGACGTGCGTTCTCTTGGGTTGCCAGACAGCAATTCTGTCTCTGAAGATGGAGCATCGCATAGTGTTCGGTCCTCTAAGATTCAAGTGCTTGTGAAAGGCGTGAACGGCATTTTGTGCACCGTCGCCTTCTGCCGCAATGTCTTGTGCGATTTTCTCCGCAGCCGTCCGTGCCTCATCAGTGAGACAGAATTTGATGCCGTCCGCCAGAGTATCCGCGGTCAAGTTCTTGTACGGCACTGGCTCGGGTCCAACCTTTGCATTGGAGACCATGGCCCCCCAAAAATGCTGATCGCCAAAGAAGGGCACGACCATGGTGGGTTTGCCCAGCTTCAGGGCAATAGCCGTCGTGCCAGCACCTCCATGAATGACGCACGCTTTGACCTTGGGAAATAGCCAATCGTGCGGAGTGTTCTCCAACATGAAGACGTTGTCAGGGGTATTTCCGCTGCCGAGGCCACCCCAGCCGCGGGACACGAGTGCGCGAACACCTGCCTTTTCAACTGCCTCAAAAATCATTTGCGTAAACCTCTCCGCGTCGTCGACGACGATAGAACCGAAGCCAATGTAGATTGGTGGCTCGCCGGCGGCAAGAAACTCCTCCAAATCTCTTGGGGGTTTGAAACTCGAGGCAAGATCCAGGTACACGAAGCCGGAGATGTCGACGTGCTCTCCCCAGTCACGAGGCTTGGGCACTAGCCCGGGTGACCACATGTATGTGAAGGGGACGTGGAGACGGTAGGTGGTTCCAGGCGCCCACAGAGTCGAGACCGGGTCCAGAGACAGTGTCTTGACCCGGAACTCATTGATCAGATCGCCGAGTCCTTGCCAGACCATCATTTCCACCATGGGATAGGAGATGAAGTTGGTGTATCCTGGGTCTACATTGCTCTTCTTGATGCTTGCGAGCGGGTGCGGAAAAGCCTGCGTCGGCGTATAGGGAAACGTGAACATGAGATGCAAGGGGATCCCCAAGGCTTCGGCGCAATGGACATGTGCAAAGGAGGGCGGGTTTGCGATGATGGCATCTGCGACGAATGGATCGCGTGCGCCCATCATTTTGAGGTTCTGCTTGTCCTTTTCGTCGTCCGTGGCGTTGACACAAGCGCGCCAGAACCCGTCAAACATCTCGGCCATGGCGGCCCTTCGTTTACCGATATCGCCGGCACGCACTGTCGCGAGAGTTGGGATCATGCCCGGATTTTTCACCATGAACGCCATGAGCTCGGAGGGATCACCACCCACGGAGAAGAACTCGAGGCCAGAGTCGCGTTCGACGTATTCTCGGAAGGCAGGGTGCGTCGCGAGACGCACGCGGTGGCCATATTCCTCCTTCAACACCTTGCCGATCTTGAGAAACGGCTGCACGTCTCCTCGGGAACCAATCACCATGATGACAATGTTCAGTCGCGGCCTGGGGTCAATGTCTCCAGTCGAGAAGCTCGATGCTGGGGAGAGGCGTGTGTCGGTGGATCTGACTCGAGAGGGAAGAGACTCGCCGTCCCTGGGCGACTTCATCTTGGTGATGGCTGCGCCTAGAGCTTTGGCGATGTAGCCGGTGCCGGCGGTCTCATTGACTGTGATTCTCAACCGACCGTCTTTCTTGACCTTGCCTTTGCTCTGATAGTTCTGGTTGCCCACGAGAAACTTCCTGTAGCGGTCGTCCTCATCGGCTCTCGTGGGCAGTTTGTCCGTTCTGCTGTCGGCGCGAGTGCGACCGTTTTCGCAGGCTCTTCGCTCGGCGCGTGTGGTCCCTGTGACAATATCCTCGTCTTCGTCGTCCGACGATGAGCTTGACACGTACTCCTCGTCTGTGCGTGACCAGATGGCCGTGTTGAGGTAGGATGTGCCTGCACGGCGGATAGCGGGTGCCTGCGCCCTGGATGTTCCGCGATTGATGTCTGTCTGCCAGTTTCGCCGGGGAGATGGTCGCGGAGGAGCGTATTCGCCTCGCCGGATCGACGCAGACGTTTTGACGCGACTCATGAGGGGCACAGCAGGCTGTCGGTGCCCTGGCGCTGCTGACTTGGCCTTGTCCAGTCTTGCGGGCATTGTTCTGCTCTTTCTGGGCGCCGGTGGAGCCGGCTCGTCGTCTGCGGTATCTTCGTCCTCTTCATACTCGCTGGGTGCGTTCAAGGCCCGCGCACTGGGCTCCTGCGCGTCCTGCTGGCTCTTGGGTCCGTGGAGGGTATCATTGTGGTTGGGGCTCGTGGGAAAGGGTTTCGGCTCGTCTCTCACCTCGGGCGAGGCCGTACTCGTCGGCACAAAACCAGGGTAGGCGATGTTGCCATCCTCATCGCGCAGGACCGTGGCCGTGGAACGACGCTCGTCGGGGCGATCAATGAGGACAGTTTCGAGACGACCTTTGGCAATATCGGGGTCGCCGCGAGTACTCATCATGTGCTGTGCCTCAGGTGCGCAAGAGACACCGCTGACTACTGGACCAGCGGTAATAGTAAGCTCGGATGGGTTGCGTTTTGCAATGTTCGTGGGCAAGTAATTGAATTATCCAGGGAATGACAGTCGGCAAGGGCACGTGTGAAAAGTGAAGGCAATTAGTATAGCGTCAGCATTCCATGGCATCCGAGAGTCTGGGCCTAGCGTCAGGGCAATTGGATAGGTATTACGGACGGCAGCATCAATGCTCAACGCGACTCGCCAGCACTGGTAGCGTCGCTCGGTGGTGATCCTACCACTACGTGGCCAGGACGTCGCCTAAGACATGATGTCATAGCCAGGAGCCGGGACCCACCTGCTGCATGCAGCGGTAGCCTGCCATTCACCAGGGGTCCCACTGTAAGGTACAGGCTCACTCAGGCTTATCTCAGGCCGTGCCTCGCTGTTTTTAATTACTGCCTGTATCACCCCGTGGGCGCTGTAGCACCCTGAGGTGGCCTTGCCTGCCTACTAGAATAGGAGCAAGTAATCCGGCTTCAGAGCACTTCCTCTTCCATTGCTGGCGCATCTGTCCGAAATGGGTGACGAAGCCATGGAATTACCGGTACCCTGGCCTTCTGAAGCCACTTTCCCACAGACGGTGCCCGCTGATCACGCAGCCCGCGGACACGCCGGAATCCGATCTGCCGCCGCGGCTTATGCAAATCCCATTGGTTACTATTGCACATTATGTACTGTACCTGAACGAGATGCGCGCAAATTTTTTTTTACATGGCGGCGATAGGAGAGAGACTGACCTCGGCGTACGGATATCGGCTCATGCCCGCCCCACCACGTGGACCAGGGACACCCAGCTAGGCAGTCTAGACTGCAGCGATCAACACCTCGGTGCCTGGCAATCGCGGACGCCAATTGCTGGGCTGGTGGGACACTTTGGCCTGCCAATGAAGGCCGAGGTCACCGAGCAGACACGCTTGGACACTTTTGCCATCGTGAGCAGCGTCGTGTCACCCAGCGTGCCTGCATACGCCCGGCACTTCACCGCGGGTCGAGGGGGCGCGGAAGGCGTCTGATGAAGATGTTCCACCACGCCAAGGCCTCGGCGTGTTCCGAGTCCGAGCAGAATTGCCCGATGTATGTGACGCAAAAATAATTAGTAGAACATGCCCCTGACGACAAAAGCGGAAAGGCTTTCGAAAGTTGCCGGCTTAATTAGGCACCGTTGCTACATACAGTACGTGTGTAGATGATAGTAGATTACATGTACTAGCGCCCCCAAGCGTGACCCTACACGGGAGAAAGCGCATCCATCTCTCAGTGGAGGGACACACTGTCGAGGGTATCCTTCAGAATCCTGAGCTGCGTCTTGATCTGCTCTTTCCCCTCGTCGCCGACCTCGCCCTTTTCCAAGCCGTCCAGCAGGCGGGATGCCGCCCTCGTGAGCGGTCCTGCGTAGCGATGCTCAATCGCGGTGCCCATCCCCGAAGGGACAACCTCTCGGAACCCATCGCCCGCGAAGAGGAAAAGGGCAAAGTTGGCGACCTGCAGATGGAAAGGCGATCCATTGGTCCAAAAGTCCCACAGCGCATCCATGTCCGCTGACTCGAGGTGCGACAGGTCGGGAAAGACGGTGTACTGCAGCTTCTCGAAACACTCTGGACTTGCAAAGTGACTTTTGCTATCGCCGGCTTTCTTGGCTGCAATGATCTCCTCCTTGAGCCAGGTGACCGCGCATGCCTGCAGCGCGGCGAAGACGCAGTTCTCCATCAGATCCTCCAGAATAGCCAGACGGTCGTTCTCGTTGGGATCGGCGTGGAGCACAGACCCCGCCATGAACGTGGCGGCGTTGCGGACACGCACATTCGGGTGGAATATGGATACCAATGTCAGCAGATGGTGGTAGCTCATAATGTTGACATTCTCCCCAGAATCTTCTGTCGTGGAGGGCAGCGTGCCCTGGTGGGTGTCGAGCCATATCGCCATCACGATCAATGCCTCAAATGTGCCTGGATTGCTCGTGATTTCGGATTGCGAGTCTCCCTCTGTAAAGTTCTCAAACAGCCTGTGCAGGTCCGGGAAGATGTTGATATTGAAGTTTGTGTGGTGGGCTTCAAAGACATCCGTAGCGAACATTCGGTACGCCGCAAGACAGGCGAACCCCGCGGATGAAAATGCAATGAGCTCGGGGTGCTCAGGATCTGCATCATCCATCGACAATGGATCCCTCGAGACAGGTCCGGTGCAGATCTCCCTGACCTCTTCAGCGCTGATATCGGTGACGCCCAAGTCGCCTGCGACTGCCTGCCGGTGGTGTGTAAGCCGCATGTCACAAGAGCCTGGTCCAGATGACTTACCACGAGCTGCCCAACGAGTGCATCCATAGCTTGCAGCTCAGGAACCTCATTGTACGCCTGCAGCATTGTGCCTCTCCTCAAAACGACCCTCTCAGGTATCGCATGCTCCAGCAATCGCGCCGCCCACTCGAGGCTATTCGAGTTGACATAGGCCTCGATAATGCAGGTAATGAACGACTGGAGCAGTCTCGACATGAGAGCTGGCTCCATTGGGCCGGGCTGTGACTGGTCGTCGGCCTCCGGGTCTGGCGCGCTCTGGGCAGGATTGGTCGCCTGGAAAGGGGTGTCCAAGGTCGTACTGGATTGCCTCGTGGGCAGCGCCGGGCGCTTCTTCCCAGACAGGGAGCGGATCAGGTCGATAATGGCGGCTGTCTGTGCCGAGCTCGTGGGATCGTATGCCCGCAGGACCGTGTCCAGCGTCGTGTGCAGGAACCGCGAGGGTGTCTTGACTTGCAGGCGTTCGTGGAGGACCTTGAGCATGCCCACGAGGGCCACAAACTTCTCGTCAAAGGTCACCTCGCCATCCGCCTTGTCATGATCCTTCGTGGCAGAAGCCGCCGACTTGTCCATCACCTCGAGCGTCTTGAGGATCACCTCCCGCGGGTTGCCTAACCGGGCGATGCGCTCGAGACACTCGGCGCTGCCCGGTACCGAGATGAGCATGTCAACCAGGTCCCAGCCAATGTCATTAGTCAGCTCAGCATCGTCCAGGATGTCCTGCAGGATTGGTAGAATCTCAGGCGAAAGCGACTTCTCGATGATGGTGAGATACGTGAAGGCGTCGGTGGCGGGCGGGCGAGACTCGCGTAGGCGCCTGGCGACCTCTTCAGTGGACGCCATGATGATGGTGGACAAGAAAGGGCTTGTCTGGGAACTGTGTAGGACAGACAGACACCTCGATGGGTGAGGAGTGACTGTCGGTCTTGATGCTCAGGCGAAGGGAGAGCTTCGAGGCTCATGCCTTGTTTCGTCATCCACGAGTGGCGTGTCAGAAGATCGACCCCGCCCCCACCAGAGCTCATGTAGTGCAGTGCAGTGCACCAACGGCAGATGGGGTCTGTCGCCAAGCGATGAAACAAAGATGCTAATTGATGCGGAGCACATGGGGATCCATAGTGCTCTCATGTCCATCGCAGCCCGCAATCCTGGGCTCGCATGGTCCAAGGCTTCTGATGTCTGTGGCAACACGGAGAACCCAATCTTCGTGACTCAAATTACTCCTTGTCCCGTGTAAGTAAAGCCATGGCATTAATTGTAATGGTAACATGTGAGATATGCAACTCCTGTGCCCAAGCAAGCCTGTTTTGAGCACTGCCCTGCAGTGTCAACCCAAACGCCAAACCGATGCGCCAGTAGCCATCTCCCAGAAACGGTAAAAGATGACCAACTTTCCAATCGCACGCCGCAGAGAAAAATAAATCAGCATCGGCTCCAGACCATAGACCTTGGCGACCCAAACTCTTCCATCTCATCCATCGCGCGCGATCGCTTCATCCTGCGCGGAGAGCTCTCCACCCCATCTTGGCACGCCATGCCACGTTTGCGACTGCGCTGCGTCGAAGCGTCGGGCACAAAGGCTGCCGCCAGCGCATGCTGTGTCTCGCTCTGGCACGACGTTCCGATCTTGGGCGGCGAGCGAAGAGCGGCCTGGGCATACCGCCACTTTTGCATCTCCTGGTCCGGCCAGGTGAAGCCCACCATGGATCCGTACTCGGGGTGCTCGTCGAGGACGCTCCTGCCCAGGGGAGCGCCAGTGTGTGATTCTCGCAATGTCACCTGGTAGAAATCCCGGCCCGGCAGAAACATGGCGGCCACGGAGCCGTCCCTGTACACCAAGGCCCCGCGTGGCGTGGCCGAGGAGAACTGTACGCTGGCCACACTTTGGATGGGCCGCCCAATGACACTGACGGGGTAGTCTGGAACGTAGAGCACGTTCTCAAGGCGCAATGAAGCGCTGCTCTGAAAACCCTGTCCAGCGACAGCTTGCTTCACAGGGAGAACCACGCTGCCCACACCCTTGACGGGAATGTTGGCCATGGCGGCACGCGAGTTGGAAATGTGCGAGTCGAACTCGACAAAGTCGGTTTCAAACCATGACTTGTCATTCGTAAGGCTTGTTTGTTAGCAATTGGCGAACAGCATGCGTGCAGTCCGGTACATACTGCATGTTAGATGCCTCAGAGTAGATCCAGTCTGGTGTGCGAGTGAGAAATGGGGTGCTCCAGGCCACGGGCATGCTGCCGGGCATGATGCAGGATCTGTGACTGGTGCCGGGCATAACGAGCGTGATGATGGAGTGTTTTGAAAGAGCGTGAGGAGGACAATGGGCTTGGAGAGGCGGAGAGTGAAGGCAATTGAAGGGTTTCACCAGCCAGGTAGCAGTAGACAGACAACTTGCAAGACCGCGTTCCTTTGGCGACGAAAGAGGCAAATGTCATGTGAGTGGCTGGGAGAATGTGTGGCTGGAGCCAATGGCGGTGCGGGATTCCATCAAGCTTCAATTAAAGATGGAGCCGCTCCGTCCGGCGACGCGTGCAGCACGTGACAATACATGCCTCTCCTCCGTGTCACCCCAGGGACGCCATGGAAACGCGACATACCCCAGAGGACAAGCCGAGATCACTGAATGCGAGGGAATGAATGACCTTGAGGTCGCTATGTGTAACTATTGTTGCACTGGCCCCTTTTCGCTGACATCAAATCCCCTTCGCAGAAATGTCCACCTGAGTCCTCGCCTTGGCCACTAATGTCCGATTTTGATGGTCTAGACTAGAGAAATTTCTCGACAAACTGTGGCAAGCGAGTGCTGATCCAAGAAGTGAGGCATGAATATCTCAGACCGTGGTCGAGGCAGTGAGAGTGCTGTGCATGCCTCCTCTCACAAAAGGCTCGTTGCCCGGGGCAATTACTGGGTAGTGGGTCTGTCGTCCAACCCCTGATGTCAATAGCACTGGTCTACGATTCGCTGGTCACTGGAATGGCTGCCGATATCCCTGAGCAGTCAAATCGCGTGGAAAGCCCTGTCCCTTGTTTGTCTTTTCCTTTTCCCCCCAAGTCGTGCGCTGATACGCAGTGTATTACTGGTGTCCAAGCGTCCACTTGGGCGCCAAGGACAACTAAACGGCAGGCTCGGTGGACTCCATGATCCTTTTAGCAGTCAGCGCCCCATGAAGGGGTTCTCTTCGGCTTAGCCTGTCATAGGTAGACGAGCCTGGCACCCTGCAAGGCGGGCAACTTGAGTAAGTATATTCTATGCGGATGCCCTAGTACTCCGGACTCGAGTTGGAGCAATCACACGGCGGCGGGGATCAAGAAGCTGAAGACGAAACACCAATGGCACGCAATTTCCCGCCACAAAATACAGAGAGAGCGAAGACGAGTCATTATGTAGATTTAATAGACAGTTGCGGTCGTGGTTATTTACATGTGTCACCGACCCTTGGTTTGAACGGGCGCAATCTAGGCTCCAATGTTGCTTCCGAGTTTCTCACACGTCGCTGTGTCCTCGATCCGCCAACTCGCCAATTATCATGCACCAGAGGGTAACTTCATGTCAAGATGAGGCCTCTTCATAATCAAACGTCGCATGCAGCGACGACAAAATGGCACAGGATTGCATTTCATGTATTGTTTTTGTCCTCAAGTCAAACTCGCGGAGATCATGGGGTATGTCGCAGCCCGCCCAGAGGATCCGGAGCTGCCACGCCGTTCGCGGCGAACATGGCGTTGTACTGGTCAGGATGACCTGGGATGCCATTGGAGACGCCATCGCCCTGTTGCATATTATACGGCAAGAACCACGGCTCACTATTTAGCCCGCCTGGACCGTGTCCATGCGTGGCATGATCCGTGGTTATGACGCCAGCAGGTTGTGCGTGGCCCTGAACGTTGTTCCAGCCATCCATCATCTGCGGCTGGGATTGGGCGCCAGGATCGAGCGTGTAATTCCCAAATGAAAGATGCGAGCCTACACTCGCCTGCACAACACCAGGATGTTGTTGCTGCATGTTCATTGCCATCATATCTTGTCGGAAGAAAGCTTGGTGTCCGGGCTGTGGCTGATGGTAATGCTGCTCCATATTCGTCGCAGGGGCTGGGGACATTGCGTGGAAGGATGCCGACTGCGCGCCGTGCGGTGTGACCATGGGATGAAATATGTGTGGACTATTTGCCTGCCCCACAACAGGCGCGGATGGACGCCGCTGTTGCGATGGTGGCGCGTGCTGCTGCAAGAGAGGAGTCGTGCGCTGGTCAGAAAGTGGTGTTGCACTTTGGCTTGTGGTAGGTAGGCCATCGACTTGAAGCGGCGGCGGCGCTGCAGCCTTAATGGTGGGCATGCTCTTCTTCGACACCACCTTGCGCTTGGCCGTTTTGCCCAGCTGGTTCCCTTGGGTCTTGTCTGCTCCTTTGGGCGACGAAAGTTGCGTGAAAAACTCCTCTACGGACTGCAGCTCGGGCTTTTGCTCAAGGACGCCATCCGCACCCTTCTCCTTCTTCTTTTTGGTGGCTGGGTCGACGTAATCGGTATCCGACACGCCGTGCGGGTATCTGTTGAACCAGTCACCGTATTGAAGAATCGGGGCCGACTCGGTCAGCTCGTCCATTGTGGCTCCTTGTTTCGCCTTGTCCAGCACGACGCGATACTGCTGCCGAACGTCCTCTTCCATCCAGTGGAACATCCCCCAGTGCTTCATCATCTTGCGCATAAATCGAATATTCGTCGTTGCGTTCGCCTCTGCGGCTGCTTTCACAGCCGGATTAGTAGAGCAGATGCCTCTGATGTGCACTGTCGTTGAGGAGAAGGCACAATATGTTACAAATGGCGCGGTGACTGCCACTCTAACATCCTCGGCTGTTTTCAAAATCTCGGATATTTTCGTGGCGGCCGCCAGTGCTTTCGACCGTGAAGCGACGACAAAGTGTTCTGGTCGATTCGGCGCAGGCTGGATCGCCGACCTGGTGAGGAAGAGGATGTTGTGTTGGCAGATGACATGGAGGAATAGAAACATGTTGGTTGTGCGATGGTTCTGATGGAGTCCCACGTTGCTTTCGGAATATCGCAACGACTCTGGGAGTGAATGAGGGAACTCGTCTGCGTCGCGACTCAATCTCGCAAACTGGGAGGTCGGACTCCACAGCGGCTGCGGATCGAGCTCCTTGCCCCCTTGACTCATGTACACGACGATTCGACCCCAGAGTGCAATCGCTCGTATCACAAATGCAGCCACACCCAAGTTCTCGCTTGCATCGCCTCCAGCGTCCTCCTCGGACGGCGAAGTTAACAGCACGTGACCACTCAGTGTCTCCGTCACCGCAGGCATGTCGAGGAGATAATTTCTCTCCTTGACAGGCAAGGGAATGCTGATCACCTCGTCCTTGATGAACATGGGCCGCTCGGAGCCCGAGGAGTTGAAACGATCCATGATAAAGCAGGACCACATGATGCGTTTTCGAATTTCCCGGTCGACAAAGCTGAGCTTGACGCTGGTGTTCCGGGCCGTCGGGTCATACTCGAGGTCCTTGTGCAGCTGGAGCGCAAACGCCATGCGGATCGCTTGACCACCCAAGGCCCAGCTGCGACCGCCCTGGCACGTGCCCATCTCGTGCAGGCCCAAGAGGAGGAGGCAGGTAAGTAGTGTAATGTTTGGCGACTCGTATCGTTTCGTGCATATGTCTCGTGCCGGTGCAGCCCACTCCTCGCCTCGCAGAAAGTGTCGTGTCGGCGAGTTGAGCTTCGGACTGGAGGAGAAGCGCGCTGAAACGGCGCAAACCGACAGAATCAGCACAGGTGGTAAGCTGTTGCTTCGGAGCTTGCGCATGTAGCTAGGTTTGTGCAGCAAAGGATACGATTGGCCATAGACGTTGTCGAAGTAGACCTCTGCCAGATGCTCCTGCAGCTCCTTGGAGGGCAACGCATCACTTCCCTCCCGTAAGAGTCGATCCTCGTCGTCCTCAGACGCGCTGGGTGATGCTGTTGTGGCCACTTCTCCGCTGATTCGGCCGGTGGCCCACGCCTCCAGGCTGGGACCAAAGGCCTCCTCTGCTCCTCTCTTCCTCGCCGATGGCTTGCCGTTTGTGTTCGCTGTGCCGGGAATGCCTGGTCGCACCACTGCCCGCGTCACTGACGATATGGTTGACGAGTCCTGATCTGACTTGGGCACGACCTTGATGATGCGCTCCTCCATTCTTTTCAGACGCTTGTCTAGCATCGCCATGTAGTCCGTGCGGGGCGCTGCTTTCCGGGTTGTGACCTTGTACACGCATGGCACGCGTGACCGTATGCAGTGCTTGCACGCGGGCTTCTCGCCAGAGCACCGAATCTTCTTACGTCGGCAGGCGATACAGGCCAGCGGTAAGCGTTTCCGCTCTTTCCCTGCCTTTGTTTTGAGTTCTGTCCAAGCTGGTTGCGAGTCGCCGGCCTTGGCGTTCCCTTTGAGTTTGCCTCCCAAGTCCGTCCCGTCTGCTCGGCTCGTGTTGGAGGATTCGAAGTGATCAGATGCTTGGTCATCAAGCGGGTCCGTATGGGAGGGTTTGCGCTCATGATTCGTATCCACGGCATGTTGATTGGGCATGCTGGTTCTCTTGGTCACGACTCCGCCTCCGTCCATGCTGCCCTGGGATATGTGGTCGCCTACTACCGCGGGCTCCATGCGCGCCGTCGGTCCACTCGTCATGGGCGGCTCAGAATGCCGCATGCCGTCCGAAATGTAGGCGCTGGTAGGTACGGTCGCTGGCTGGCCTTGAAACAAGACCATGTCGCTGGGATCGTGCAAGCCCTGGTGCTGGAAGGCATACGGGAAAGGAGTGAAGTCGGAATGGCCCATGGCGGCCTGCGACTGGGGGTCTATCGGCAGAGCGCCATTGAGATCGAAAGAATGCTGCAGCTGTTGCTGTTGCCCAGGATGGAGGTGAGCTTGGTGTGGAGGCTGGCCGTACATGGCTGCCTTGAGCCCGATGTGGGCGGCCGGGCGCGAGGAAACTGAGGTCGGCTGTGCTGCTGTTGGGTACCTTGAACGTGTCGCACGGGTTTTCCTTTGGTGGATGAGGCTTTGTGCGCTGAGAAGGCGCGCTACATGGTCGACATGGAAGATGCGCGCATACGAGAAGCTAAAGCACCAGTTGACTTGATGGTGGAGTCGCGACGACAGCGGATCCTGGCCTCTTCTGGAGTTGCCGCTCGGGGGCTGTGGAGCAGGGGAGCCTCGAGCAGAACAGAACGCAGATATCAGGTGGAGGCACCCTGGTCTTGCCCTG
This sequence comes from Emericellopsis terricola, assembly GCA_027569275.1. Taxonomy (NCBI): domain Eukaryota; kingdom Fungi; phylum Ascomycota; class Sordariomycetes; order Hypocreales; family Bionectriaceae; genus Emericellopsis; species Emericellopsis terricola. Next base: position 670,814 of record JAPDEU010000005.1, on the reverse strand, counting down.
CGATGGGCGAGCGGGCGATTGCGCTGATGGCGCCAGCCTCATTGCGGACTAGGTGGTGGTCTCCCAGTTCATCGTTGCCTTAGCGCACGGCCGCTACCCCGGGCGCTCGGACGAGCTGTGGACCGTCTTGGCCTGGACGGCGTAGCCGGGCAGAATGTGGTACATAAAGGCAACGTGGACAGGCCGACAGGGACCCAATTGGAAAGCAAGCATGATGATGGTACGGCTGGGGTCTGGCAAGGTCGACATGGCTGAGACATTGTTTTGACAGTTCCATGCCATCCATGCCTGACAGCCTTGGACAGACAGCGTGACTTCCATCACCTCACAGACAGGCACGCACAGGTACTGTACGCACGCACAGGCACGGCAGCTGCAAGTGCGGAGAAGCAGCAAAGTTGATCGACTGACGTGTGTCTTTCTGAATTGACTGCTGCAGGCGTGCACACCTCCGCCCACATGGGTTCTGCAGCATGCCAGTTCTCATGGTGCTACGTGCCTTAGCTTTAGGTACTGAAGTGCTATAGTCTAGAGCTTCCACTGGCCTCGATCTGCCAACCTGCTAGCGCGCTACAGTCCCTGATTAGGTTGCCGTAGGAGCGGGGCTATTGCCCTGCACCGCTTGCAGTATGGCTCCAGCCCACCACGAGCCACCGTCAGACCGTCAGTCAAACAGACGCCCAAGCAGCAAAGGAACTTCTGATTTGTCCTGCAGATATCTGTGGAGGCTGGCCTCCCGCATCGAGCTTACAGTCGTGAACAAGAGTGGCTTACCGGAGCGGCTTCTTCCAGTTGACTCTATGAAGCACATGGAAGCAGGTACTGTAGATGCTGTTATCACAGCACGCGTTGAGGTTGACGTAACGAGCCTATTTGGCCCAGGCATGTTGGTGCAGCCTCGTTGAGCTGCGCTGCTACGGCTTATCCAAGACGGCGAGGGAGCAATCCCCTTCCCCACGTTTGCGCCTCGCATGATGCATGCTGGTCATGTCACAGTGCCCTCCTCTGGCCTCTGGCAAGTCTTCGTATCGCTCATCCACAGTCCGTCCTGGCCCCTTTGGTACATAATAACAGAATCAATTGGCAACTGAATCGTAGCTCTCTGAGCATCGCACGCTCTGCGGTGGGCACGGTTAGTCGATGTGAAAACGAGAGGTAGGCGGACCGGCCACATGTATCACCGAGTACTCGTGGCTGCATTCCATTCCATTCCGAGCGGGACAGCCGCCAATGCATTTTGCACAGCGTGCTGAAATGAGGTCGGCCCGGAACCTTCATGACCTAGCCATGGCGGTTCGAGAAGATCAAGAACCAGCCATTGGCGAGTCAAAACGCGTTCTGTCTATGTATGTACTTGTGCTGCCCCGCATCGACAGTGCCAAATGCGGTCGCCGCCGCCGAAGAAATCCACAATGATTAATCTCCTCGATCCGATCCAGCTCACCCCTGCGCATCTTCGCTCAAAGGGGCGCTTGGCGTCAGTTCATGAAATTGGGCAGACCGTTGCTTGCTGCACTGGCACCGTTGTAATTACATGTAATTACACATGCTGCATATGTATGCTGCTGCAAGTTGCAAAAAAAAGACGTGCGTGGCTTTCCGCCTGGGGATGAATGATCCAGACGCCAAAAGGGGGGGGGGGGGGGGCCGACTTCATGTACTGTAAGTGAGTGGTAACTTGCTGGCACATGTGCTGCGCAACTAACGTCAGGTACTGAAAAATCTGGCAGGCCACTGATGTGGCACGGTCGGGGTGAAACTTCCCAATGGTCTCTTAATAAATTTCACATATTCCGCATCACGCTCGAGGGACATGAGGGTCAGTACGCAATGCGACCGGACCCAGTGTTTCTGTTTGCAGTGGCTTGCGAACTGCGGGCGCATGTCGACGCCAAGGCGATCTTGCGGATTGGTGAATGGAGCCGTCCCTGTGGCCTGTGCCGACCACAGAAACAGCCCGCCAACTCCCCGGCCAAGGGTCCTAATAAAACAGAGTGCAGCAGGGGGCACGCCTGTCAAGGGATTCATCAATGCGTCCTCGCTTTCTCGCCTCGGCCGCTATCGTTATCGCCGCGGTGGGTTCACAGTTCACACCCGCCGTCGTGCTGTGCAGCGCATCACGCCCTGGCAATGTTTCCCACTTCTGGCCTCATTGACCGCGACACGCAGTGAGAGCGTATGTCATTGGTCGGCACTCCTACAGTTCAAAGACTGGGCTGGCATGGGGCCATTATTGGCGTGACAGGTACGGCTCAATGACAAGCACACGAGGCATTCGCTTCCTGGCTCGTACCCTCATCCATGAATCCTGACTGTACCGGTATTACACCAACGTCGCGCACTCCACTCCTGCCGGCACTTGCTTCTTATGCTGATCCACTTGGAACTCACAGACAATCAGCTTCTGGTTCTCATGATGCATTATCATCACGATGAATACGGATTGCTCTGGAATCAAACAGAGATCGCATCTACGAAAGCACGAGGCGCTAACGCGCCACTCCCACGGCACTGGGTCCAGCAGCAGACGTTGCTGCCCTTTTCAGACAGCTCTTCGCTTTCTCGTTGCAACCGCACAGGGTGGCAATGAAACCCTCGCATGTACGGATGCAGTTGATACCGCAAGCATAATACTGGACTGGAATAAACTAGGAAGCCACTGCGGCCTCGATGCATATACGTAGTTGTATACATCTGCCACGTGGTGAAGATTTCGCTGAGATAGGCGCGGCGGGTCCATGATCAGACATGCCCCAGAAGGCCATGTGTTCTGTAGCCGTTTGAAACATCAAATGTGCCAACATTCTCAGGCCGCACTGGGGGTGTAAGGATGCCCCAAAGACACATGGCATCAGCATGGCATGGAGAGGTTAATAATGCACATGGTCAACTATGCTCACAAGGGGAGCATAATTATCCAGACCAGCAACACTGCAAAGCGGGCCACCGATATCATGCTTTCGAGAGACGAAAGTAGACTACGAGTACCATCAAAACCAGCCATACCACAAATTCGCTCCCATAGATCACCAAACCCAATATATCTAGACTCTTCTGGAAAACCACCGACAGGAGCGAAGCAACGTCGCCGCTCGCATCCAACGCCGCGAAACGCAAGCTGATGCCGCCATCGGTCTTGGTCTTGAACATGTCGACATAATGTCTCAAGACTCCTGCCACGAGGAGCACGGCAGCGAGAACGGCCATGAACGTCGGCGCCCATTCGTGGCCTCTGTCGCGCGCCACACGCAGCGCAAAGACCAGCCCAACCTCAATGCCGCCAAGGACTCCCATGGTGGCGACGGAGTGCGTGACGACCTTGGTCAGGCCCATCTGTCGACCATAGTACTGGCATTGTGACCACGTCACAAGGCTAAGGAAGATCAGGATCTGGGGCTGGATCTGAAGGGCAATATTGTAGTCAGATACAATATTGTACACGCCCAGAGGCACCCCAGCCGCGGCCCATGACAGGAAGAAAAGAGGCGAAAGAGACTCTGTGCTGTGGCGCCTCCAATTCTTCCAGATCTGCGGGAGGAGCTGGGTGGGTGTCAATATCTACATGTACCTAGACAGCGAGGGCCGATGAGGGCGAAAACACAAGAATGACCTACTTGCAGCGACCAGAGGACCGCGCCGAGGGTGCCAAAGACATTGGCGGCGACGGGAACGTCCATGGGAAGAGAAAAAGGAAGAATCCTTCAGCTCTCATCCGCTTCTGGTGTGGTGCGAAAGTTCCATGCTCACACCTCACAAGAATTCCAAACACTTTGCCAAGCCCCGACCCCACCAAGGTGCGGTTGCTGCATGTTCGAACCAGATCAAAAAGATACGCGCCAGTACTGCATGGCAAGATCAGTCACGAATACGGGAATTACGCATACCGAAACGTTCATATGCGACGTATCATAGTTCACTGGTAGGGCAGCCACGTCAAAGCACACTCAGGCACTCTTCCATGCCATGCAAATGTATCACTAGTACGATGCGGTATCCTCTAAACTGTGCACATATGGTGCAGCTGTTGATACACAAGAACCTGGACCCCAGCGCGGCGTTTCCGAAGTATTCTATGCAGTAGACTTGTTCTTCCTTGACCTCTTCCTCTTCTTCTTTCCCTCGCCGACTTCGCCAATGATATTGCTCTCCTCTGCGGGCTCCTGGTCGAGAGGCCGGTCGCTCTCGGAGACGAGCTTCTCGAAACCATACGTCGGACCTGTCTTTTCATAGTCCTTGCCAAAGACGTCTCGTCGCCATTTTTGCAACCTCTTCTTCTTGCTCAGGCGCTGCGCATCCTTGGCCTTCTTCTCCGGATCGCGCCAATGTGCGAGCTTCTTGATTCCGGCATATTCGTTGAGGGCAGCGTCATTGGGCGCTAGGAGAATGTCGCGTGCCGTCATGCCAAATGTGAGTGGCTCTGTCTCGCGGTATTTGAAACCTCCGGATCCAGACGACGAGGCCTTGTTGAGGAGGTCGTGATGGGTAAGTTCGAGTTTGGAATCCACGAGCGCTTCCAGCTTGGCACGTTCTTGACGAGCCTTCTTCTGTGAGTCGAGCTTGGCGCGCTTGTGGTCGGTCTTGCGCTTCTTTGGTGATGGCTCGTCTTCGTCTGCCTCTTCCTCCTCCTGCTCACCAGCGGCGTCCTGTTGCACCTCGTCATCGCTCAACGATACCTTGGGCTTCTCAACATCGTCCTCAAAGTCTGGCACAATGTCCTTGATGTCAATGTCGTCGTCCCACTTTGGCTTCTTGAGACGAGCCTTCTTGCTCCCCGTGCCGTCTTCGTCGCCCGACTCCAGGTCGCCGTCTTCTTGCACAGCGTAGTAGTCCTCGCCAAAGCGCTTGTTCATCTCCTCTTCCCACTTGTCGTTGTCCCAAGCACCATCAAGGAACTCGAGCCATTCCTCGTCCGTGACCTGCTTGCCAACAGCGCCAGCCGCTTGCTTGAGCTTCTTGATCTTCTCTTCCGCCTCCTCGAGCTTGAGTTTTCGCAGTCGTGCCTTTTCTTCCTTGCGCTGCTTTCGCTCCTGCTCCTTCTTCTCCTTCTCCAACTCTCGTCGTCGGCTGCGGCCCGTCTTCTCTTCCCGTCGTACGGAGCGGGCAGCGGCAACGTCACGAGCGTAGGTAGTGAGCACCTCGTTGCTCTTCTCTGGATCCTCAAAGCGCAGGTTGTACGCTTGCTCCCATTCGTCGGCCTTGTCGTTGGTGTCGTCGCCGTCGTCGGACTCAAACGCAGCCCATCTCGAGCCTTCCTCGGGGACCCAGGCACGAGCCGCCATGAAATTCGAAAGGAAGGTTTCGGGGTTCTGATCGGCAGTTTCAACGTCGACCTGAGGCTTCTTCTTCTTGGCGGCACGAGCTTCGACGACCGACATCTTCGGCGCCTTCTCCACGTCGATCTTTTTCCGCTTCACCAAAAAGTCATCATTGTCGTCATCGTCCGAATCGTCTTCTCCAGCGGCATGCATCTCTTGCACCACGGATTTCCTGAGCGCATCTTGCTGCTGGACGTAGGTCTGAGGTGGCGCATCCGCATCATCGTCATCGGATGCTCCAATATCGCCTTTGAGGAGCTTCTCGCGGTGATAGTCTTGTAGGTAAATTGGCTTTTCCTTCTTTTCCTTGGTCTTAGAGGCAGCGCCAGCTCCATCAACCTCATCGTCCGGATTGAAGAATTTAACGTTGCTGTCATACACCCGCGGATCTTTGCTTCTCAAGGCTTGCAGTGTGGCAGATATTTGCGCATCGAGATCCTCAGTAGCCAAGAAGCCATCTTCGTCCTCCGTCTCGTCTGAAGAGGAATCCTCGTCGTCGTCGTCTCGTTGGTTCTTCAACTTTTCCTCGACTGCAATATTTAGTTGGTGATCACATCTGCTAATAAGAGAAAAACTCACGCCTGTGTCTCTCTTCGCGGTTCTTATTGTGCTCGAATCTCTTCGCATATTCCTCGTTGACCTTGAGATTGACAGCCGCCCCTCCATCTTCAGACTCGGAGTCGCTTTCATCGAGCAGCTTTCGCTTCGTCGTTTTCGCCTCGACCGACGGCATCTCGACACTCAAGAGATAATCGGGTATTATAGGTCCACGCTGTAGATAGTCAATCGTGAAAAGGTCAACTTGCTACACGGTGGTGCACGGGATCAGCGAACACCAGCGCCAACTTTTTCTCGAACTTCAAACTTTTTGGTGGGACCAACTCCGGTCGGGCCTTGGCATTGATCACGCGCCACAGCTTCAGCCACATTTTCAGCGACGCTGCCTTCTGCATCTCTCAGCCAGTCCGCCTAGACCGGATCTGCTGACGGTGACCTCGCTATCCGTCCTGAGCTTCGTCATCGCACCTAATGAGACTGCCCAATTAAACTTCAGTCTTTGCATCCCGCTCCAAACTGTAGGCAACACTCAAACCCACATCAGTCTCTATACTCTGTTCGCTACAACACTCGTCCAGGCAACACGTCTCTGCCCACGTAATCGCTTCTTCCTCAACCCTTCGACCGTCGACCAAACCTTCGTCCTGCACTGTCTACCCACCAGAAGCATCGCAACCTGCAGATCCGTTCGCTGCCACAATCGCAATGTCTGAATCCGCTCCCAAGCCGAGCAGCAGCGTCAAGCTTGTTCTCCTCGGAGAGGCCGCTGTCGGAAAGGTGAAAATCATCCCGTCTACTCAACAGGCAAGACATTGCTGATCGTGACCCTAGTCCTCCCTCGTCTTGCGCTTCGTCAACAACGACTTCCAAGAGAACAAGGAGCCCACGATTGGCGCTGCTTTCTTGACACAGAAATGCAACCTTCCTTCGCGCACAATCAAGTTTGAGATCTGGGATACCGCAGGTCAGGAGCGCTTTGCTTCCCTGGCTCCCATGTACTACCGCAATGCGCAAGCTGCCCTTGTCGTCTACGATCTTACCAAGCCCACATCGCTCGTCAAGGCGAAGCACTGGGTCGCTGAGCTTCAAAGGCAAGCATCGCCAGGAATCGTTATCGCGCTGGTCGGCAACAAGCTGGATTTGACGAGCGACCCTCAGACCGCAGACAGCGATGCGGACGGCGCCGACGGCGAGGACAGTGGCGATGCACGCAAAGTATCCACCGAGGAAGCAAAGGCATATGCAGAGGAGGAGAGCCTACTCTTCTTCGAGACCAGTGCCAAGACGGGACACAATGTGTCCGAGGTTTTCACTGCGATCGCTAATGCTATCCCAGAGACGTCGCTGAAGAGCGCCCGAGGTGCTGGGGCGTCTACCACGGCTGCGGGCAGGGCAAGTGAGGAGCAGCGGGTGAACCTTGGGAATGCCCAAGAGTCTGGGTCAAAGGACAACTGCGCGTGTTAATGACGATGACGGTGATGGTCTTGTTTTTGTTTTACATTTCCCTCTGTTTTGCACAGCTCGTGGGTCTCTGTAGAGAAAGGTGCAACCGGGAGTCCTTTGGTTTTGGGAGACGCTGGTCCTTTTCCTAGTCCTTCTCATGTCTGATTTCTTCAAATGGTAGCTGAGACCAACTTAGGACATTCCTCTGGCTGTGAACAGATCTATGCTCCAGTCGAAGGTCGGGGCTCCCTGCCAAAATGATTACCATGTGAACCAGCGACTACGGGTTCCAGCTTTCCATTACTGGCACCAAGATGTCCTTCCTACTACATGTAAGCAAGTAACAGGGTACCAAAGTTGAGAATACTGTGCAACGACGCAAGTGTACCCCAACGTGAGATATGCGACTGTAGAGGTCCGTAGGGTAGCTGGAAACAACATGCTCCACACCCACATTCACTGGCACTTGCTCTTGTGTGATTCACGCAGATTGAAAGTCTAAGATTTTTTGACGGCCACGCTGGGTGCGCTCAAAGATGATGCGCTGCATCTCAACCTGCGACTCTGAGGCATGGTCTTGGGGGAGGACTCAATGGTGGAGAAACTTTACTGGGAACCGAATGCGTCAAGGCTAGGGTCGCCCCAGGTTGTCAAGGTCACGGTTCAACAGAGTGCAGCTGCTGGAGGTTCCGGTCTTTGGCAAAAGACCCACTCTTTCTTTTCCAAGTCGGCGCGCGTCAAAGTGTGCAACCCAAACGGCAGTTCTTCACAACGATTCTCACTCAGCCTCTAGACGACGAACTGCTCTTGGCGTCGCAGTGCCGGTCGTGTTCGCTCATTTCTTCCCGTGCAAGAGGATACTGTGTCTTCCACGACACCCTCCGCCTCAATATTCCAATGGTTGTCGCGCTGTTGCGTTAAAGGCGACGACGGCATGGCTTCATCTATTACAGATGCGCAGGCAGAGCTGATCCGGTGGGCAATCCCCATGGACCAAAACACACTGGAGAAGTGTACTGACGGCTGAATAGCTCGATGGCCTTGGACGACATTCCAATCAAGCTGCGATGCGCCATTTGCAGCAAACTGGCCGTGAATGCGTACCGATTGCCCTGTTGCGAGCAGGCCATATGCGAAAATTGTACGTTGCTGAATGCACCTGCCATGCGACTGCGCGCTCGGCGTCAAGTTGGCTCATGACTTACGAGAAACCAGGCCATACAGAGCTGCCCTCATCGTGCCCCGTCTGCGAGCATTCCCCCCTCTCTGCTGAAGATTGCACCCCGAACAAGTCCCTGCGAACGACGATCAAGGTCTTCTTGAGAACAGCCGAGAAGAAGAGGGAGGCCGCGAAAGCCAAAGCGGCAACACCAGCAACACCCGCAGAATCAGTACCTGCCGAAGCAGCCCCACCTGACGCAGCGGTTGAGTCTCGCGAGGATGCAAGAGGCATCACGGCGGACAGCGCGAACACTGCCGTTCAGCCTGAGGAACAGCAGACTAGCCACCAGGAATCTGGCCGTTCTGAGCAAGACGTATGTGACAAGGCCTCCGTGCAATTCTTCATGCTAATAACCGCAGGGCGACGCGACTCAAGAGGCCCCTCGTAATCTCGATGTCGATGGCGAAGGCGCCCATGCCGAGAGTCATGATGGTCAGACTCAAATTACCAAAGAGCCCGAAGGCACGGTCGATGGAAATGAAGACGAGAACAATGGCGAAGGCGCCGAGAACGACGAGAACATGGGGCAAGCCTTTGATCCCAGTATGATGAATGGCTTTCCCAACGTAAACATGGGAAATCAAGAAGAGTACATGCAGATGATGCTGGCCATGCAAAATGGCATGGGCAACTCGTTCGGCGGCTTTCCGATGATGGGTATGTTCCCACCGCACACGCTCACAATCCATACTAACAAGAGTCAGGCATGCCTGGCATGGGTATGGACCCCATGATGATGCAGAACATGTACATGAATGGTGGCTTCCAAGGCATGGGCATGGGCGGCGGTGGTTTTGGCGGAGGCAATAACTGGAACAATGGGTCTTGGAATTCATTCGACCAAAATAATTTCAATCAAGTTGGTGCTCAAGCTGCTACTGGTGATTATAGTGGCGGGTTTAACACTGGGTTCCAGAACACCTTCTACCAAGGACACCAGAACCAGTATGACTACCGAGGTCGGGGAAGAGGTCGTGGCCGTGGGCGCGGCTTTTATGGCGGAGGGTACGGATATGGGCGAGGAGGTTTTCAAAATCAATTTGGGCCGAACGCGTACCAGGAACAACAAAATTACGGCCAGCCCGTGTCCAATGCCGTTCAAGATGGACAACAACAGAGCGGCGAGGGCCAGGCTGGCGATGTGGCGAAGTCAGAGGAGGAGGGCGTGGAAGGTCCCGCCGAAGGCGAAGGAACTCATGGACAGCTGAACACAATCACCACCGCCAATGGGCCCCAAAGTGCTGTGCCTCTGGGCCCTGCATCCAGCAATGCCGGTGGTGCCATTCGCTCTGTTCTCTCTGCACCAGACGTACCTCTCAATGCTCCAACTGGGCCCAAGGCCATGAGACAGGGTCTTCCAAATACCAGCCTGCACCATCTCCGAGCGCGAGGTCTCGTTCCTGACCAGCCTTTGCAACAGCAACAGCAGCAGCAGCAGCAGCAGCAGCATCACAATCAGAATCAGCACCACCATCAGCAGCAGCAGCCTCAGCAAGAACGTTCCCGGAGCAGGCACGAAGACACCCAGCGGGATGGTGAACGAAGTCGGAGCTGTGAGCGAAGAGACGATACAGCTGACAGGCGGGACGATTACTCTCGCTCGCGGTCGCCCCGACGGGATCGCTCGCGAAGCCGCAGCCGCAGCCGCAGTCGAGGCTACAAGTCGTCTTCGCGCAGACATCGCCGCCACCGGTCGCGGTCGAGATCGGAAGACACAGACCGCCGATCTCGCAAACGACGAAGTCGCAAACACGATGACGACGACGGAGACGATGCGCATTCGTACAAGTATGATGACGATGACGCTCGATCAAGGAAACACCACGACGATGAGGCTAGGTCGAGAAAGTACGATGAGGATGATGATGATTCGCGGTCCAAGAGAAATGAAGACGAAAAGCAGACGGAGCGTTCAGGCACACCATCGTCAGAGTACAAGAGATCAAGTCACCGGTCCGGACGCAAAGATGAAAAACGCAGCCACCGCCACCGGGAAGACGACTACAAGCGCTCTTCGCACAGGTCATCCCATCGATCCCGTGAGCATGAAGCCTCATCTTCTCGACGTAGGGACAGAGATCGTAGAGAACGCAGGCGAGAAAACCACCGTGCCTCGGCAGACGAGGGCGCGAGGCCTGAGGGGCATCAACAGCAAAGGGGCTCGGTATCTGCGCCTGCTACAACCACGAAGGATGCACACACCCTGGAGCGGGAGGCGAGGGACAGGGAACGTTTACTGAAAGAAGCTCAGCGACTCGCCGGCTTTCGCGGATCTAAGAGGGGCAGAGACGACGGAGGAGACGAAGGCGGCAACAGTCGGAGAAAGAGAAAGAGTGGACGTCGAGGGGAGGCTGGCAACGACCGCGAGCAGTAGCAGAATGAGTGATGTATGAGAGGGCTTCCCCCGATGTTCGATACGGACCCCTTGCGGAAGACCTCACTCTGCTACCCATACTTGTACCATCTGTCTGAAGCTGTCTGAAGTCGGATTGGATTTAAGGGGGAATTTCCGCTCATCAATGGGCACCACGTAAATCTGGGGGATTCATGCATGCAGTCGGTCTCGTCAACTTGCCCCGTGTTTTACCAGCTTTTTGGAGTTCCTTGAATGGATTTATCTGAATTTGACGGAAATAAGTCCCCAAGTGTGAGAAAGTCTGGTGGTTCTATCACCGCCATCAAGAGGGGTCGCCGGCTCCCGTTTTCCGGCTCGCTAGACGAGTGACGGGTATTGTGCGATTGCGCAGACAAGGTAGATTTTGAGTATTGCATATAACAAGACGAAGGATTCAGAGAAGTCGTTCAGATTTCCAGACTTCGTTGACGAGAAACAATACAACAGCCCATTCGTGACAGGCGACGTGGACAAAGCAGCTACCATGGCCCCCAGTTCCCCCCATGAGGAGGAGCCCTTCATCAGCATCGTCTTCCTCAAGAAAAGACCAGACATCACACTGGAACAGTTCTATCACCACTGGCAGCATGTTCATGGGCCCTTGGTAAAGCCTTGGATGGAGAAGCACGGTATCATCTCCTACACACAGGTCAGCTCAGATGATAAACCCTCATGTCGCTGGTGATGCAGTTGTCGGGTGAGACAGTTACTGACGGAGACACAGGTCTATGCCACACAAGAACTTAAAGATTCCTCAAAGGTCATCGGCCTTGAGGCGTCCGGTAATGTACTGGCCGACTACGATGGCGCTGCCATTATCCAAGCCCCCTCGTTTGCTATCTTTGAGACGGCTTTTCAGGATGACTTCTACCAAACGGTCATTGCGGAGGATGAGCGCAAATTTCTGGACAAGGACGGAGGGGTGGTGCGGACATGGGGCGAGGCCAAGCACATTCTCTAGTGATGTAAATAACGTGTGACGATGAATTGAGCCCTTCATTGACGCCACTAAATGTATCTGTGTGCAACACCGTACTCGGTGACTGGGTATATACCCTTTCGATATCCCCTCTTCAGTAAATCCCTTGCGTCCGATATTGAAAGGTATCATAACTGCACTGGTCAGTGTCGCAAGCGCAGGGTACGTGGGGAGGATTGCTCACAGTCGCGTGTAGTAACTCCCAAATGACTTGCCAATGAGGTCCGTTTCGACAAATTGCTCCGCCTCTTTCTCGCTAAGATGCAGCTGGAACCGTTGCCGAAGAGTGTTGGTCGCATGGGCCACGCCCACCGCGAAGCAGGGCATGCGGGATTCATGGCCCATCATGGCGACGAGGTCAATGATGTTGTCCGCTGAGCGTCGGAGAGCTGCAGACGGTTAGTCATCGCCAAAGAAGACATTGCAGCGAAACATACCCTGGAAAGCCTGCTTGCACAGTTTCTTGTAATCCTCATAATCTTGTGACCCAATGCCTCCCAGTACATCCACATATTCGTGTGTCAACTTGAATGGCGCCGCTTCAAACCCAACAGAACCAGGCGAGTTCGACAACATGAATCCAAAATCAATGTGGACAATGTGGCCCTCGCTATCAATCAGAACGTTGCCGTTATGCCGATCTTTGAGCTGTAAAATGTATGAGATCATACTGTAAGCAGCCAATGACCGCTTGAAGGCCTCGACACCTGCTCGGTATGGCTTGCTGTCCGGCTGACCAAACGCCTTCAAGAAATGATCTTTGAGGGTGGCAATGCGATGCCGTGGATTCTGTCCAGATTCGATTGATGCCAGCGTCAGGCTGCGCTTCAAAGAGTGTAGCGATACACCGTTTGTGATGGTCTCAATTAGACCAGATGACTCTCCTGTCACCAGAATCCGCATGAGCTTGACCCATACGTCCACTTTGGCGTCTAGCCAGATCTTGTGGCACACTTGGATGAGTTGGCAAGCAAATGCCTCTTGCCGGAGATCTGAGCCTGTCTTCACTATAACACTGACCAAATCCCAATTCTTCATCCAGCCGTACGGGGAGGATTTGCGGATGCGCTCCTTCTTGGCTTCCCATGCTTCGCCAAAGACCGCGGCGCTTGGATCATCTCGATCGCCTCGGCGTGTCACACCACCTGTTTTGAAGTCGTTCTCCATGCGCTCACGTCCGGCACTCGCATTGATGTTGGTGTCCAGTGCTTTGTCCAGAGGTGCGTCCACTTCCAAGTCAGGATTCTCCATCGTCGGCGACGCGACGCTGTTCTTGGCTATGATAGTGTCGAATGTCGGTCCCTGATCGTCTGTGTCGAAACTCTGCTCCTCCAAGCTCTGCATGCTGGCGATGATCTTGGACCGGATGGCAGCTACTTCCTGCTTTGGCCGTTTGCCGCTGTTGGCTTCCAACTGGGCCAGCATTTGTGACGCTGTGCGCATATGGGTTGCTAAGGCTGAGAAGTCTGGTTGATCAGCAGCTTGGGGTGCGGATCGAGGAAGGGTGAGTGTCATCTTTCTTCCACCAGGGCTGCTTGATCGAGATGCTGACTGACCCGATGTCCGTGGCGTTATGGCTTCCAGGGTGGTTGATGATGTGGTTGCGCCGCTCGAGGGGCGCTGCACGCTTTGCCGGGGTGCGATTCTCGATGGGAGCTTGGTCGCAGTTTCATCATCGAACGGCTTGAGCATTGGCGAACTGCCCAAGTCACCAGATATCGGCTCGAACACACTATCAAGTACGGGTTCCATTTGTGGAAGTGGCGGTGGAGCAACCTTTGGCGACTCCGATGACAGATCAAACAGACGTCTTGACGTGCCCCCTTCACCAATCAACTTTCCCAGTAATCGTTGATTGTCAGGCGTCTCCGGGTTGAACGTGAAGTCGTCCCTGAGGACCTCGACCATCATGAGGTACGGGACTTTTTCCGCGCTGTTGAGAACGGTTGACTCTGCAGGGTTCAGACGCACGATGCGGTGGTGGCAGCTTTTGCCGGGTTGCCCTTCCACTAAAGTGGGCGGGCAGATGACTGGTATATCAACCTCGGCTGGGAGATCCTGCGAGATGAGTGCTAATTCTGCTCGTAGCGCGCTCATTCGAGCTTGTTTTGGCACAATGACAAGTCGATTCGAGATGCCTTCCAAGGCCGTGAGGAATTGCGTCTGCGACCTGAAGTAGTGCTGCCTCAACAACCCAACCTTCTGCGCTGTCGAGAGATCGTGGCCTAGACCAAGACCCTTGACGTGGTGCGAGTGCCTCCGTTTGATACTATCACCAGGCCTTGGGGTGCTGCCACTCACGGAAAGTGGTGACACGGGTCTCGTCGGTACCTGCGGCGACGGCAGAGGCAGTGAGGCCGAACTCAGTCTTGCTTCTAGTGAGGACAATTCGAGCGCCGACGGTCTCTTGTTGTCACTTGTTCCTGGTCTTGATTTTGTCTTCGGGCTGCTTGTTTTGGCGCTTCGCGGTCTACCATCCTCGATCCTTGGGGGGCTGGAAGGAGTTGTTGCTTTGGGTCGCCTTGTGGATCTTGAGGAGGACGATGTGACTGTCTTGGCCCGTTGCGGCTTCACGCCGTCCTTTGCCTCCATAACTGGCTCTAGCTCGTGCTGCGGTTTGCGCGCTTGCGCGACGGCCAGGGGCCCAGCCCATTGTGGGAACATGGGCAGCGCGACACTGGCCAAGACGAAGCTCGACAAAACTGTGACTGGCAGTACATTTTCCTTGATCTTCTCGTGTCGCCCTGTATCCGCCAGGCCAAAAACAATATGCTGGACCTTGTTGTATACGCGGCGGCATGTTTGGAAAGCGTTTGAGGAGGGGTTGCCAGAGAGGTCGTGCAAGTATGTCTGGAATAGCCAAAAGGTAAGCAATGCGGCAGTTACAGACTCTTCACACAGATCTAGCAGAAATTCCTCGAGCGCCATGGACTCATTGTCGACAGATATTATGAGGTGACAAAGCTGCGGTAGGAAGAACTCAATGTCTTCGTAAGGAAACTGCCGGAGTTTGTTGCACAAGACATAGTGGATGCCAACATGGTCGGCATATCGGGAGAGGTAGGACACCGGGAGGAAGGGATTCGAGTTGAAGACGTCGGATTCGAGGAAGCGCTGAAGCAGGTCCCACGACATTGAGTCGTTTGAAGTCGGATCTGGTGTTGTGGTAGCAGTTGGGGACGGGAGTACGGCGACGAGGAGGCGTAGGAGGACTGGCAGCGGTGCGTCATCTGAGGTCACAGCAGCAGCAGCAGTGCGTTTGCATTTCTCGTTTCAAGCGATGTCGTGGCTCGTGCTGCCTTCCAGCGGCTGTATCATTCGGTTGAGGTTTAAAGGAGAGGATTGCAGGCGAACCAAGGTCTGTCGCTCTGGAGCAAGCAGGGGAAGCGAGCTGTCTTAATGCTGTACTTGCCGAGACGGAGTGGACAAATTAGATGCTGAGGTGGCCACTCATGGCGGAGGGTCTGAACCCCACTACGACTTGTTTAAGTTGGTGCCGCCGGCGGGAAGCACAAGGTCTTCGCTGTCGCAGTGGCCCCGGACTCCTGACTGAGGGCTGGCGGATGGCTTGGCTGATCAAACCGGCCTGAAGCGCTGCATTTGCACAGAAACACTTTTTTCACTGTCCATATTCGCCGGAGGATTCAGACGGCAGACAATACGAATACTTGTATGAGCTTGACGAACAGGCTGAAGACCCCTGGTGTGGTCCAGTACACGACGTCGCTGTGTCGCAATGATTACCATTACCGCTTCGTAAGAACCTAGTACGCGTAGTTCGCGCTCTGAATAGACCTGAATTGAGTGGACGATAAAACCTGGTTCGTCCGTGTATCTCCGTATAACCGCGCAACGCCTTGTGATGCAGAGACCCTGTACGCCAGACATCCTGCTCCAAATCACTCGCTCAAAGGGCACATTTCTCGCTTCAAGCGCAATCTGCTACTCAGGTGTGGCTTTCTTCTTCCTCCCTCTGCCTTTCTTCTTGGGTTCGCCGCTTTCCCCTTCGCTCTCTGTCTCGGCCCTGGCCCTTCCTTTGCCCTCCTTCTCCTGATTAGACACTTTGCCGACAATCTCCTGCAGAAAGTCCCATTGGGGGTCATTCTCCACTACATGCTTCAGCATCGGCGCGGTGACTCGCTTGGTGCCCTTGGCACGGGCGATCTCGGCGCTCTTGGTGACGAGCTGTGACATGAAAAGCTCGAGGGCTTTGCCGACTGCGATGGGAGTCTGTTGCGCCACCTTGCCAACCTCCTCGTCTGCCTGCATGATGCGCTTGATGCGCGCCGTGGGAAATTTGGTGCGAACAACGCCAGGTTCGATCGGCTCCAGAGACCCAGATACCTGCGGCATGGCCGACGGTCCTCCAGACATGGCTTCGTCGGGATCTGACTTGAATTCTCGGTCAGCCTCGGCCTCGCGCTCTCCTTCGGACACTGAGCGCTCCGAGGGCATGTCCGGAGCAATGGGCACCGCTTCCTGCTTGACGGCGCCGCGCGAAGCCGCTGCGGCCATCATGGCCGCTTGCCTTCTGGTCGGCATGTTGGGATCTTCCAGTGGTTGTTGGACGAGTGGATGTGGTTGGTACTGGTGGCTGTAGGGCGGGTAGCCTATCGGCGGGGGAGGGCCGTACGGTGGCTGCTGGGGGTGATTGGATCGGTGATAGGGATTTTGTGGCGTTCGTGGGGAAGCCTCGCCGAGCTGCGTTGTAAAGTTGCCCGAAGACGCGGAGCTCGACCGTCGGGGCGGAACGTAGGATTGAGGTGACGATCCGTAGGGATAGGATGGCCTTGATGACTGGGGTGTCAGAGGAGGCAAGTACGGTGTGCGCTGACCACCGGCCGAGTGCGATGATGTGTAAGAGGGAGAGGTCTCGAGTAAAAGGTGTGATGGTTGCAGTGGCGGGTAGGTGGTCCCTTGCTGCGGAGGGTGGTGATGATGCTGTGGTTGGTGATGCTGGTGCTGGTCGTTTAGTGTGGGGCCGCCATGGGCAGCAGCAAAATTGTTGATGGATGAGAGGTCGGGAGACTTGGGCGCATACCCAGACATGGTGAACAGACCTGCCGCCTTTATTTTGACAGTGTTGGCTTGGCTTGGCGGCCCGGCCTGGTGTTTGCGCGATAAGATAAGAGCTCTTTGCCTGATTTGGCGGGGCAGTTTGTCTGCTGGATGCAGAGGCGGACCTTTGACGAGAAAAGAAATACGACAAAAGGACCTTGCCTCCTCTGTTACGAGTGCTCGATGCTGAATTCGTTGGGCTCAAGAGGCCGGCAAGGGAAGCCGTACGCCAGTTGCTGCTTTCCTGAGAAGTTTCTGAGCGACTAGGAGAAACTGTGCCTGCAACAGCCTCTCAGAACAAAGTTGACAGCGTTAAATACCAACAAAGGTGCAACACATGTAACAGCCTGTACAGCGTGCTTGAATAATGTCCAAACAACAGACAAGTGCACACTGAGTAGATGTTGTTTCTGCAGCCAATGCAATGAGGAAGTGACTGTTGGTCAAGGCCAGTGCGTGCTGGTGCAAGGGACGCAGCCGATTGGTTGAACGGGCGGTAGAGCGCAAGAATCGTGTGCGTGTGAAACGGCGACGGACATGACAAGCTGTCGCGGCAGGGAACGCTGCCCGTTTATATGCGCGTCGCGCTTGCCCTTTGGATTTGGACGTGTTCCCTCAAAGGGGGCCCACCAACAGATGCCATTTGGCCGAATTAGGAAAGGATGTGATCATCGTACATTCAGCCTCGCACATGGGCAGCAATTGCAAGTGATTCCCATAATAACTTTGGCTCCCCCTAAAGTCTTAGTTTTGCCTTGATTGAGCCCTGAGTTGTGCTAACATCGATCGACTAATTTGAACCTTTGTCATGCCGCAAAATCGATTAAACAAGCGCTTGATCGCGTGCTGGGTTTGTTCCACTTCGTGGGGCCTGCTGTGATGACTCATCTAAAGTGCCCGCAAACGCGTGCACAATCAACAACGGACGGGATGCTGGAAGCTTTCACGACTCTGCGTAAGGTGCGACAATCAGGTCTGAAAATGAAATGTAGCATTACTTGTCTTCGCCGTGACTC
Source organism: Emericellopsis terricola (assembly GCA_027569275.1). Lineage (NCBI taxonomy): Eukaryota > Fungi > Ascomycota > Sordariomycetes > Hypocreales > Bionectriaceae > Emericellopsis > Emericellopsis terricola. The sequence continues at coordinate 652,828 of JAPDEU010000005.1, read as the reverse complement.
ACACGCTTGAGCGACCAACTTCTGGAAGAATCGGAGCCGTAGGCCTCCCCGTATGAGGCATCCTTGAGGTGAGCAGAACCCCCCTGGGACGTGTCACTTGCCTGTCGAATGATGAAAATGATTTGAGCTTCACAACGCGAGACGGTGTCGCATCTAGAGAACCGAGTTCTTACGCTAAGGGTCTCTATATTGCTTCCAATAACCGTTTATGACCCATTACTTGATCTAATCTGACCAGTCACTCTTCCACCACATTTTAACCCATTCTGTCATGAATCTCACTAACCAGGCATCGCAGACCGTGGAGCCTCCTCTCTCGTGTGCTCGACAAGAATAACGATGCCACCGGCCAAGCATGAATACCTGCCTCAATCTTCTGCCCTCTAATCTCTACGCCTAGCCTTTTCTGTTCTGAAAGGAAGTTTTCAATATCAGGCGCGAAAACCTCTTCCTCACCATAAATGACATGATAGCCTCTCTCGGGACAAGCTGCCAGCCAAAGCGATTCATCCGGGCATGAGCCTGGGGAGGCAGGGAATTGGTTGATCATGGAGTCCCCAGCGTACTCATGTGCGTACTCCCTCAGAGTCGTCAGATCCAGGAAGTCAATCTTGGATTCACGGTGCCGACTCGTCCTTAGAGTCACCCAGGGCGAGATAAGCGTAGCCATGCGTGGTAATGGCAGCACAGGTGGCCTCGGGCCGACCGGGCTCGCGGATGACGCACTGCGCCTCTTCTGGGTGCGTTTTTGGCTGCCGAGTTCTTGAAGCAAACTCAATGCTAAGCAGCCACCCGCGGAATCACCGGCTATGCAGACCTTGGACGCGGACTTGGCACAGTCAAGGACGTGCTGATAGCCACTGAGTGCCTCGTTTACTTGGCGTGGGTAGATGTCGTCGGGCACAAGTGTGTAGTCGAGAGCGAAAATGGCAGGATTTCTGTAGCCTGCCTCGAGGAGAAGACTGTGCCAAACCATGAGGAACTCCAGGTAAAAGTAGGCTGAACCCATGGCAAATCCGCCACCTATGCATGTTGTCAGTCTTCGAACGCCCCTTGGCTCTCCAGATTTTGTACCGTGAAGATAGTAAAGAACCAAGTCAGGAGGCTGCTCAGGTTTGTGTGTGACCCAGATTCCTCTTGTCTGATTGCGCCCCTTCCCAGAAATGTACTCTTTGAAGGACACTGGGCTCCTTACGAAGCCATGCCTCAGCATCCTCCACCTTAGGAATGGTAGGGACACCCATTTGGAGAAAAACACCCGCCCAACATTGCTAGGAACGTTGGCAAACCCATAACGCACACAGCGAATGACCAAATCTTCAAAAAGTGTCGATGACGCGGTCCACGAGTCCTTCTGTCTGTCTATGTAACGCTGCTTCACCAATTCCACAGGCAGCTTACAGACTGTGCATTATTAGAAGTGGAAGGAGGCGTTCTCATTGTGTACGTACCTAGAAAAGGGAGACATTTGCCTGCGATGAGGACAGTACGGACAAGGCCAACGTGCAGAATGAGTTGAGGAGCAAGGCAGATCACAAAGACGAGACAGTCAATAAGACTAACAGGACCAAGTATCATGGTGTATGCATACACTCGAAGGCTCGAGCGAACAGAAATTCCACTCTGTTTCAGGTATGCGCAGTCACTGTGTCGGCTTTAGAATTCTGATGTGGAAAGATTAGACACGGAGGATCTGATGCTGGGTGAGGTAGCGTCGCCCAGCCGCCAGCTTGCTAGCGAACTGGAGTTGTGACGTCGTACACAAGGTGAATGGTAGAAAGGAGGGTCCGTAGCATCAGGCGAACGACCGCGCAGATTCTCCGACTGATGTTTGTTCCAGGAGTATGGAGAACTATCAAACGATTCAAAAACGACTGATTGAGACGCTTTCTCCGCGATAAAATACTGCGACCCGGTTCTTCGCATGCACGGCTATCGACCCATGGCTCTAGGTTCCAGCGAGATGAAGGCATGCGTACGCTGCCTTTCTTATTTTGTCCCCCCCTGCAGCCGTTCATGCCCATATCCCTGGACATGCATAGCTACATCAAAGAGAAACCACCGCACGGCATTCCATAGCCACCTCACCTACTGCTCGCCAGCGACTTCTCTCGCTATCAGCACGCTTGGCAAACGTCGCGTCAGCAGTCGCTGGCACAGTGGCAGCACCAGAATGGGAGACACGGGGGATGAGGGGTCAGACCCTCCATTTTCCCTCACGGATCTGGACAGACAAGTGCTCGCACAGACAGACGATGAATTCCAGAAGCATAGCTGGGAAGAACTCAAGCGCATAATCGGTGAATGATCTCATTATCGCGAGATCTGATGTGAAGCTAACAGCACAGACGCCAACGCTCTCGACGCCTTCAAGCGCACACCTTCTGACCTACGTCTATACATTGCCTGGACCAGAGGCGTGAAAGCGCAGTACGGCACCATCACATCGTACATACTTGCCAATCGCTTACCCAAGTCATGGGGGCAACCCCCTTTCACGCCAGCCTCCACGTTCTTATTTGCCCATCCCTCGGATTATAAGGTGTTACTCAACGATTGGCCATACGGCACGGAGCCTGGCATTGTCCATCTTGTTGTCTGGACACGGACACCCATCGCAACGACGCCCGGAAAAGGTGACTTGACGGCTGAAAGCAGGGCCCGTATTGACGAGTTCGTAAGGGAACACTTCGTCAAAGACTTGGGACCTGGAGGCGACAGCAAAGTTTTGTGGTTCAAGAACTGGGTCGCCTTGCAGAGCGTACGAGCCTTGGAGCACTTCCACGTCATGGTGCGGGACGTGGACGATAGTACACTTGAGCGCTGGACGGGTGAGCGGCCAAGATGGGGCGCTGACGGTCGCCAAATGTCCTTACTAGTCTCGTAGTTGCTGCCGAGTGGATAGACTTAGGCCGCAGCCCTGCGTGAGCGGCGATTGCCTTGAGGAACAGTATTTTCCCCAGCTCCCGCACCTTGCATCTGCGCCATCTTTGATCTGCCCATACCAAGCAAGCCTGATCCCAAGTACAGACCGTATGCAGGTACCGTGGCCCAGAGAAGCCAGCCCCAGTTGCCGAATAGCATGACGCAAACCAATGACGCCCAGGTCACCCAGATGACATCGAACATGTACTCTGTCAACCCAGGGGCATTGAGATCCTCGCCCGAGGTGCGTAAAGCCTTCGTCTCGGGGTCATATTTTGGACGCCCGGAGGACTCCAAGATGTATTCGCAAACGAAGCTGGGCGCTGAGAACAGAGCATATGCGAGCAATGAGCGTGGCCTGAGGAGGAAGACGAAGGCCAAGAAGATTGCGTGGACAATCGCGGTGCCCATGTGCAGGTTGTTGAGGGTAACACCGTTGGACTTGGCCCTCTCTTTTTTCGCCTTTTGCGCCATGGTGTGCTGAATGCAATCCGGTACGTGAGTGTTGCTGCTTGGTGTGAGTGTAATGAAGAAATTGGCGGCAAAGTGACCAGAGTGGTGCCAGTCGATTGAATGAGTGCTGTTGCTGGGCAGAGCATGGTGCGCGGCTGTGGCAGCCAATCAGCAGCATAGCTCAGCCGCAACAACAACAGGGCCACTGTACGCAGGCCATCGCGACTGGGAGGGAAAGAACGCGCCAAACTGATTGATGACCGGGTCTGTCGCACTGCACGCACGTCGAGTACATCTATTCACTGCCAGCATTTTATGCCCTGCGATTTCAAGGTCCGATTCGGATCCCCAAAAGCTACTAGCAGTATCCAGGCACCAGTATCGACGCCGTGCCGAGTTGAGACGCTGCTTCCTCTCCGAATGGTCCAATACACTACCTTCGTTCACCTTGAAAGCCGATCCGAGATTCACGACAACCCGACCAACCGCCGCCAGCGCTTCCATCCAGAGACCTTCTTGACGGAAAAACATTGGTCGAAACAGCTGTAATTCGGACGGAAGATACCCTTTTTACACCGGAGGAGGTCGTACACTGGTCAAGCAGCTGTACATCGATTACTTGCGCCTCGTCATCACCATTCACGCACAACCAGCAATCCCCGAACGACCAGAGTGACAGTATCCCATGGCCCTCCAAATTCCATAAGGCCCTGCCACTGTACGAGCCGAGCTTGACGGCCTCACGATGGTGCCGTCGCCTGCGGCCGTGACGGGTCTACTGCGCCAGTCGGCTCAGTATCATCTCGATAACGCCAATTACGATAATGCCCTGTTCTTCGCGGAACGACTCGTCGCACAGGACCCCAAATCGCTAGACGGGCCTTACCTGCTGGCATCGAGCCATCTTCGACTTCGCGACTACCGATCTGCTTACGACGCTTCGAAAGCGGCCGCGCTCAAGGCCGGCCACCTGGGCTGCGCTTGGGTGTTTGCGCAAGCTTGTCTACCCTTGGAGAGGTTTCAGGATGGGATCGCAGCTTTGGAAAGATGTAAGGCGTCTTGGAGCAACAAGGTCAATGTTGGAAAACACACGGCCACAACGAGGGCAGCCAATCCTGACGCGTCGGTTATGCTGTGCTTGCTTGGCAAGCTATATCGAGCCTCCGATGATAACAAGAGGGCAGCCGCATGTTTCGAGCATGCTCTGAAGCTCAATCCGCTCATGTGGGATGCGTTTTCAATACTCTGCGATATGGGCGTCTCAGTCAGGGTGCCCGCTGCCTTCAAACCATCCGAATCATTGCTGCAAACCTTTACAAACGAGGTATACCTGGCCAGTGACACCAAAGAGAACGGAGCTACCGCCGATTTACACACGAGAAAGGGCCTGAGCAGAAATGCCCCGGCCCCAGCTGCCATGGCAGACCCCTTTGGCCCGAGCCCGGCTGCTGATGATGACATAGAGATGATCTCGGCTCCGACCAATGGTCTTTTATCCAAAATGCAAGCTACAAAGCAGCGAATGGCCAATGGGAACACATCTGAGGTGATGCAGGCCTCCCAAGATGAAGTTCTGGCGCCCAGAGGCCAAGAGCCACCCCGTGCACCTCCACGACGTGCGCGCATCGCCCAAGGCGTAACGGATGCGACCCTGGAGCCGCCTCCACGAGTCAACTATCGGGCTGGGTTGAGGAAGCTTCGGGAACAAGAGAAGGATGATCAAACACGAGGTGGGGTGGATGCAGTGTACCAGGAAACGGACCCGACAAATGCGCCAGAGAGGCAAAGAACGGCAATACCTGGTGGTGACCGGAAGCGAACGGTTTCTGGGCACCCGGTCCCTCGATCAGTCAATACGGAGGAACCAGTTCCACGGCGAAGTGGACGACTGAACACATTCCGGCCAACCGCAAAAGTGTACCCGACGGCGACGAATAATGCTCCGCCTATTGCACGAGAGCTCAAAAAGGCTAGACCCCAAGTCTCGCGTATTGTCCGACCAGGCTCGAGCGGATCCAATGTCGGTAGGGTTGTCAGTGGGAACCGCAAACCAGTCGAAGATCGTGGGGACGATCATCACAGCGAGCAGCCTCGCAACCGCGAGATACCGCATGCTCCAGCGCCTCAAAAGCCTGTCGAATCAGACGCGCTCAAGGCCGAAGAAGCTTTGCGTGCGATCCTTGATCTTTTAAGGAAGATGGGGGCTGCATATTATCATCTCTCCAAATACGAAAGCGACGCCGCCCTGCAGGCGCTGAGCTCTTTGCCGGCCGTCCATCAGGGCTCTCCGCCAGTCCTCGCACTCATGGGCCGTGCACACTTTGAGCAAGGGTCGTATCTGGAAGCGGAGACGTTGTTTCGCAAAGTACGGGACAAGGCGCCTTCTCGGTTGGAAGACCTAGAGGTATACTCTACAGTGCTTTGGCATCTCAAGAAAGAGAAGGAGCTCGCATTTTTGGCACATCAACTGATAGCGTCATCTTGGGACTCGCACCAGGCATGGTGCGTTTTGGGAAATTCGTGGTCGCTCGCGAAGGATCATGAACAAGCGCTGCGCTGCTTCAAGAGGGCTACTCAGCTGAGCCCGAACTTTGCATACGCGTGGACGCTGCAAGGTCATGAGCACCATGACAATGAGGAATTCGACAAGGCCATCACGGCGTATCGACAAGCTCTTTCTGCCGACAAGCGCCATTACAACGCGTACTATGGATTGGGAAGGGTGCAGCTGCGTCTGGGCGCGTTTGACAAGGCCTTGACCCATTTCAGGACAGCAGCCGAGCTCAACCCCCATAATGCTGTTCTGGTTTGCTGTGTGGGGAAAGCACTAGAGAAGCAGAAGCAGATTGCGCCAGCAGTGACTGCCTACAGCAAAGCGGTAGAACTTGCACCGCAGGCAGCACAGATGCGCTACATGAAAGCTCGTGGTCTCCTGGTCATGGGTGAAACGGAGCTCGCCCACAGGGAACTCATGGTACTGAAGGACCTAGCGCCCGAGGAAGGGACAGTACACTTCCTTTTAGGAACGATGTATCGCAATATGGAGAAGAGGCAAGAAGCTGTGCGCCATTTCACCATTGCTCTCGCTCTAGATCCCAAGGTATGTTAAACCATGAGCACAAGACAGTACCGTGCTAACATGTCCAGGCCGGTCCTAAGATCAAGGATGCGATAGAGCGGTTTGAGTACGATGAACCGATCCAGGATTCCATGATTGAATGATGAAGGGATTGCATCTTGTCGAGGGGTTGGACACACTGTGAATCAAGGCTCATGACTTCATGCTGCATGGCACGGCGTTATTGGTATAATGTAATGAGGCATGGTTCAACTGGCGGCTTGGAACGTGAGTGCAATGTGCATGCAGGTCAGGATGGGGAGACGTCTTTTGCATTGGATGCGGACAGCCTCGCAATTACATAGTGGTGAAACTCACTGCAACTGCATCGATGAGATGGGTTCACATTTTTAATGTTCCTCGTACAACTCATGTCATCTGTCCACCGTATATCATATCACAGAGGATTGGCCTCACAAAGAGAGAGGTGAGTGTTTGTTGGAACCGCAGTTCCTCCGTTGAACGTTAGCGGCATGTGAGCCCGAAAACGGAATGACATGGTTCCACCCAAAGAGGTCGCCGTAATGGCAACGGTCAGGAAACTGAGCACGGAGAAAATCAGTAAATCGCACGCCCCTTCGACCAACCAAAAATCGCCAAACAGTACAAAAGCACGTTGCAATCCATCGCGCCTGATTAGGCCTAGCGCCGTGATCCGCCTTGAAGGACTTACTGATTGCGGGCCACTTTATAATTGTCCACCCCCCCGCGTGCCACTTCCCTCCTCCATCATCTGTAACGCGTTTTATCGTCAGCCTCGGACAACGTCATCAAGCACACACATACATCTCATAACATCCCTCATCCATCAACATCATGACTGGACGTGAGTATATCCGTCTCGCATCAACCACATCATCGTTACTGACCGGTATCAACAGGTGGCAAGGGCGGCAAGGGTCTCGGCAAGGGTGGCGCCAAGCGTCACCGCAAGATTTTGAAGGACAACATTCAGGGCATCACCAAGCCCGCCATCCGCCGTCTCGCACGTCGTGGTGGTGTCAAGCGTATCTCAGCCAGTATGTCCACACGACTTCCCATACTCTTGTTGAACAGCAGCGACTGACAATGGCACAGTGATCTACGAAGAGACTCGCGGTGTTCTCAAGACATTCCTCGAGGGTGTCATCCGTGATGCGGTCACCTACACTGAGCACGCCAAGCGCAAGACTGTGACTTCGCTCGACGTTGTCTACGCTCTCAAGCGCCAGGGCCGCACCCTCTACGGTTTCGGTGGTTAAACGTCTCGGACGCGTCCAGGACATGTTTTGCTTTTTACGTGGCGTTTGGGAAGGGTACTCGGACGGAAACCGGGCGTTGCATGGGATACCAATGATGAATTGTTCAGCAACCGAATACTGTGTGCCTCGTGATGCCAAATGTCCCTTGTGCACGAGCAATCAAAGTGATGAGTTGCCTGCTGAATGTCCAACTCCTCAACGCCTGCAATCCCTGCCAATTGTCTATAGATATTTGCGACCTGCGGCGGCAACCCTCTGTCTGAAAACCGGACTTTTGACCTCCATATTGCTCTGGTAGAATGGGTTCATGATTGCCTTGACCCAGTTTTCGTAGACCTCTTGGAAGAAGAGCTTGATCGCCTCCTCGGTCGCGGGACTCGTGGGATTCGCGCCAATGGCTGTCGAGCTCCTGCTGCCACTGCCGCCTGTGTTGAGCGGATGATGTAGCAACAAGAACTTTACGTTTGCGCCCGTGACGAAGCACGAGATGTAGTTGTCGAAGAACTTGTCGATACACTTGAGGTACATAGCCCCGTGCGCCCACTGTACCTCTTCGGCAATGTCGAGTGAGGAATGGACGATGAACTGGTTCAGGTGGCGGACCTGGTCGGTAAAGCGCGAGAGGCCATCGTGGCCCTGTTTGGAAGTGCCGAACTCATACTCAAAGAGAGGAGCATCTTGGGTGCCAACAATGGCGAAATAGTAGCTCATGGTGACAGCAGTCGCGCGCGCGCACAAAGGCGCCTCAGTCCTGGATCGTGTGCCTAGAGTTCTTGGTGTTGAGGTGCAGCGTCAGGTCGGTGCCAGCCCCACGATGCGCTAAGACGATCCGGGCGTCGCGATATTCCGCTCCACTCAATTGGCGCCGCGCTGCATTCTATTCGCAAGGCCCCCAAAAAGTTGCATCTGCTTGCAGTGCTACGGTCAACGAAGGAGAAGCGAGCACACGGCGGACGACACGACTCGACAATGTTCGGTCCCTTTCGCATCACAAACTCGCTTTCGGGTGGTCTCTTATGGAAGATCCCCTGGCGACTGTCGAAATTTCAGAAACGCCGTCACAGAGAACGCATGCGCGCTGTCGATGGGGTCATCGCGACCGTCGATGCCGCACTGGCAAAACAGGGAGAGACGTTGGAGGCTCTCGAGAGGTGGAAGAGGGAGATGCCGACTGAGGCTGAGATGCTGCCACGCGACAAGTACACGGTCTTTGATCGTAAGGCGAAGCGATACAGGAAGGGCATCCACAGTGAGTGGCCATGAACACACTGGACCAGGACACAGGGACTGACATAGAGCAGAAGTACCAAAGTGGACACGGGTCACGCAAAGGGTCAATCCTCCCGGTTACTAGACGACGTGCTAGGCGAATATCCGACCAAACACTAGCGACTTGGGCGACAGCAGCCGCCCAGGACAAGAAGAGCACGCGAGAAGGACGTCACGCAGCGGCAGAGGACGCCACCATCCCCAAGATCTTCTCACCGATCTCCCAAAATCTGTACAATATTGTGTAACCTGGGAACAGCAAGGACAGCTGGATGCATTTGAGACCCGAGAACTGGCATTGTGTACATCTATTAGAGCCGGCAGCTGTCGAGCGTATGATCAAGCAGATATCAATTGATCTGCTAACAAAGTGCCTACGGGTATGCTGTCCCATGAAAACTCAAACGCCTATCCTGAATCGCAACCGCGACGGCCATTTCACCTCAAATATTTACCCTCCTCGTCGTAGTCTCTCATCCTCTCTTCCTGGATAGCTCGGCCGACGCCGCCTCGTCCTTCGTCATAGTCCTCACGGTACTCATCTCGCACTTGTCCACCGCTCTTACCACGTCCATATTGACGGCCTTCTTCGAAACCAGGGTCGAGATCTGTGCGGATGATGCGCTCGTCTAGCTTCGTGCCACCAATGTACTTCATGCAATCCAGCGCATCTTGGTGGGTGTAGTACTCCACGAAACAGAAGCCGCAGGGAGTCTTGGTGAAGCGGTCGAGTCCCATGATGAGTCGCTTGATCTCGCCGCATTTCGAAAAGAGTGCATAGACTTGCTCTTCCGTTGTGTAGAAGGAGAGGTTGCCGACATACAGTGTCGTGGCGTTTGCGAGAGGGTCGACCTGCGCGGCTTCCGGCTGAGCATCCTCCTCATCACGGTTGCGGCGCCTGTTCTGCATTTGTCAGGAAATGGCTATCATGGGGCTCAAAGGCCTTACTCGTGCTGTGTAGTACGCGCTCGGCTTGTCGAGTCGATCGACTGTGTTCCTGGGCGGTCGCGTTGTAGCTGCCATTGTGTTGAAATTCGCAGCAGAATACTGCGTTCCTGAGTTGCGAGGAGAAAGCTGAAGACTCTGATAGAAGAAAGTTGGTGTTCTTGGGCCGTTATTCAAGTTCGAAGTGGGTGTGTAAGTTTCGAGGATGTAGAGCTGCACAATTGCGTTGTTGCGAGGCCAGGACGCGCTAAGGCTGCATTTCCATTTTCTAAGGCCCCAGCCGCCTCGACCAAAGTACATCTTCACTCAACCACCAACCTTCAAGTTTTGCGCTCGTCTCTGTCCACCTCCAAATTCCTCAATGGCGGGAAACCGAGAGCATTGAAACTGTAAACAAACTTTTCCAATCGCCATGCCCAAGGTGCAAAGCTATTCGGCATCCTGGCTAGGCCAGGATGCACCTGGGCACAAGCTCTTCAAAGCAGACGACACTGATCGGGGCCGTACGTACGCTTACAACGCCTCGTCCGACGAACTGCCTGGTCCTCGACGAACGATTGCTACTCTAGGGACACAAGTCTTTGTCGCAAACGGCCGCGACATCCGCTGGGGGGACCTAGCTTTTCTCAAGGACAAATGGGAACGGTCACCACGGGCGCGGTCTGGTCTCAAGAGGGAGTCTTCCCTGGCCTCCGTCCTGGATTCTGTTGAAGAAGAGTCTGGTTCTGGAGTGAGGGTGAGTATCCGTCCGTCAAACCACCGAAGATTCCTCTGACCAGGGCAGACCCTCAGGACACGATGCGCCGAGGATATTCGACAGCTTATTGTTTCTCCCGGCGGAGCGTATCTGGCGATACTCACCACTCATACCGTCCACATCTGTATCGTCCCCGACACTTCGCATCTAACCAGCGGTGACACGAGTCCTCTGAAGCCTCAAATCCACACTCTCGGTCCTACAACTCACGTCACCTCACGGTCGCCAGTCATGTCGGCTCTTTGGCATCCGCTTGGTGTGAATGGGTCGTGCTTGGTTACAGTTACGGCTGATGCTATCGTCCGAGTGTGGGAGCTGCAGCTCGACAGCCGATGGAGCTTTGACAAACCCACAATGTCCATCGATCTCAGAAAGCTTGCCGATGGAACAACTCTGGAGCAAGACTTCTCGGCATCCACCAACGTGACAAACAGTGGATTCTCACCCGATACATTCGATATGGAGGTTGCAGCTGCTAGCTTTCCACACAAGCAGTCTGGTGGCTGGAACCCCATGACCTTGTGGGTGGCTATGCGCGGAGGCGATGTCTATGCCTTGTGCCCTCTGCTGCCCGAGAAATGGTCACCACCTCCCATGCTCATTCCCTCGCTCTCAGTGTCTATCGTACAGACAGTAGCGAGTATCCAGGACAACCCGGATGTTTCAGAGTATGAGAGTCTCTTGGCGCAGCAACAATTTGACTGGATGGGTGAATTGGATGCGCAAGAGCCGACGGTTGTTGAAGACCAGCTGGGCGAGCCGATTCAAGAAATCTACAACCGACCTTCTCGACCTAGCTTGGTGCCGCGGCTGCAAGGACCATTCGAGCTCCTGGCCGAGCCAGAAGCTGCCGACGATTTCGACATTACTGACATTCTGGTGATCGGCAAGAACGTGGATGCTGATGATCTTATGATGGGCGAGGATGAAGACTTGGAGCCCGAAGCGAGCGATGAAGAAGGAGCTTCACTCACGGTCGTCTGTCTCCTTAGTGAGACTGGACAGACTCGCATCTATCTCGACCTTGATGGCGTGCAAGCAGAGTGGCTGCCGCCCAAGAACAAGCCTAGGCTTGGCCGTCTTATCGCACGTCTGGATCAGCCGACTTTGCTGACATACCAGGCCATTGACACTATGAGCACGAGCGAGACTGAGAATCTGTCCGATGACAGCTGGCCTGTGTTCAGCCTGGACGCTTCTGGTCGATACTCGTTCTGGGTGACGACAACGACAGGCATATCGTTCATTTCTCTGTTGCCCTGGATCACCCGCCTCGAGGGCGAGCTCGCAGGCAGTATGGATGCTGGCACTGATTTCCGAATGAATCTCGTTGTGCACACGGCGTCGACAAGGGATAAGGTCTACTCGTGCCCGAAATCACAGGACGTCATTCTGGCCGCCGCGACGACCGTCCTCGATGCGGATGTGGGCTATCTGGTACTTTCCGCTACGCCTTACAATCCCATTGCCATCACATTTGATACCTCGGAGTCAGCTCGACCTCTCGCTATAGAGGACGTGCCCATCAAAAGAGAGGAGGACGACCAACCGCCCTTGGATTTCTACGAACCTCGCCCTGTGTTCAACGCTCCTCACGCCTTTAGCGAAGATTCCATGCTGCCGCAATACCTCGACAACTTGCGCACATCACGCCACAAGACGACGATTACTCAAGATATCAAGCTCAGTCCTATGACACTGAATGTGTTCACAGAGGTCCATAAGGTTCTCAGTGATGAAACATCGAGGCTGCGCGACGCGGCCGCCGAGGTGTTTATCCGATGCCAGAGCCTGCAGGGCGAACTACGCGAACAGATTCGGAAAGCAGGTGAGGTGCAAAGGCGAATCGACGGCATGCTGGGAGATGGCGAAGGAGAGTCTGATCGAGTTCGATACGGTCGGCGCATCGATCAAGCCAGAGACCGTCAAGAAGTGCTCAAAACGCGCATTGAGAAGTTAAAGCAGACTGTCGGCCGCTCCACCTCACGCGAATTAAGCGCTAAGGAACGCGCCTGGGCCGATGAGGTGCGTTCGGCGGAGAGGAATGTCTGTCTGCCGACGGAAGAGGACGAGGACGGAGCGTCAAATATCGTCCAGGACAGCCAGCCTAAGAAGTTGTGGCAGCGCCTTGAGGATGTCAAGGAACTGCAAGACTCGCTGAAGATGCAAGTCGAGACGCTGAACGTGGGCAAAGATGGGGAGGAGAAGAGGACGCAGGAACTGAGAGTGCCGGACAACATCAGGAAGAGTAAGATGCAGCAGGTCCAGGGTGCCCTCGCAAGGGAGACCGCGCTCGTCGAGGCGGTTCGATCTCGGCTCGAGAAGTTGCAGGCAGATGCCGGCGCTTAGGTTGGTTGGGTGGTTCAGAGCCATACGTTTGTACGAGGCGTAGTGTAAGGAAACGGGGATTGGGTGGCATATGTTGATCTTGTGGAGGGAATCCTGACGGCACGAGTATAGCTAGGCAGCAAGCCGAGGCCGAATTTGAAACAGCGTCATGGTCGTGTCGCACGCGTTGGATGTCGTGGAATGGACCAGAGTATTGTAGCAAGGGTTTGCCTCGCTATGCATCTCGTGCGCGAATCCGAAGTGGTGTAAGCACCACGAGTGCGACCAACTGAGTCTGACCGGTCTAACAAGATGAGGGCCTCGTTGGCCGTGCATGATGGTGACGCTGGCTTTGGTTCGCCTGATCAAGGAAAAGGGGCTGAAAGGCAGCCTTGTGATCCAGGGGCATGGGTTAGGATCGCCGAGGTGGATGCATGCGTTTCCATTTTATAGGCTGCGGGCTGCTAGATAGACGATGGATGCCTCACTGCTTCTCAGACACGGATTCGGCGGGCGATCTTCTTGTCCTGCCAGATTCGGCCATAGGGCGACGCTTTGCCATGCGCCTCACTTTTTCCTCCGCATTAGCCGCCTTCTCTGGATCCCATACCTGTCTGTCCCCGAAATACGTTGTATCATGCGTAATTCGGCACTATGATCTACATTGCACTTCAAAGTGCGACGCGGAGAGCCTTACCATCACAGGCTCATAGTATCAACATGAAAGGGATCTATCTATACATCGGTCCTAAGGTTTCACACCATGAAATGCGGCTGAAATTTTGGAATGAGGCGGATCAGTGTGCCTGTCTCGTTTCACTGCCTGCGCATACAGTACAAGTCATGGAGGATTGTGGTTTGCTAGGCCTCATCGCCCTATTCTATCGCTAGTATTGTTTGACCGGTGTATATGTATAAAGTCTTTGGGAGTTATCACCGAATTATAATTCCACCAAGACTTCCACTCGGTATCATTTGAAGCTATCGCAAACATCTTTCATCCCAACAAGCCAGCAATATGCCCCGAACAAGCCAGCCATGTCCCATTGACTTCAAGTCTCTCATCTCAGGTACGAACTGATCCAAGATCTTGATGAACCAAATACTCACTGATGGACTAGAGAACTGCCATATCCTGTACAATCGTCCCGTATCCCACTTCGTCCTGGCGACACGCCATGACCCTGCGTCCCATCCGTCGAGGCCATGGGTGTCCAGCATCACCACCAGGCGCGGCGAGACTATGGGACTGCCATACATCTCTGGCTACGGGGCTACGTTGTCCGAGTCTCTGGAGGAACTCCACCTGGCCTCCAGCGAGGCCCTGGCACGTCATGTCGCGCAAAAAGGCTGGTACGCGGCTCTGGGGGATGATGATGATGACACGAGCGACGAGGACGGCGATGAGCTCGACGATCTCGAGTCCATTTCCTCGGTCCGCTCCGCCAGCACTCTCTGCAAGAGCACGAAACCTAGCAAAATCAGTCCAAACTTGACATCAGGTGAACCGAAGAGTGTTGCGCCGGCACCGCGTCCTCGTTGCAAGCCTCCGATTCTCTGCATGCCCAACCCAGCGTCCAGCAGCCACGAGAAGGACAATGTACTCCATCATGCGGTCCCAGCAGGACTTCCCGTTACGATTCCGGGGTGTCCCCGTCCGGCGCCACCAAGGGGCATACACGTTACCGGACCCGTCCCGCAGGCTCCTCCCCTGCGCGCTCCGAAGCTCACCAGAGTCACGGTCAAGGCCGGGTTACAGTTCAACTACTCGTTCGTGGAGCTGCTTCCCCATCTATGGGAACCGGTGACACAAGCTGCGCTCAGAGAGTATGCGCTCAACAAGCCTGGCGCCCGACTGGCCGGCGCAAGAGCGAGGGTCAGCTCGGTAGTGGAAGGAGGCGTCCGAACGACGCTCAAATGCGCGCTCCGAGATCTGGCCCCTCTGGTGCGCGGTGGGCAGGGCCTGGTGGAGTTTGAGGTGGACATTAATGACAAGTGACCTATTTGTGCTCGCTGGCGGCCTGGGGGGGAGGAGGGTTCAAACTGCTCGCGTGGAGAGGGTTGGTGATGGACCAAATGTTGGACCATTTAGTTTAATGTGCGTCATTGCGTTCGCCATGTATGAATATCAAGGAACATCTTTCATTCAACTGCCGAAGCTGGAAAGAACCGGGGTTCATGAGATCCGTGTTCATCATGTTGACGATATGTAGCACAGCACCTGCGCCTCGAACCGAGTTGCAGTTTGGGAGGCTGCTGCATGGCATTGCATGCGCTCGTAGAGGTTGCGCAACAAGCCTGTCTGCGCGGACCTGTTCCATGAAGGTCGAGCAACTCAGCGCAGGGTGACACCCAGTCTGCCTCGACAAATTCGTCCAAGGTGCAGTGTAGCCGCACAAGCTCCTCTGGCAAGACCCTGCAAACACCAATCACAAACTCTTTCGTCCTGCTTCAAGCTCCCTAGATGCCTTGAAAGCCATCGAGATGGCACCAAAGCTATCCCAGAGCAGCCCTGCGCCCGTCAGCCGGCCGTCACACGGCATGCCGGCGCACATGAAGCAGCAAGACTTACAGAATGGCACAGTGGCCCACGGCGCGTTGAAGCCCACATAGTACACCCAGTAGTACAGGGCTTCCGGCCTGGAGTACCTGGTGACCTCGGCCTCGTTGGTCGCATAGTAGAGCGCCACGCCGTACAGATGCGCCGTACACACAATGATCTGCAGCGCATGGCGCAGGTCGTGGTTCGTGACGATACACAGGAATGTCAGCAGGGACAGAGGGCCCCAGCAGACCTGTCACCCTGGTCAGACGCGGAGCCAAAGGGGACAAGACAGGACCAACGAGACGCAACGTACGACGGTGATGTATTCGACGCACACGGTGAAGGTGTCGAGTGTGAGGTATCGCGAGTCGGAGAGCGTGTACTCCTTCCATAGCTGGGCAAAGAGCGTGTTCATGCCTGCAATCTCGGCTCTGTGGGCAATGTAGTATCCCTCAAAACAGAGGTGCAGAAACGCGCCTGTGCCGTCAGCAACTCATCACTCGCCCGTGTCCGCCCGTCTCGTCATGAGCACGTACACAGCGCGAACCAGCTTGCGGAGAAGCGGTCTACGAACCGCGAACCCGCGGCCGGGGCATGGTATGCGGCGACGACGATGGCGCCCACGATGACTCCAAAAATGGCAATGGTTTGAGCGGTGGGCGAGGTGTTCGGCGTGTATGTTGGTATAGCCGCTGTGGGGGGGTAATACGGATGCGATGACATGCTTGCGATTGAGACAATGGATGACTTGATTCGTTTGTTGACAACAAGGTCCAGTGGAAGCTCGATTCGCGCTTGCTGCACCATGCCCTGAACAACGACGCTTCACCATGCTTCGGAATTACCGGTCGCGTGTAGGGTAGGTAGGGTATGTCAAGGCCAGGGTTCTCGTGCGTCATGCGCCGCCACCAGCTGCCTCAGCATGGCCTCCTCGTCACACCCCTTGACGCTCCTGAGCTCCCCCAGAGGTAGTAGCTCACACAGATCCAGCTCATTCTCTTCGTCCTCGGCATCGGCCGGGACCTCGCCCGAGCTGTCTCCCAACGTGACAGCCGCCAGGTCCTCAAAGACGGTGAAATCCAGAGCGGTCCCCTTTTGCAGATTGGTAAAGGTTACAATGGCATGCCCTACCATGCATGCCCAGAGGAGGAGCGGCCGCACTGCCGCGGCGTCGGGCAGGGGGCTTGGGCTGGACTCTGGGAACATCTTTCTGTGCAGGATGATGCGGGATTGGTGGATGAGGGCTGTGAGCAGGATGGTGTAGAGATCGACAGAGTGCACGTCGGGGAGCAGATCCTCCATATACAGTATAGCTGCGATCCGCAGCAGCGGATCCAGCGGATTGGGCGTCACGGGCAGCATCAGGGTCTCTGTCTCGGCCATGTCGTCGCGCAAGGATTGTGGATTCCCCACAAGCTGATGCTCGACATACAGACAGTCTTCCGCAAAGCTTGCTGGGTCGACGAGCATGGACTGCGGGTTCGCGGCATGGCGCGCCGCAATGATTGTCTGTGTGAAAAATGCCAAGGCCTGCAGCGACTCAATGTTGGCAAGGGCGATTTGACACGCGGAGAGCAGGTGGTGTGCGCGGACGGCAATCTCGGCTCGCCTGTGCGGCGGCAGGGCATCCGATATGGAAGGAAACAGTTTGGAGAACTCGAGATAGGGACTGCTCCCGGCAAAGGCAGCGCCCTTGACGTCGGCCTTGTGAATCTTGTGGAGGATGACTCCCCACTCGGCCCTCATGCCACCGCCGCGATCCACCATGTCTCTCAACCCTCTCATCAAGACATGCCAGTGGTCTTGCCGCCCGCTGTACGTCGCCTCCAGCGCCATGGCCGCAATGGACTCGACGACGGCCAGCTCGCTCTTGGCGCCATCTTCGTCGTCCAGCAGTATCTCCCTGTTCATCGATGCGCACACGCGCGCAATCGACGACCCCAGCTCCGCGGGCGGAACGCTGCCACCACCGTTTGCCAGCGAGGCGACGAGGGCGATGGCCTCGTACGTGTAGGAGCGCGAGGGCACGTTGTGCAGATACTGCTGGACCAGCCTCTGCGCCAGGGGAGCGTTGTGATCCGGCGGTGGTGGCCAGCCCATGACGCCCACTGGACTCGAGCTTGGGTGAAGCTCCTTTGGCACCGGCGGCCGCAGATAGGGTACGTGCAAGTGCTGTCGGTGGTGCTGATGGAATGCGCCCGGCCTTGGATCGTCCTGCTCGCTCGCACTGCTCATGGGTGTCGCGGGGACGTCTGGGCCCATGGTCATGTTGGCCGCGGGCGTCGCGACCGAGCCGGGTGTCGTGACCGTCTGTGGCGGGGTGTTGAGATGCTCGGGGGCGTCTTTCGTTCCCTCGGGAGCCCGAGGGGCCTCATCCTGCAGAGGTGTTCGCGAGGACCCCGTGTCCTGTTTGTTGGCGGGCGGCCTGATCGTGGCAGGCGCAAAGGCGTTGACAAAGCGGATGCCCTGGTGCTGTGACTTTGATATGACCAGGCCCTTGCGGGTCGAAGCCAAAGCGCCGTCGTGTATGGTTGTGCTACATTGCTTGTCCATCAGAGGGAGGGATCGGCAGCTCGTGAAGGGCGTTGCTCGGTCTGTCCGGGGCCGCGGTTCGAGTCAGGGGCTTGGGGCGGGCGGCGAATCCTTGTCGGTCGTTTTACGGGAATTAATTATGTGACCTCTGCTGGTTGCGGCGCGGTGGCTCGCAGCGCGAGGGACGGGGGCGGTGGCGAGGTGGTTGGATTCGGGCACGGGGCAGGGATGTGCGCGCAGGTCGGCGACGGCAGCGCACGCGACGACGAGTTGTGGGGGCGGGACCCGAGAGGCCCTTGGCAGTCGTCAAAAGTTGTACTGTAGATGGCGAGATGACGAAGCAGAGGGCTCGCGCGTGTGGGCAATGGCAGGCTGGGCGTACCAATTGTGGTGTGGTGCGAGGTTGAGGAGACTGGCGAGCCTCGCGGTGACGTCGTTGCGAGATGGGCGGCCATGGGAGACGATGCGTTCACTGGGGAAAAAAAGTGTCGGTAAGGTAAGGTAGGCACGCACGCACGCAAGTGATGGCGGGCATGTGCTTGGACGGCACCTGCCGGCTGCCCGAGATCCCGCGGTGGATTTCCTCTCCGGTCTTCCTTCCTCGCGGTTCTATCGAGTCATGCACGCAGCGGCCAAGACTCGCCATCGGGGCCACTGACATTAGAGAGGGAGAAGCCAGCCACCCAGCCCTCCCGCCAGCCAGCCACAATGTTGTCCAGCAGAGAATGTCCTAATTCACGAGGATGCTGGAGGAAATGCAAAAGGTCGGACATGTCGATTGCGCGTTTCTGACATCGGCGCCAAGGGCGGACTGCTGCAGGGTAAGCCGTCCGCACCCCGCGGTCAGTACAGCACCTGCCCTTGCATCATGATCCTCGCCGTCCTCAGCAGCTCTGCGCTCACAATCGCGCCCTGCCTCATCTTGGTCCCAATGTCCACCTTTCCACTTGGATGCGCAATCGTCACCGTATCCTTGCCGCCCTCCCGGAGGAGACCCGCAGGGATCGTGCCCGGGGTCTGGCACGCGGCGCCTAGACACAGCGCCAGCGTCAAAGGCACCGCCTTGTGCGCCTGGCCCATGGACAAGGCCGCGCATCGAATGTCAGCCGAGGCGTCTGGAGAGGCATACACCAGAACAATCTTGGGTATTGACTCCACGTTGGGGTTCAGACCCATCTTTGTGGCGCCCGCGCGACGGATCTGCTCCAGCCGCGCCTTGAGAGCTGCGTCCGCCTCGATCCTCTCCGGGCTCAGCGCCTGCGTGTCGACGTCGATACCCAGGTCTGTCGCATGGACAAAGACGCCCGGATTGCTGACGTCGGCGAGCGTCGCCCGGACTGTGCTGCCATCCTCCAGTTGCAACTCGTCGATTGTGTTCCCTGAAGGCAGCGCCTTGCCCGTCTTCGCGCCAGCAGGGTCCAAGAAGCTCATCGTGATGGGCGAGGCTTTGCCAGCGACACCGTCGAGCTCATAGTCACCCGATGGCTGGTAGTCTCGTCCTTCGACTCGGAACTTTGCCGCAAGGACCTTGTTGGTGTTCCGATTCAACAGCCTCAGGGTGGCCCATGCCTGCCCGCGACCGTCTGTCTCGACGGCATCTTCTCTCCCGAGGCCCCATTCCCAGGCGACAGGCCCAACCGCAGAGCTCATGTTACCGCAGTTGCCCTCCATGTCAAGTTGGTCGTCCTTGATCCTCACCTGCACAAAGGTGTACTCGACATCCACGTCGTCCCGGGTAGGTGGGTGCAGCACGACCACCTTGGACGTCGATGATATGCCGGACCCCATGCCATTGAGCTGCCGCCCGTAAGGGTCGGGGGATCCCATGGCAGCGGGCAGGACCGTTTGCCATTGGTTTTGTGGTGGCAAGTCTCGCTCGTGGATCACCAAGCCATTGGACGTGCCTCCCCGTACAAACAGGGCATTGAGCTTCCTGGGCTTGCTGTGAAGCATTCTTATCCCAGGTCGCATCATCTGTCTGGCCGCTGGGAAAAAAAGACGTGTTGACATGCTGGTTGGCTTTTCGATGTGCTATGCCATGAATACTATATTACTGGGCAAGGTGTGAAACAATGATAGGACGGAACCCCCGAGGCCTGGCATCGACGACCGGAGACACGGACTTTTACCGACAAGCGGACGCACCCGACTCCCAACAGGATTTGGGTACCCGGTACGCCACGGCATCGCCACGACATCCCTTGGGCACACGATACCTTGGCTACACAACCGGGCATCAACACTGCTCGTAGTGATCCCTCCTCACCCAAATCTCGCCCAAAGGGTCACCCTTTTCCGCGACACAGACCCATTCCCCAATGCCGTACTCCTTGGGCGCACGTCGCATGCCTCGACCACCGCCCCCGACAATCAGGTTGCCCGGACGATACGCCTCATCTTGCTGCATGCGGCGAATGACGCTGCCGTGGACGCGGGCGTCGTTGGGTATGTCCCGGACCTCGCCCCTGGGCAGCGGCCACCGGATCGGCTCCCACGTGCCGTCGCTCTTGAGATCCATGCGCCGAAAAGGGAGGTACTCCATCAGCTTCCACGCCGTCACGGCCACATGGTTCAGGCCGCCATTGTATGCGAGCGAGTCGTGGATGCGTGCCGTGTGCGCGCGATTCATAAGGCCGTGAAAGTGGCGCTCGTCCTCGTCGGTGGAGCACGACGATGCGGAGGATGCCGTCGAGGACGACGATGTCGCGGGGCGACGCTCTAGAGGCGGCCGCGGGCGATACGCACTCGGCGACTCGGGAAACGTGGGGCTGCCCCCGTTCTCCATGCGAATGGCCGGTATCTGGCCTGTCGAAGCCTGCCGTGTCGTCTTGGCGTTGCTCATCTTTCGCCCAGAAGCCTTCTTCTTGCCTGGGTTGTCCGCAGACCACTCGTTGGAGCATGCGCAGCCCAGCTCGGCGACCTTGTCCGGATCAAACGGCAGGCCGGCCCTCATGGCCTCGCGCACCATCCACGCAAGGGGCACGTGGCTGGCGCTCTTGCTGTCCTCGAGCATCTCCCAACCACCACCGACGTCGGCATGGCCTCCGGCGAACCACACCTCGTCAATGTCTTGCCCGTCATCGTCGTCCACGTCGACAGGGGGCGCGTCAGACGGCGGGGGGTACTGGTTGGACATTTCGGAGAGGACTGCCGATTGCGCAGAGTGCGGCCTTCTGGATGACGATCGGGCGCGGTACGGGGCAAATTCCTCCTGCTTGTCCTCCCCGGCTGGCGTAGCCTCGGGGCGCCGTGACGGTGATGGTGACGCCGCCGAGCCTTCCCGCTGGTGCGGAGAGAGAAAGGTCTGCTTGCTTCTTCCACGGTCCTCTGGCGCCAGGCTCTGATTGTGCGTGGGCCTGTGCGTGTGCGGAGGCTCGGCCGCGGGGGTCTTCTCGTCATCATCAGGATTGCGCGTTGTCCGCGCCTCGGATGCATTCATCTGCGGAATGATGTTCTTGTGCATGTTCCAATGCTCCCAACCGAACCACTTCTCCATGTGGCGGCGCATGTGGTGGTCCTTCGCCTTGCGGTTGCCCTGATACATGAGGTCCTGGCGAAACTTGGCCCTGCGCTCATCGATGCTCACGGCGTGGCGGATCACCCTGGCGCTGCTGCGGGCAGTGTACGGAAACTTGCTCCTCTGCATCCAGGCCGTCTCGAAGCGCGGCACTGAGTTGACGGTGTCGAACAGACCCAGGAACCGGATGCGGCCCACGGGGCGCGAAAAGGTCTCGCGGAACCCCCTCATGAACCTGAACATTTTCCGCTTCTCCTCGTCCGCCTGGCGAATGTCCTCGGCCGAGCCGACGCTCTGCTTGCGGCACTGCCACTGGGCAAAGGCCTTCCACGCAAACTTGACCATTTCCTCGTTGCCGTGCGAGAGCAGGCCGATGTAGTCGAGCATCTCGGCCAGGAAGCGGGCAATGTACGCGCCGCGGGAGAAGCCGAACAAGTAAATCTCGTCGCCGGGGTTGTAGAACCGCATGAGGAAGCGGTACCCGCCGACGACGTGCTGGTCAAACGAGGAGCCCACGGCCGAGTCCTTGGCCTTGGTGTACCAGCTGTTGAGCCGCGCGCGGACGGACGTGTGGGACAGGGACCCGGACACGACATAGGTACCGATTCCCGCTGGGCAGATGTCAGTAAGCCTCCTTTTTGCGGTCAAGCTAGGTGCTCACGTTGGTAGTAGTGGTACTGGTCGTCCGCGGTGCGGTCGAGCATGCGGAAAATTTTGAGAATGTTGCTGTCGCTGTCGTCGCCGTGGAACTTGTTGCCCGTGCCGTCAAAGCACAGCACCAGCTTCCGCACACCTCGGCTCGCGGCCGCCTGCGCAGCATGGCTGTTTGTGTGGATGGCCTCGTCGTTGCTGGTGCTGAGGACATTGGCCGTGCTCGCTGGGCCAGCAGGCTGCGGCTGGCGGCCTTGCGTGGCCGCGTCGTCTGCCATGGCTCGCTGCTGTCGAGGTTCACAAGGACGAGGTTCTCATGAGGGAGGAGAGACGGAGGAGAAGACGTGGATAGACCACACTCGGGTGCCCGCCATCTGAGGAGAAGGGTCAAGGGGAACGACGGCCATGGTACGTACTCCGTGCTGTCCAGTCACTTTGCGCAACGGGGGGTTAGCACGCACGCCCGCGCGCCGTCGCGGGCGCTATACCTCTCCAAGCAGTCGCGCAACGGCTGAAGCCATCCGTGAAGATCATGGTCGGACGGTGGACCAGTTGCTGTCCGTGTGCATGTCTTGGAATCATTCAGTGCCCATGTAGGCCAAGGGGGGGCTAAAGCGGTCCAAGGGAGCAGCCGGCGCTGGTGGCGGCGCTAGAGACGCACGCTTCGACTTTCAGCTTCAGACACGGGCGGTAGGGCGCGCCGATCCTTCCCCGTGCATGCAAATGGGTTCAGATCCATTGGAGAGGATGGTGCCGTATTGCTGCGTGCTTGGTCTCTGATAGGGCATCGGGGGAGGAGCTGGCTGGCGTTCTGAGATCCCAAGATCCGATCATCTTAAATCCGGTTCGGGAGATGAGCGGACAGGGATCACCGGGGTCCCTATGGGGTACGGTAGGATTTATTGACTGCGACATGATCACCCCCCATCCATGCACGTTAAGGGGCCAGACGAAAGCCTCTCGAGGAGGGGGATTCGACCACGTCTCTCGTCGCGCAATGCAGGTCTCGGTTCTAGCGCTAGAGCGGCACTATTGCTCCGAGCTTTGCATCGCTTGTCCTTCCAACGACCGCCTTGGGCGGCTCGCGAGCGGCGTGGGCCAGTCAGAGAGGCCCATCCGGGTGCTGATGATGCAGGTCGTCGGTGTGGAATCTCACGTCGCACATGGCTCTGCAAGACACTGTGCCCGCACGGGCGTGGCAATTAGCACACTGCTAGCACGAATAGGACCGGACGTTCAACTGGGATTTGAGAAATCTGGTTCTGGGACATGGACCAGTCGCGGTCAGGTTTCTTCATCAGTGAGCCACTGTCCGACCGTCTGCATGTTGTGCAGGGTAAGTGTGTATAGATGGTCTCTCCAGTACCACTTCCACGGTGAATGTGGGCAGCTGAAAACGTCCTCTGGAGTGCCTAATGGTGTGAAGCAGGCCAGTCCATATATTTCGTCGTGCAGACTGGCCAGTCGTGCCTAGAAGTAGGTCTGGTGCCCGTGTATCGAGATGGGTATCATGGCTTCATTGTGAGCCCCTGGTGCACCACCTTCATGTTGGATGTCAGCCAGCTCAGCCCCTTTTATGCGGCGAAATTTTCTATATGGACGATACACAATATTCATTCAGCTATTAGGGTTCTCAATGTCAACTTTGTGTTTTTTGCCACCCTGGCTAGAGGAAATGTCGATTCCTTCTCGATAAACGGGCTTGCCTCCGTTGGCTGAACAACAGAATCAGAAGAACGCTGACTGCCTGAGACTCGGGACTCGAGACTCATCAAATCATACATAAATTTTGTTCATACTCTGGAATGCCTATGGCTGTCCTGCAAGTAACGATGAGTTCTGGGCTCGTTGATGGGTTAAGTGGTGAACTTGCCTTTTACAACCAAGGATAACGCTTTGTTCCGAGTTCCGAGTCAACTGGCAAGGAGAGCACACATGTGCATCGAGTGTTCGTCTTTGCTCTGACAGATGAATTCTCTGTCTGGAATTTGTACGTGGCGATTCTTCTCCATGAACAGGGATCGATGTTGTTCACAAGGGCGCTCATTGTTGTCCTTGTACATCCAGGCTTGCTCAGGAACAGTGCCCGTTCACCATCGTTGTGAACTATTTCTTGCCTCGAGACCTCAATCACAAAGAAACTTGGACTTGCTCGGGCCCCTACTCCGTCGAGACATGCTTGAACTGGTACTCATAAGAACATTGCGTGTCCCAGAGAACACACAGGCGAGCAAGCGGCAACCGTTCCAGCATTGGGCTTTTAAGCAACCGACGTTCCACACTTTCGTAGCCAGTAAAAAACCAAAGATCACATCTCAAAGCACAGCATGTCGTCTCATGATCATCAGTTGGCACCCGCGAGCCATGACGCCCTCGTGCCGTGGTCCACACCTCCGTCCTCGCCATCCACTTTCCTTCGTCTCCCCAACGAGATCCGCAACATGATCTACAAGTCGTTTCTGACACGCAATGTGCACATCAGGCTTTCTGTAGACAACTACCTCGGCACCAGGCGTCTGTCAGCCTCGTCGCCGTTCAAGTGTCACTGCGCGGACCATGCCGACGTGTGCACCGAGCCCCTGCCACAACACTGGTTAGCACTGCTGCGCACCTGCAAGCAGATTCACAAAGAGGCCGCCTCCATCCTCTACGGCGGGAACGTGTTCTGCTTTGGAGACAGACGCATCTGGGAACCCGAATACCTGGCCCTGTCGCGGCGCACCGTGGAACAGATAGGCGCCGCCAACTTGAGCCACATACGGGCCATCGCACTGCCCGCGCAAGCACTCCCCAACGTGGTGACCAGGGACTACACCGTGCCTCCTGGCGCGTGGCCGGCTTGGCGGATCCCGGCGCCCGAACTGCAGGGTGACCTACTGCGGTACATTCTACGCATGTGCCCCTTGCTGGAGACCATCCACCTGGGCCACATTGGGATGCTGCGAGAGTGGGTGAGGTATCTCGACATGCAGCATCACGCCATCGACGCCAGGGAAGAGAACCTGCAGCTGATCACCCTCATGATCCGGGCGACGACCAACTGGCTCAAGCCCGTCGGCAGCCCCGTGCGCATCGCCATCGGCTGCTGGGCCCCCTACCCGCCACGCTATATCGTCAGCCCGTGGGACCGCGACGCCTGGCCAGAGTACATAGCCACGTGGCGGAGCCGCTTTGATCACATCGACACGGAATGGAAGGAGGACGAGGAGCATGAGACGCTCACGGGTGATGACTGGACGCTTCTCGACGATGCGGTGATGGAGGAGTACCTGGCCAAGGAGGAAGTCGCCACCGACCAGCGATTCAAAAAGGCGGCGCGCGATGCGGGCTGGGAGATTCTGCCTCGGGGCGAGCTCTTTGTGGACTTGAAGGATAGGGAGAAGCCAGCGGAGGAGCCAGTTGAAGTCGCTGCCTTGACGGGTCCTGTCAACGTCGATGGGCAGGATCTGGCGCTGGAGGGCTAGTCGACGCACGCTGCTGTGGCGGTGCCTGCGGGTGTCCATGTGTCTATTGCTTCTTTTGTTCAACTACATCTGACCCTATGAATCTCGTAAACCCGATTCCTCCACGTATGTTTGTGTGTGTGGATGTGGAAACATCTCTCGCCGTGCCGCCCTCACAGTTTGCTGTCCACCCAGACGGGCTTCCGCCTCTCCACAAAGCTCAGGACGCCCTCCTTCATGTTGTCCGCGGCGTCCATGTCCTTGTAGATGCCAAACTCGACGCGCCTCGTGGCGTCCTGCGGATCCTCGGGCGCCAGGCCACTCATGATGCCCACGCGGGAGACAATGATCGAGTCGGGCGAGTTGTTGGCAATCTCGGCGGCCCAGCGGAGCGCCTCGTCCACCACGTCGCCCGCGACGACCTTGTTGACGATGCCCCAGTCGAGCATCGTCTGCGGCGGGTACGAGCGTCCCGTAAAGGCCATCTCGGACGCCCGCGCGCGGCCCACGAGCCTCGTCAGCCGGGGCAGCGCGCCCGCCAGGGCGACGACGCCAATCTTGACCTCGGGCAGGCCAAACTGCGCGCTCTCGTGGGCGAGGACCATGTCGCAGTTGATGGCAATCTCCATGCCGCCGCCCAGGCACAGGCCATTGACGGCCGCGATGACGGGCTTCTTGCCCTTGCGGTTGCTCAGGCCACCGAACCCGCTGTCTCGCCACTTGTCCGCCACCTGCTGCGCCTGTTTCTTGCCGCCGTGGTTCTCCTCATTCCACTCCTTCAGATCGGCGCCCGCGCAAAAGGCACGCCCCGTGCCCGTCAGGACGGCCACGCGCAGCTTGGGCTCGGCCTCGAACCAGGACCACAGCTTGTCGAGGAGAAAGTGCGTCTCGCGGGTCATGGCGTTGAGGGCCTTGGGCCGGTTGAGCGTGACGAGCAGGACATGGGGCACGGGGGAGGTCACGACCACGCCGGGGACGGAGGGGGGCGGGCTGGCAAATGTCTGCGACATGGTGACGTGCTGAGGAAAGGTGTTGTGGGTGACGGTGAGGAAGTGTGCTCCGTGGTGCAGATGGTACAGTCGCGGCATGCGAGGGATGGCTTCTTGATGATATGGTGATGGTGATGGAGAAAGTTGGAGATGAAGGCCCTCAACAATGAATTACCCCAGATCATCTCGTGTGGGGTCGACAGGGATGGTCGATCAACCTCGGCACTCCGGCTGGGGACGACAACCCCAACCCATCATCAGCCTAGGCACGGATATGGACAAGGCAAAGTACAATTCAATGTCTTCCCGAAGAAATTTAAATCCCCAAGCGCCTGACCCTGCATCGTTGTAAGCCAAATGTGCGCACCCCCACAGCTCGCGAGCCCACGAATTATGCCGGGAGGCCACGCTTCTCGCACTCGGTGAAGAAGATGACCATGCGCCACAGCTTCTTGACCAAGTCCTCCGCCTCGTCGTCCAGTGCCTGGAACATGTTAGCGTACGCCTTGCCAGTGAACGGATGGAGAAGCGACTCACCTGTTCCAGCTCCTCCGCGAGAGCAGCCGCTGTTCCGTGGTTGCGCAGGTGCTCTTCCACCGTCTCGACGAGCATCTCCTCCTGCACACCCAGATACTCCACAATCTTCTTCTCCACAAACGGCCGCAGCTTGTCGCGCACCACGCTGGTGTCCATATAGTCCCATTTGACCTGCCAGTTCCAGAGGCCATCCTTGTCCGTCGGGATCTCCTGCGCGAGACCCCGCACCGCCAGCGCAATCTCCTCGTCCGTCATGTTCGCCGCCGCCGACGTCGAGTCGTACTGGATCGGGATCAGCTGGCGCCTCGTGCCCGTGTCCGCCTCCTCGTCGTCCAGCAGGCCCTCCACTTCCGCCACAGTCCGCCTCTGCGGAGCGGCCTTGGAGGCCTGTGCCTTTTGCGCAGCCGCGCCCAGCGACAGCTTGAAGGGCTGCGGCGCCGACACCGACTCGGCTGGACGCTGCTCCATCTCCTCCGCCTGCCGGTCCAAGAACGAATCGGCCATGCCCCGCGCGCGATCCCGGTTCGCCTGTTCGCGCCGACGCTCCTCCTCCTCTGCCCGTCGGTCCAAGTCATCCCGGTGCTCCTCCTCTGCTCTGTAGGCCTCGCGCTTCCGCACCCAGCCCGCATGGTCGCGGTAGTACGGGTGCTCCCTGCGGTCCATCTCCTCCTCGTCGTTCCACTTCTTCTCGCGGTCGAGCTGCTCCCGCCTGCGCTCCTCGAATGTCTCCGCTTGCTGCTTGTCACGCTCGTTTTCACGATCCAGTGCATTTTGCCGGGCCCGCTCACGCCCCATCCATTTCCTCTCCGCCTCCGCAAACGCTCGGTCTTCTTCCTTCTTCCTCTCCTCTTCATGCCGCCGATAGAGCTCCTCGTCGTCCGCGTCGGTCTCTTCGTCCTCGCGATTCAATGAGTACTCGGTGTTGGACACGCCGCCGTTCACAAAAGCGATCCGGTTGCCGTCATGGCCCTTGGGCCCGGATGGCGCATTGGGAACTCCGCCTCGAGGGCCCAGCGGGACGTTGTTTGTGCCGCCGCCCGTAGTCGTCGCCTCCAGACGGGACGCCCGCGATGGGTGGTTCCGTTGACGCTCCATCTCTTCGGCTTCCTCCTCCTTTCGTAGTCGCTCCAGGTCGCGCTGAATGCTACGCTCGCGGAACGCAGCGATTTCCCCGGCCACCACCTCGCGCATCTCGGCCGGAATGTCGGCCAACTCGTCATCCTGCGCGAGCGTAATGTTGACAACCTCCACATTGTCGCCCGACTCCGCCTTGGGGGCATGCCCGTTGCTATCCGCGCCCAGACCGGCCGGGGGGTAGAAGAGCTCCTTGACCACCTGTTTCAAGGCGGCTTTGCCGCGGCGGTATCGCTGCTCGGCCTCCTCCTCGTCTCCCTTCTCCTCCATGTACGACTCGAGGTAGCTTTGTGAGCTTGGGTCGATACTTACTTGCAGCTTGACCTTGTCCTTGCCCTCGAACGTGTCGTCGTCTTCGTTTGGCGGAGGCTCCGTCGCCGTGGGCTGGATCTTGGCTGGGATTTCAACCGTCTCGTCGCGGAAAAGCCGGATGGCGGTGGAGAGGGATTCTGGATCATCGTAGAGCGCGAAGCCAAATACTGTGCCCTTGTTGTCTTCGAGGACACTGTTCGACGCGTCCCAGCGCCGGAGCTTGCCCACGGACCCTAGAAGCTTCTCAATCCCGTTGCTCGTGTTCAGAGACTCGGGAACACCCCACACGAACAATGTCCGCACTCGCTCCTCGCTTGTGGGGGGCACAATCACCTGCGTCACCTCCTTGGACTGCGATGGATGGCCGCCCCTGTCCATACCGAGGCCTGGCCGATGTCCTGGCCCTTGCGGTCTGTCACTGTCCACACCTGGGGTTCCCGATTTCCCCAGGCCCGTCCCGAGCCGAATCACGGGTGCGTTGAAGTTGATGTTGGGCATGTTGGTCGGCGCTTGGAAGTTGCGAGGCATCCCGCTTGGACGGTTAGCTTGTGATGGGTCATGCTGCTGTAGCCCGGGAGGGGCCATGCCTGGAACGGACGACATGCCTGGAGGAGGTGCTGGCCCAAGTTAGCAAACAGTCGACGAGGGTGTGAGGCGTCCTTTGTACCTAGTCCAGGAGGAGCGCCCATGCCAGGAGGCACACTGCCGCCAGGATAGCCTCCATAGCCTGGCGGCGCGCCATACGGGCCGTACGGGTTATAGGCCATTGTATAAGTCTGGGCCGAGTTGCGCTCGAGGGATGCTGGGTCGTGTGCGCAGACGCGTGTGGGCGTTGCCTGCGACGCAACAATGCGAGTCGGCAAGAGCCCGCGGTTGCGCTATCGGTGTTGATACAAGAACCTATCGATTGTCTGAAGTATCGATTGTCTGCTGACTAGGCGGCTGTACTTGATCGCTGAAGGCTGTCGTTTGGTGGATGGGTATGACAATGTACAGTAGGCAGAGGACCGGAGCTGGCCGCGAGAAAGTTTGGCAGCTGGACCCCACATCGAATTGGCGAAATGTACCTGCCGGGTCTGGTCGCAGCTCTCACAGATTGTATTTGCTTAACCTAGAGTGCCTTGCTATCGTCGGACATGATGAGTCAGCAGTGGTCCAGATCAGGCGCCGCATAGGTGCGCACCTAGGTGCGCGAATAAGTATGGGGCCCACGCGTACCTAGGTGCGCGAATAATATATATTATATTAGCACTCCTTATATATAAAGCCCGCTATTATTTATTATAAAGAACTTTATATTATAATAATTAAATAATTAAATTAAAAAAAATAAACCTTTATATAATTTAAATAATTAACTTTTTATAAACTCTTTATTAATATATTATAATATTATACTATTATTAGTAATAATTATATATAAAGTATAAGATTAATATTATTATAAGCTACCTTAATTACTTTATTATAATATTAAGATTAAGTTTATTATTATTATAATTATTCTATATAATAATAAAAATAACTTATAATATAATAAAAAAAAATAAAATAAATTATTAAACTTAGTATTTAATTATTACTTTATTTTTATATATATTTAGATTTTTTAGACCTAATTAATATATCTTATATTAAAAAAATAAATTAAACTTAATATTAAGAACTATTATAAAAAGATAGGTAAAAAATAACCCTTATAGGTTTATAACCTAGGCTAGTTTAATAATTATAAATAATTATTTCTTTAATAATTTTATAAATTTAATAAATATAAATAAAGGGCTAGTACCTAGCTTTAATATAGATAAAATATTAACTTATTCTAACTATATTAAAAAAATCTTATTTTTATTAATTAAACTAAATTAATAATTTAATTATAATTAATAATTATAAGGGATATTTATAAAAGATTAGAGAGATTAATTTAGCTAAATATTATAACTAAATAAGGAATTAAGATATCTTTATTTAGTAATATTAAATTATAATACTTTATATAATACTTCTTATACTTTATTATCTTATTTAGCTTTATCCTAGATATATTATATCCCTTATTTATTAATAAATAACCCACTAACTCTCTTATTTATTATTATAATATTAATTTATTCTTAAATATACTTATTCTTTACCTTATCTTAGTCTAAATATATTATCTTTTTCTTTATAATCTAGTCTTTAAATAGCTACTAGATTATATATTATTTATTTATTTATTTAAAATTAAGATAATAAAATAAGGCTTTTTTATTATAATTAAATAATAATTTTATTACTTTTTTATATTATTAATCTAACTTAACTTTATTTAGTATTAATATCTTATACTAAATATCGTGGGTAATAATATATTATTTATAGATTATATAAAAATAATTATATTAGAATTATAGCTATTAAACTAGCTCGGGTATTAGACTTTTTCTAAAATTAAGTAATAACTTTAATAGTAACCTAGGCTCTAGGTATAATTATTAATAAAACTCTATATAATTATATTAAGTAAAAAAGAATATTAAATAAGGTATATTAAGAGATATAATTAGACTCTATATTAATATAATTAGACTCTAAAATAGCGCTAATAGTATTATAATTTTATAAGGCTTTATTATAATTATTAATTATATAAATACTTTAATTATTTATAAAGATATAATAATAGTATATAAAGGAGTAATAATTATTTATTAATATATTTTAAATAATTATAAAAATAATATAACTTTTTATAAAAATATTATAATTATTTATAATAATATTAAGGCTAATAATCTTATAAATAATAATACTATAAGATCTATATAATAAAGCTTATATATTCTTAATATTCTAATATAATTAATTTTATTATATTTTAAGTATATTAATAGTGCCTTAATTTAAGTACTTAATATAGCCTTAATAACTTTAAATATATATAAATTATAATAAGTATTATTTATTAATAAGGTTAATATAGTCTTATATTAATTAAATTATTAATATAATTTAATAAAGAATTAATATTATTAATTAGGATCTTATTTAAGATATTAATAATAATAAAAATACTTAAATTAAAAAAGCTTATTCTTATATAATAAGGGCTTAATAATATAAGTATAAGGTATATTAAATAATAAGGTAAATATACTTATATAAAGAGGAAGCTACTTATTAAGTATAATAAGCTTCTTTTAATACTTAACCTTATATAATACTTTATATAATATTTAGCTATTTATAATATTATAGAGCCTTTTATTTAGCTTAATTAATATATAAAGTTATTTTTTTATTTAATTTTAATAAAGTATTTAGATTTAATTATTAATTATATAATTAATAGCCCTTTAAGTATTAAAAAGGTTAAGTTAGTTAGTATTTAAATAAGACTTTATTAAATAATAAATACCTTTATTATAGAATATAATAATAGTTTTAAAATATATATATTAATTAACCTAGGCCTTAATAAGCTTTTTTTTATATAAATTAAGCTAAATTTTAATAATATAGTTTATTTTATAAAAAAAAGATAATATATATTATTTTTTAAAAGTTTATAATTTTTTATTAAAAAAAATAATAATTATAAATAATATAATATAAGACTAATTATTATAAAACTTAACCTATAGAAGCTATTTCTTAATATTATTTTTTTTTTATAAAAGCTTAGTTTATAATAATATTTTATTACTTAATTAATATATTATTAATATAATAAAGTAATAATATTTAGGAAATAATTTAATATAATATTTATATAAGCTAAATAATAGTTTATAAAAATAATACTTAGGAGTATAATATTATAAAGAGTATATATAGAGTATAGCTAGTCTAAAGCCTATATATAGTTTACTTTTTCTTTATTATATAAAAAAATAAAAATAATATAAAAAAAGTAATAATAAGTATTTATATTAATTATATTTAATAAAAGTATTTTATATTTATTTATTTTATATATATAATTAAGAATAAGTATATTTAAGTATAAGCTTAAGTATTATATTAATTATAAATAGGTAAATAATACTATAATAACTTATTATTTATTATTAAATTAAATCTTATTCTAGAAGCCTTATAACTTAAGTTTATTAATAAGGGTATATATTATATTTTAGCCTTTTTATAAATTATATTTATATTATATAATATAGTTATATATATTTTATTAAGTTACCTAGTTTATTAATTAATTATAAAAATAAATCTTAATCTTTTTTAGTACTATATTAATATTTATTAAATTTATAATTATTATAATATTAATATTAAATAATTAATAATAAACTAGATATATAAAAATATCTATATTTAGCTTATAATTATATTAAAAGAATTTATTTTTGTATTAATAAATAAGTTATTAAATTAATTTATTAAGGGATTCTTTAATAAGTATAAAGATTTAATAATTAATATATTTTAAAATTATAAATTATTTATAAAGCTTTAATATATTAAGTAACTAGCCTAATTAATTATATCTTAAGTAAATAATCCGCTAATTAATAATTATTTTTTTTAATTTTAAGGTTATAAAAATATAGCTTTTATTTATTATTTAAGTATTAATTAAGTTTATAAAAGCCTTATAAAATAAATATTTATATTTTAATAATAAAAGATTATATATAAAATTATTAATAATTATATTAATACTTATAATAATAATATTTTATAAGCTAAAATAAGAATATATATATTTATTTATTCTAGAAAGACTAATTATTAGACTAATATTATAGTCGCGCCTTCTTACTTCGATATCCTAATCTCTAATTAATTAATTCTTATAATAGCTAATATAATATATATTATTCGCGTACCTAGGTGCGCGTGGGCCCTATACTTATTCGCGCACCTAGGTGCGCACCTATGCGGCGCCTCCAGATCAGAAGCGCGTCTCGTGGATAAGGGCGCCTGTCTCACACCCGGGACGTGGCGTGGTAATTATGATTTCTGCAGCTGGAAATGCCTTTCCCTGGTGATGCACTGACGTGCCGACAAGTAAAATAGCCAGCTACCCAAGTGAACTCAGTGGGCGCCCAGTGACCTTTACTGATCACGTGATGTCAAGTCGCACGCGTGCCCCTGCTCGACGCGCCCAGGCCAGGTGACGCCAAATGTCAGGAGGTGGGATGTTTTGCTAATCAGGGAAATCCAACCCAAAACAAAGGCATGCGCCACCCGCTCCAGGACTTTGGCACAGACAACGCAGCATGTCTTCAGGCGATGCGACCCCTGGTGCGAGGCGGTCCTCACAGGCCATCGCCACGCCCAAGGACGACGATGAATTAACCAGCTCGCTGCAACACCTGTCCATTTCAGCAAACGATGCGACAGCCGCACAGCAAACTTCCAAGTCCCCCCGGCTGGCCAAGCCGTCCACGCCACTGCAACCGGTCCCTCGTCGCTCCTCATCGCAAGCTCGAGCAGTTTCGCGGAGCCCTTCCAGCGGTCCTCGCTCTCGCACTGGCTCCCCGGGTCTTCATCACAAGGCCTCTATGAATTCCCTTCGCTCAGCGAATGGCGGCGAGGGCCCTCAAATTCCACTCAGGAGATCGAGCTCGAGCCAGACTCTCTCGCCTCTGCCACCCAAACCACCAGTCACTGCTGCCAGCATTGCAAAGGACTGTATGCAGGCTGAGCTCGATGCACTCCATGGCGATTCACCTGCCTTGCCCACCGAAATGGTCGTCATTCTCAATGACGCCGTCTATGGCCACCGCTTTTCACGCCCACGCACATCCAGGAGTGCACTGAGCACCATTGTCGAGCGCCCGGAGCGCATCAAGGCTGGAGTCTTGGGCATCGCCTTGGCCTATGTCCGACTTGGAGGGCGCCACAACGAGGGCTCTCAACCACTACATCCGCGCCGCGATGTAGAGGGGCTGCCCAGCATACCCTTCCAAATCAAAAAGACGACAAGACGGCTATCTCTTCTCTCGCCAGAGGTGACCAATGTGCACGGAACGAAATGGATGGAAGAGTTAAAGATGATGTGCGAGCTGGCCGAGTCACGGTTGGCCATGGGTGGAAAGGAACTTCAAAGGCGGCCAAGAAGTCGATCAGGCGACGAGGCGACCCCTGCAAAGCTGCACGAGGGCGACTTGTACCTCTGCGCAGAATCCCTGGACGCTATCGAGGGCGCGCTCGGCGCGGTCTGCGACGGCATAGACGCAGTGTTTGGCCCTGGGCCCAACCGAGCATTTGTTGGCGTGCGCCCACCGGGCCATCATTGCTCAGCCGCGCATCCCTCGGGATTCTGCTGGGTCAACAATGTCCACGTTGGTATCATGCATGCAGCCATGAACCATGGACTCACACATGCAGCCATGATCGATTTTGACTTGCACCACGGCGACGGCTCCCAGGCCATCACTTGGGCGCACAATGCTCGTGCCAACGCCGCCACCAAAAACGTTGCGCCTTGGAAGAAGACCTCCATCGGCTACTTTAGCCTACACGACATCAACTCCTATCCCTGCGAGGGTGGCGACGAGGACAAAGTCAAGAACGCAAGTCTCTGCATTGACAATGCACACGGGCAGTCCATCTGGAATGTCCACCTGCAGCCGTGGAAGTCGGAACAGGAATTCTGGGAATTGTATGAAGCCAAGTACGCCATCATCTTGGAGAAGACGCGAAACTACTTGAAGCACCAGGCGGAGAGACTGAAGAATCTGGGTCAACAGCCCAGGGCTGTCATCTTCTTCTCGGCTGGCTTTGATGCCAGTGAATGGGAGAGTGCAGGCATGCAGCGCCACGCGGTCAACGTGCCTACTACATTTTACGCCCGCATCTCGCAAGATGTAGTCAAACTGGCGGGTGAAGAAGGGTTGGGTGTTGACGGTCGTATCGTCAGCGTCCTTGAGGGTGGCTACAGCGACAGGGCTCTGTTCTCGGGCACCTGTAGCCACCTCTGCGGGCTTGCGGACGCGCCACAAGCCAAAAGTTCATCGGCCAGCATTGACGGCTTGGGCTCAGAGATGGGTAGAAGGATTGGGACGGTGGCCGAAGAAGGGTGCACACAGCCCGCAGTCTGCTCAACGCAGGCGTCCGATCCTTCGTGGTGGTCTGGCCCTGAACTCGACAAGTTGGAAGCACTGATCGCGAAGCCCAACGAGGAACCAAGGGTGCCACGGCAATGTGGCACCCCGACATACCACTCGCCCACACAGGCATCGACGGCAAAGGTGTCGGATCCGATCAAAATGCGCCGCAGCCTATCCAGCCTCTCGAGCGCCAGCAAGGCCATGGCTCGCCCTGCGTCGCCACCGCCTCCAGAAGTGCCATGGACTGTGGCTGCTGTGGAGTTGTCTAAGCTTCTGATTCCCTCTGACCGCCAGGTCGACAGCTGCCAGGCCGAGGACCTGAACGCCGAGGCGACACGCGCACGCCAGGCGAAACAACACTCGCTGGCAGGGACAACACCCATGACAACCCCTGAGCGAACAGCGTCCAAAATGTCGTTGAGAGGGAGGAAACCAAAGCCTGCAGCGCTTGCTGAGGAGAGCACAGTGGACAGGCGCAGAACCATGGGCGCAGCGACCGCTACGCCTGTCAAGGCAACGCCGCGAGGCAAGCAGGCCGTGCCGATCGCACCGCAGTCAGCCAGACGTAGTAGCCGGCGAATTAGTGGTGTCTCGGCTCTCGTCGCGCCCAAGGAAGAAGAACCTCCGTGTCCTGCAACGGAGCAGGCCAAGCCTGGACCTGTCGAGACGCCCCGGCCAGACTTGGCTACCGTTGGCAGGTCTGTAAGCACTGGTACCCTGCCGGCCAAGAAGACACGGCCGACGGCCACTGCTCGCAAAGAACCTGTGCCGAAGCCCCCACGCGTGCCAAAAGCGACCGCCGCGTCATCCAGCTCGCAGGCAGGGTCCTCGCGCGCAGTTGACGATGCGCTGGACAATATTACGGCTGGTATGAAGAAGATTAAAATCAACCTCATTACGAAATCGCAGAGACAAGCCAAAGAGAAGGAGAGAGAGCAGGAAAGGGAGAAGACGCAAGCACAAAGTGCCGCTAGTGCTACAGCTACCCCTTCTGAAACCAGGTCGACGCCTTCAGGACCCTCGACGCCGATCCTGTCGCCGACGCTCGAGGTCCAGAAGGTTTCTCGAGCGTCCGAGTCCAAGGAGGTCCCTTCGGTCAAGGCTGAGGAGCCCGCAACGCCAACGATTGTCGCCAGTGCGCCTGCTGGCGAGGTTAGTTCCCAGGCAGAGGACGGTCCGGTCTCAGAAGCCTCTGTTGTTTTCATTCCCTACCAGCCTGAGGGCCCGACCCCGGAACCTGCGGCCGCGCCGACTGAGCCTTTGCAATGGCTTCCACCCAACGTCAATACACCTGCACCGACACCTACGCCTGCAAAGCGCAACAACAACCTCTTCCATTACACTCCTGGCAGTATACCTTTTGCGCCTCGGCCGGCATCGCCTGTCAAGGCGGACCTCCCGCCACCAAAGGAAGAAGACGAGCAGCCCAAGCCCTAAGATGGAGGAGTTTCAGCGTTGTTTTCGTGCTCGGGTCATCCACGTCTGTGTTTTTGCTTTCATGATACCCAATCTTGCCGGCGTCCATGCTCTGCGCCGAAAATGTAGCCGAACCCCTTTATAATGTTTTACATTTATTCTATCCTGAAAATGCCTGTCGAAATGCGGAGATTGGCACCGCCACTTCATCTACTTCGCCTCTTTGGCCCCCTGTGATCCCAGGGTGCGTTTTCCTCCGCAATGTCCAGAGCTCCTTGACACCCAGACTCTCTAGGTACGCCAGGCCCGGCGCATAATTCGTAGCGACCTGCACAATGCCGTGGCTATCGTCCGACATTGTGAACTTTCCGCCCATCTTGATCCACTCCTCGGCGATGGGTCTCGCGGGGTACGGCTCGTCCAGGCCCTTTCGCAGCGCGGCCGTGTTACACTCCAGCCACCCACCTTGCGCCTTGACCAGCTGCAGATTCCTCACGGCCTTGTCCCATACCGATGGCCACTTGCGCGGGTCGTGGGCGGGTGTCTCGCTCATGAGGCGGATGAGGTCAAAGTGCCCGACGACCCTTGGCTGGAGCGCCGTGAGCATCTTGTACTGCAGGTCGTAGTAGTCCTCCCAGAGGCTCTCCTCGGTCTGCCTGGCGCTCTTGGCTATGGCGTCCCGGTACATCGTCTTGTCGTAGTCAATGGGGATGCCGTGGACGTGATGCACCGAGCCGATGAAGTAGTCCACCCGCGGGTCGGACCAGAGGGCCCGCACGGGCTCCGCGTACGACTCGCGGATGAACTCTGCCTCGAACGCGATGAGGATGTGGATCTGGGACGCGTAGGCTGCCTGGAGACGGGTGGCCTCGGTCAGGTAGGCTTCATGGCGGGTGACAAAGGTGGTAAAGGGGTCTTTTTCGTCCCGCTGCTTCCGTGTCAGTCCGTTTTGTCTCTTGTTTCTAATGAGATTCATGTGAATGCGCACTTCTTCGGGATAGAGGTCGGCCTTGTCGTAACGGGGCATGTGCTCTGTGAGTCCCATGGTAGCATAGCCTTGCGAGATGGCATGCTGGACAATGGCTTCCAGCTGGTCTTTGGCGTGGCCTGGGCAGAACTGGCCCGAGTGGGAGTGCATTGTGAACGCCATCTTGATTACCACTCGTGTACCCAAAACACGCGAAGCGGATATGTGAAACTGCCTGCGCGAGTGTGGTGAGCAGTGCGGCCTGTGTGTGAGGTTCGGGATGCCCCGCGACGCCGCAATCTTTTGGTGGGGCAAAAGAAATGCTGTGCGGCATGTCTGAATCGAACCAGCTCCAATATCTATAAATAAATGACCTTGCTGGCTCTTGATGGTGGATTTAAATTGATGTGTATCCGTCTAGGTTTACGCGGGTGCACTTTCTCTTGTGAGAAACCAACTGTATCAATGAATCAGGGGTAACTTGGAGCCAGAGTTTGGTCCGTCTGGTCGATAGTGCCAGATGCACTGAGCTAACCTAGAGGGCCGTCAACGCGTCGACTGCCTTCGCAGGAAGGGGGGGACAAAGACCATCCCGACAATAGGATCATGTCATGCAAAATGAGAAATGATTGCAAAAGAAGTGCAAGCCTGCCAAGGACAAACATGTTCTGGAGTTCAGGTCGAGCCATCAAACGGACCTCCTCAGGCGACCCTTGGAGTCGTCCCTGGACAGGACCTCTGTCGATTCATCGTAGCATCCGAGGCTGGCAGACTCGCGCACCCATGTCCTGTCTTGCCCCGTCATCGCGCGGCTCTCTGCGAGCGAGCTCTTTGCGCTTTCATTCCGCCCAACAAGGAGCGTCCGCGGGTTCATCCCCGCCAGCACCCAAGGGCCCAGGCCGTGACGTCTGGCCCAAAGGAAAGCCCGGGTACTCACTCCACGGGAGAAAATGAGCCATGGGGAGAGAAACTCACATGCCCGCTCCAGTGAATCAGTTGTCCAGAAAAAGTCAATTCCTGATATTCCGCTAGCGCCAGAACCCAATGTTTCCCATGAACCGAGATGACAGTGCTTCGCCCCCCCCTTGCTCGTCTACTCCAAGCTCTGGATCAATGACACGTTGTCGCCTTTGAGTAGAATTTGCCCTGTTCACGTTAGTCGTGCGTCTAGTGCGGCGACGAGGAGCCAAAGTACCAAGCGGTCGTCGCGATTCTGTGGGGTTGGTCTTGGTGATCTGCTTGACCTCGACGGCGTCGTCCAGAACAATGTTCATAAACTCGTCAAATCCCTGTCCGATGTGAGTCCAAGATTGACCGCATGAGACGGACGTCGGGGGCTTACGCGAATCTTGCCCTCGATGCGAATCGCAAGCTGCTCGTAGAGCCAGATGCTCACGGGTGTGTTCTGATATTGGTCAGCATCTCATGTATGAGGTGTGATAGCGTTCGCAGTCGAGATTCTCTGGCTGTGGGATAGCGATCCATGTGCAAGAATAACATGATGTCTTGTTCCGGATTGCGTTACGCTGGCCTTGGCCGAGCTATAACTGTCGAGGGCCGGTGCAGAGGTTCTCTGGTGGGTTTGGACGGATCATGTTGCTGTCGCATGAGGAAACCGCTCGGTAATTCCGTTTGAGCAGCACCTCCCCTATCCGCAACCATCGAATCGAGCTCGTACGGGATGGACTCACGCTCTGTAGAAGTCTGAAGATGAACTGACTATGATAACATCAGCTGGGTCCCCTTTCGGATTGTGGGGGGGACGCGAATCGTACATGGGAGGCAAAAGGACCTTACGGCCACCACCGCCTGGACGACCAGACATTGTTGCTTGCTGGGAAGAAGGTTGCGCGTAATGCGGGATTCAAGGCGCGTCGTCGGGCGTCGTGTCTGTCGCGATGCCGAGCCTGGTGGCATGCGAGCTATGCAGTGGTGTGGTGGCTTGGAATTTTTGGCGGGACGCGGTTAAAGGTTTCCCCGGGCAGCGACGTCGATGAGGCACAATCTCACCTACCCTGCGCCATTGTCTCCCAACATGCTGACCGGAGTGTGTACAGTACCCGTCAAGTCTGCACCAATCCGTAAAGTCTGATAGTCTCATATCAGAACTACAAACCTTGCATTAACTAAACAGCTATCGCTGTCTTTAATGTTGTATACGTCGTTTCCCGGTCAGTGCTCCCACCAGCATGTAGCGTCAACAATTGACTCGAGACATACATGTACCAATGGAGTCCATGTGCTGATGGGCCTGGTATGATTGCTTCCCCATGGGATCTCGTTCTAGCACGTCACAAATGAACAAACGGCTTGGGTTCATCCCGCTACGGCTGTCTGGACATCTGACTCCGTGGGTCATAGCCGAGACCCGACGCGGATGCCAGTGCTTGCTCTCGTGAGTCACGCAATACGATGACAAGGGCGCATCATGACAAGTGCGCTACTCTCCCGCAGCTCATCATCGCGTTGTTGATGCAATCAACGTGTGGGTTCGCTGGGGGAGTCCATCAGCGCTGCAATTCCCCGGGATGTCCGGGGGGCCGATATCGGGGGTGCCGGCGCGGGATGCCATTGAAGGTCGCATGTCGAATCAAGTGCACCAGGCTCTCCAGCTTGCTTGACGGGCTACCAGATGCATGTGCATAGTCCATGCAACCTCCTTTGCGGAGGTGTGCTTCATGCCAGCTCGATCTGGCCTAAGCTACATGTACCCTGCGTCGTTGGACTCTTGCCGATCCTATGTGCCGAAGCATGTCAAAGCACGAACGCCTGGTCGCATTGTAATGTACTTGGAGCGGCCCGCGTACAGGGGAGACATGACAAATTCCCTGTCGTCAATGGAATCAGGGATTACAAATTTCCATCACATGATGCAGCCAAGATGTCAAGTTCAGCCCACCGCAAGGCGCAAGTTCACGAGGCCACCCTGGGTCCTTTGAGGCTTGGGCGTGCTCCGAGTATCGGTCCCCAGGCGCAACCATTGGGGTAATGGGCGCGACGGAATGATCGACAAGCAAGTCCGGGGTGAACATGGATTGCGTCCGTCTTGTGGTGGAGGCAGAATCCGTGACGGACGTGCTTGGCCTGGCTTGTCATCCTGACCACAAAGTCGCCGCAGTGGCCAAGCTCGCCTGGAGACGTCAATCACTGTCCCCTGGCGACGATCGCTGATGAGCGCAAGGTGCCGGACGCACGTGGCAGAAGGCTGCCCGGCAGGGCGCTGAGAACCGGCACCGCCGCGCTGCCGCGTCAGGGTCTTTTCTCTTACGTATGATCCCGTGCGCTGGCCGAGCCGGCGAGCCAAGCAACTTGGGATGCGCGTGGACGCGCTCCCACTTGAGATCACCGCCTGCGGCTCGCTTCACAAGGTGGATACAGTGTACGGGAGGCTGGCTTGCTCATGAACTCGGAGCGATCGTGATGGAGCCCATCGCGGTCGATGGCTTGTGGGCCCTTGGGGCAGACTCTCCAGCGCGGGGACAATGGCACAGGTTCGACGTTCCGTCCTACCTGCGCGTATGGAAGAGGTCACCAGAGAGAATGCTTCGAGAATATTCCTCCTCCTCTTGGCCACCGCATGCTCACGACTACATCGCAGCGATCGCAGCGAAGTACCTGTATCGAGGACAACGCTGGCAGGGGTTCAATATTCCATATTGTACGTAAACTTGCGTCGCCTGCCCCTGACCTGACACCGTCCAATGCGGCTCTGCGCCTGCGACAACGTGCGCTGTGTGCTTGGGCGCCGTCTAACCGTGCGAGACCTGGCTGTTTGGCGGAATGATGCAGCCGGCCAACGTCGGCAAGATGTGGACAAATGCCTATTTGCGGTAATACCATGGAACCCACGGGACCAGAAGCAGGGGCAGAAAACTTTTCCACGGGCCTGGCGCAGGACCAACAGAAGCAGGATTCGCGCCGGGAATATGCAGGCATCGATGGATCGTGGGTGGCATCGCACCCGGAGACTCCACCACCGAAAATTTGCTGCCAGCGGGTGACCTTGACGGTGGGGTCGAAGCCGGCTCGCTTGGCTTCGTGTAAGCCGGTGCATTGAGCAGTGCATCGGGGGATAGGGTGAATTGTTGATTCAGGGGCAAAGCGTGCACCATCATTCATTATCGTGCTTGCGCTGTCTGCAAACGGCACCTGTGGACGGCTAGCAGGCAGGAATTGGAGACGCTAGGAGGAATTATGGGCACTGCCGCAATCGTTGCATACCAAACAATATTGCTGTGTGATGGCACCATGATCGTCCATGCCGGACGGCGCCCGGGCGCATGAGAAATAGTGACCTTGCTCTCGCGCAATTCACGGCTGGGATCCGACCGTGGGTGGGCACCCGGCGGCGGCGGCATGCATCGGGGGGGCCAGCCAGCCAGCGGTGGGCCAGGCTACGTTTCCCATGCGGTCAAGCAGGCACAAAGTGAGCACTCCCTGAGGCTGCCCTGTCCAGCTGTGGATAGCATTGGGTAAGAGGATGGATTGTTTTGGCATCGTGATCTGGCCTGGCCCAAGGGAGTCATCCCTGAGATGTTCTGATGGATGGAGACATGATGGAGTCGCATGTCGTGCGCCCTTGCGGGTTGACGAACGGGACTGATCCAGCCATCGCTGATGCGCGTGAGGAGTGGCAGAGATGGGCAAGACATGCACGCCTTTCAGTCAGCAACACGATGTGATGTGATCGCGTCAGGTGTGGTGCCCAAAAAGGAGTCACCATTGGCAGCGCCATGCAAGCAAAGGGACGACCATCAAGGTCGGCAAGACAATCATGAATGGCCCGTGGGCTGGTCCAGCACGCCCTACTGGCCATGTCGTGTAAGGCAGGCCAGCCAGCTCCACAGGCGACGGGTGCCCCAGCGTGCTGTGGCCGGCCGGGAACGCTGGGCGGTCTCCCAGCGCATCGAGTGCCGCTGGCGCGTGGACAGGTCCCACTGAAAAATTGTTCGACGACGCTGGAATGACACATAGCGCGGCCAACGAGATCCGCGCCCTTTTCCACGCCCGCGGAAAGTATTAATACGGATCATGCCCATGATCCGTGGCAGTAGGATTGGCGATGCATAGAGAAGACGACGCACTTGCAGGAAACCATCCTGACAACCTGTTCGTGACGCCACGCAACCCAGAACACTTGTCGAGCAACGCACACTCGCCTACTCATCAGAGCAAAGCCGCACTCGCTTACACTGCTGCATCATACCAATATCAGCCAGGACTCATCAGCTTCAGCATCAGCATCAGCACCAGCACCACGACCCGCGGCTTCCAAAGACCAATTTTTCAAGTCCGATTCTTGGTCCGACTGGCGCGTCTTCCTTGCGCCGACGACGTCAAGTTGCAGCGACCCTCCATCAAGGGATCCAGACTCCTGCCGCAAGGGCGCACGGGAAACGACAAAGCCACATCCCGTTCTAGACTACCCGGACACGATTTTCCTCACCCAGCCAAAGTGGCCGATGAGATCATCCCCGTCTCGTTCACTTCGCTAGCGGCATCCGCACAAACGGGACATCAGCCCATCGCACGCCAGATCTTGGTCGAGATTGATTGGCCTGCAAGTCCGAAGCACCCCGGAAATCACCCCAGTCCAGACATCACGCCAGCAGCCGCACGACGACGCAGCAAATCCTCCTCAGGCCCATTGCTACCCCGCAAGTCGCAAACTGGGATCTCCACGGAGGAGGCTCGACTTACAAGAACGGCAGCTGGCCGCGCCTTCTTTCCCCGGATTTTGCACTTTGCCCACCTACCTTACCTAGCCCCCTAGAAAAGGCAGCAAGGCAAGAAGAGTAGCAGTCACAATGCCCGGTCTCATCCTACCCGGGTTCTTGCGCCATCCCTCCGGCCACTCTACACACCAGAGGAAGCACAATCGTTCCCAGCACGCCAGCCCAGATGCGTCCGACGGTGAGGGCGACCACGACCAGCGCCACTCTTCGCCCCACGCCAAGAAAATGCCCGACCTGGCGGATGCCGTGGCCAAGAAGGCCAACAAGCGCCTCACCTTCCCCTTTGGCAAGAAGGAACACCACTGCTCGGCCCTGACCCTCGAGTGCGAACTGGAGAGCCCGCCCATTGTGCTGCACGGCAACGCCGAGGACAGCACGGGCGCACTGCTGTCGGGCCAGT
The DNA here is from genome assembly GCA_027569275.1 of Emericellopsis terricola. NCBI lineage: Eukaryota > Fungi > Ascomycota > Sordariomycetes > Hypocreales > Bionectriaceae > Emericellopsis > Emericellopsis terricola. The sequence goes on along the minus strand of JAPDEU010000005.1, from coordinate 608,550 downwards.
TTGTCGTCAACGTCAAGGAGGACAGCATCGACCTCGACTTTCTCGAGGCCGCCCTCAACCTGCGCGTCCACCACAAGCGCCCCTTTCAGAGCCACTGCAGCGACTGTGCCACCCAGGTCACCCAGATCAAGCGGTGGAACTTTCTCGCCTCGACGCCCCTGACCATCCAGAGAGGACGCCACGTCTTCCCCTTCTCCATGCTTGTCGACGGCCACCTCCCTGCCTCGTCATGCACCAGCATCACCGCCGTCTCGTACGAGCTCAAGTGCGAGGCCCGCGTGACCCCCGACTGCGTACCCGCCCAATCCCCCAGGACGGTCAAGTACGAGCGTCCCATTGACGTGAAGCGCTCCATGCGCCAGCCCGCGCTCCCCCACCACTCTGTGCGCCTCTTTCCCCCCACCAACATCAAGGCCAGCGCCCACTACAACACCACCATCCACCCCACGGGCAGCAACATGGTCACCCTCAAGCTCGATGGTCTCATGTCGCTCAACGAAAAGACACACACACTCGACATTTGGAGACTCAAAAAGGTCTCCTGGAAACTCGAAGAGCACACAAAGACGGTCGCCCCCGCCTGCCGCAAGCACCAGGCGCTCGCGTCACCCGAGGCCGTGGCCAACGGCGAACCGGCGCGACCAAAGGGCGTGCAGCGCCAGCAGGCTCGCGTGTTGGGCGAGAAGCATATCCACGAAGGCTGGAAGTCTGACTTTTCCGGCACCGACGGCACCGTCGACTATGAATTCGAGTACGCCATCAACCAGCGGCGCTCCAAGACGGGCCACTTGAAGTACGCGTGCGACGGCAAGACGGGGGACGGCACCGAGACGACCCACACGCTCTGCCTCGAGCTGGTCGTGTCCAAGGAGTACGCCCCGGAGGGCAGGCCCGACTACTCGGCGCACACGGGCACCGGCCGCATCCTGCGCATGAGCTTCCACGTCGTCCTGACGGACCACCCGGGCATGGGCATCAGCTGGGACGAGGAGAGCCCGCCGACCTACCAGGACGTGCCCCCCAGCCCGCCGAGCTACCTCCAGCCGATGGACTACGAGGACGTGCCCATCACCGAGTACGAGGATCTGCAGTGCCTAGAGGGCGCACGGATCAGCGGGGCCCCGCCTTCGCGGAGGCCGTCTGGGTCTGCTTGAAGTGCGTATGCATCACGTCAAGGCGAATTGTGGAATTATGATACCCCCAACCATCAACGGAGCTGTGTCGATTACTATCTGGGAATGATCTTCAGAAGCGGATATATATGTCGGTTTTTATAGTATTGGATGACGGTCATGACAGTGTAATCCAATTGTAATTGTGTACTCATTGTGGGCCTTATTGCACTCTCATCTGCTCCCCGTTCCGGCTACTTGATGTTGGACAGCCCAGTGACCACCAAGGCTCCCAGCTGGAACAAGCGACCGCTAATCGTGCATTTCTAGCTTAGCAGAGCCATGTCGCCACGGAAACACGAGGGGAAGCCTCCCGTCACGGGAGGGCCGATGATGGACGTGTCTGCAGGTTCCGCAACACCCGCAGATGCCGCTGTACCTACACCGCGAGCGGTCTAACCGTCGGAACACCTTGACGTAGAAAAATATCATGAAAGTTGACTAGCACGTTTCGGACGCCAACCGCCCCTTTGTGAGCGCTTGATGTGGGAAACATTGTCTGCTGCCATCGCCAAGTCTGGTCGTGCAGGCTGGTCGCTGAAGGAGTAACACGTTATTGGTCTGCTGGAGCAGCGGCCCGGCAAGTGGAGTGCATGGGCACAGCATGAGAGGGGCGGAGAGTCCGACCTTCGTCGGGTAGGTTTCAACTGTCGGGGGTTGATCCGACAAAGTGCGCGCCCTTGACCGAAGCGCCGGCGCTGAATGACCTCAGCTGTGATTACGGAGGAGAGGACGCGCGCATAATCGAGACTTTTTGCCTTGCATGTCTCGGGCTGAATTGGGAGAGCGACCTTTGGAGATGGGAAATCAGAGCGTCCCCACTCTGGGCCCCGCTCAGGGTCAAACACGGTGACCGGAAGCCATGATTTCCATGAGCATACGTGCATGTAACTTTATCGAGAATCCGAGTGCCAATGGTGCTTCTTTATCGCCCACACACGGGCTACATGAAATAGTGCCAAGTGCTTGTGGCTGCCCACACCGAGCAACTACGTATGGATTTCTGAAGATAGCAAGAGTGGCTTGGGGTTTAGCCGAGAGCTCCAACTGTGTAACCAACGTGCTCAAGACCCGTTTGGGGGTGTCAAGCCTGACGCCACAGCCAGGGAGCCTACCCCACATTCCGCAAGTCACGGTTCTCCTCACTGGAGCTGCCGTACTGGGAACGGGTAAGGCCATTGCCGGCGCTAGACAAGATGCACATTGTGCATTGTGCGCAATTCAATGACGCCAGGCGGGGATGTTTCTTGGTCTTGGGTCGTCGTATTTCAGTGACTCGGACGCTGTGCTGTTTCCAGTGAAGAGGGAGGGATGGAGAGGCGCTGATTCTCACATGCAACAACCTGGTGTGCAGCAATCTCTCGTCATCTCGCGTGGGCTCTTTGCTGCATCTAATCAGCACAGCGGGGAGCCGACAAAAAGAAAAACCCGATCCAGTCGTCATCAGTAAAATATTGTGCACGCCTCCTACTGAGGAAGACTATAAACAAGCTTTCTACTTTTTAATCAATGTCTGACAAAATCATGCCTTGTAGAGCCTAGCTTTTTATTATTCACAAAACAAAGCAAATACTCAGTCTGATTATGATCTGAATCATCGCAGACATCGGGGCGCTGACTGCAGCAATACGCGCGGTGTTGCCAATAGACCGGAACTCTTGGTGCACCACTGTACAGCATCATTGGCCCACGATACGCGGACATGCAGTCTCACCACAGGTTGGAACAACCAGGGTACTCCCTGGCCACCACAGATCCCCGCCATCTGTCCACAGCTGCTTACATACAAATACATAGCAATCGCCCCTCCTTACGAACAAATGCTCACACCCCGTCCCCAAGCACTATCTTCGTGCTCGCAGCGGCCTGAAAGATGCCATCCTCCAGCTGGGCGATGACCATCATGGAGTCGGTCTCAAGACCGGCCGTCGCTGCGCCATTGCTTCTCATCGCAGCGTGGGCCATGTACCGACTCTTCTTCCAACCATCCACCCTGCCAGACCTGCCTGTGGTGGGCACCCGCCAGGGCGACTGGTTTCCCATGTGGCAAGCCAGGCTCAGGAACTTCAAAGACCTCAAGTCAGTGCTCAAATCGTCATACGCCCAATACGCGAATCAAGCCGTGATCCTTCCCATCCTGGGTGCCGGCGATGTCGTTCTCCTGCCCCATTCCGACGCCAAATTTCTGTCCGAGCAGCCTGACAGTGTGCTCAACATGCATGACAATGCAATCGACTCCCTCCAGCTCGATTACACGACCATGGACCCCTCCTTGTCCCACAACCCACTTCACAACAGCGTCATTGTCGGTGTGCTCACCAGGGAAATCGGCAATCTGTTGCCCGACTTGGCGGAAGAGATGGCGTACAGCTTCCACCGTCACTTGGGTACCGACCTCGAGTTCAGAGAGATTGGCGTCTTTGAAACGATGCAGCAGGTAATTAGCGGCGTCACGAACCGTGCACTTGTCGGTTACCCGCTCTGCCGAAATCAGGAGGTGCTCGACATGGGCATCGCGTTTGCGCAGGACATTCCACTGTCGTCCATGATCATGGGGTGCTTTCCCTGGTTTGCAAGGCCCATCGTTGCGCCCCTCGTTACGCTGCCTAACCGGATCCATACACGGAAATTCGAAAAGCTGCTGGCTCCCGAGATTGCGACTCGCCTGCAGGAATTCGACGCGGGGAATGCACCCGAGAACGGCAAGCATCGCACGGCCGAGTCCGAAAAGCGCGATAAACCACGCCACAACGATTTCGTACAATGGTCCCTTGAGCAGGCCAAGGCGATTGGCGACCCCAAGAACTGGCAGCCCAGCGCCCTGTCACAGCGTGCACTGCTGTTGAACTTTGCCTCTATACACACGTCGACGTTTGCCATGACACACATGCTTCTAGACCTGGCGTCGTCGCCGCCCGAGATCATCGACGAGTTGAGGGACGAGGCGGCCAACATGCTTCGAGAGTACGACGGGCAGTGGTCCAAGCGCGGCGTTGCGCGGCTGGAGAAGCTCGACTCGGCCATGCGCGAGAGTCAACGCAAGAACTCCTTTGTGACCGTCGGCCTGATGCGCAAGGTCCGAGCCAAAGAGGGCGTCACCTTCCCGAGCGGCGCACAGGTATCCCACGGCAACACCATCTGTGTCCCAGCGTACTCGGTGATGCAAGACAGCGCTATCTACCCGGAGCCCAAGTCGTACAAGCCGCTTCGATTCTACGAGGCGCGACGCAACGAGACGGAAGGCTACGTCAAGAGCGCTCGCAACGCGTTCCCGACTGCGAGCCCCGAATTTCTCGGGTGGGGTCTGGGAAGAAATGCCTGCCCTGGCCGCTTCTTCGCATCGAATGAGATCAAGATGATGGTGGCCTATTTGCTGCTCAACTACGACATTGAGCCGTCGGAGACTCGGCCCCGTAATGTGTGGTTTGGGCTGAATCGCATTCCCCCCATGAAGGCGACCATCAGGCTGCGGAAGAGGGCGACTGCGTGGGAGGCACGGACGTGAATAGTGGGAGTCACCTCCTGATCACACAACTTGCGCCCCCATTTTGAAGGAGAAGAATGCTTCCTGAATGGCTTGGGACGAAAGTGATGATGAATTACGCGAGCGGTGATCATATAAAGGAGCAGAAGCTCCGTGCTGGCGCAGATGGAGGACGTAATTGCCCCTTGCTCTTGTCAAGTCTTGGCACGTCGTCACTGCCGGACGCTGGATCCCCAGTTGTGGGCTTAATTCAGCATGACACTGGTGATCATTCTACGGAAAATGTTTTCTACCCTGGAAATGTATGGCAAGGCCGCCGCAAGATAAAGAATACGATTTTGAGGTTTGAGAAGCGCAGGAATGGGAAGATGCCACTTCCACTTTTAAGCTTCTCTAGGAGTGGACCGGCGGTGGATTTGCCGCGCAATGCTTTTCATGTACAGTAACGGAATCGTCAACGAGCAGATCCTGCCGTCATCGTTCCAACTGACGTCAATTTCCCAAGGTAGTGGTATCTGTACATAGGTAGTTCATTACACGTTTGGCTCACATGCTTCTTTCGTGGCCGAGGAATGGGGCGCTCCTTCTTCATTCTTCATCCGCCGACCTGCACCGCTGGATGCATTTATATGAGCCCGAGCAAGAGGTTCAGAACCACTCCTTCCTCTCAACTTCAGTATTGTCTCATACACATCGAACACCGCACATAAAGCTGTCCTTACGCGCAACTCGACACGCAGAGCACTCCTCACCATGTCACAACGGTTTCAGCCCACCATCACCAGCGACGTGATCCGTCTCATGGTCCTGGAGACGGACAAACCGCATCCCGACACAGAGTCGGAGAAGGGCTCCTTTGGTGAGATTGTCCACCGACACTTTTCCAATGCCGGCAAATCGCATCATCCGCCTCTTGGCGTGGAGACGGATCAAATATTCGTCGTGACGGAGCAAGGAGGCCAGATGCCCACGTTTGAGGACTTTGATGGCTTTCATGGGCTTTTGATCACAGGAAGCATGTTTGATGCTCATGGCAACAACCAGTGGATCCTGGACCTGTTAGAGCTGCTCAAGGAGCTGTGGACAAAGAGACCAGACTTGACCTTCACGGGTGTGTGCTTCGGCCACCAGATCCTCGCGCGTATGCTCGGTGCTGAGGTTGGACCCGCGCCATCGAACGACTGGGAGCTAGGCCACTCGAGCATCACTCTCACACCCTCGGGCCAGCGCCTGTTTCGCACTCGTGCGCCAGAGGTCCATCTCCATCAGATGCACCAGGACCACGTGGTCGCGCTGCCAACACCAGAGTCATCCAATGGCCTGCTGGACAAGAACACCAAGATTGAGTGCTGGGGCACATCCTCGCACACCAAAATCCAGGGACTGTACATTCCCAACAGGCTCTTCACCACACAAGCACACGTTGGCTTCGACGAGGACATGGTGAAGCAGGAGATTGCCATGCGCGAGGAGAGCGGCGGCATCAAGGACAAGGATCACGCCAACCGGGCCAAGGAAACGGCGCACTTGGAGCACGACGGCGAAGAAGTGGCCAAGGCCATTCTCAGGGTCATTAGGACCGACAAAGACGAGGGCTGGGAGACTGTCAACAGCGGACATGGCAACTGACCGAGAGGATATGGCATTGTTGCTTGTGGTGACTTTTCGAGTTCATGTACTAGGTGCCACAGAAAACCGGCCACTCCTACCACGGGTTAGGGGTGCCCTGGACCGTCATTAACCCACCCATTTCGGCATCTCTCTCGCCACGGACAATCCTCTCTATTGCCCTCGCGCTATCCATCGGATCTGCCGCGCCATTTTCCTTTCTGTGCGCCATGTCCTCCTTGCCGGTAAGGTTGGTCACGACCAGCCCTGGGGACAACGCACAGACCCGAGCCCAGTCGCGGTACAGCCACTGGAGGTGCATGGTGATCATGTTCAAGGCGGCCTTGCTGGCTCGATAGGCGTCGTACAGAACCTCCGTTGTCGGTGCCTTGTCGTCAGCGCGCAGCGCGACTGATCCCAGGGTGGATGTGATGTTGAGGACCAAGGGGTTGCGGCCCTTCTTGAGCAGGTGCTCCATGGCGCAGGTGAGGACGTACACGCTCGTTGCGTTTGTGTTGAGGATGTGGTTGAAGTCTGCTCGGGAGGTGACGTGGCGTCCTGCGCTGAGACGGTACGGATCAGCGACCGCGGCATTGTTGATGAGCACGTCCAATCTGCCAAAGTCGCGCTCGATGGTCTGCACGGCGGATGAGACCGAGTCATCAGACGTGATGTCTAGGTGGAGCAAGCTGAGGGAGGCTGATGGGTGGGCATCTTGGATGGATTTCACGGCAGCCTGGCCTTTCTCGACCGAGCGGCAGCCGAGGAGGACATGATTGTCCGGGGCCGAGGCGAGGAGCTTGGCCGTGGAGAAACCGATGCCAGAGTTGGCGCCTGTGATGAGGATGATGCGCTTGGACATGATGGGTCTATCCGCGAGTCGAAGTTGAGAGATGGCAGCGTTGCATCAAGTGCTTCTGATGCGACGAGTCATTCCAAGAATGCTTCGCTGATATATTTTGACATCCGAGACTTTTATAATCGATGTTGATGATGATGGCACTGACTGGCAGCTCGGATCCTGAGTGCCATCACTGCCTCCTGTGGAAAGGCTTGTCGATCCTCGACCATTTCAGGCTTGGCCTACATCAAAGCAAGGCCACTTTTTGACATGAACTTCGGATTTAATCACTCTTTTGTTCGTCTGGGCCGTTGTTGACTTCCAGAGACACTTGGCTGAGAGATGCGTGCCGCCGGTGTGATAGAGCAGCGGTACGATGCAGCCAAAGGATCGTGTGACAACTGCTAGTGTGTACTTTCATCTCCCACATGAACGATACAGACCAGAGCGCCAGAACCAGGTATTGAACACCCATCTTGATCGAGGTCCCAGAAGTGGGTCTGTTCAGCCTTAGCAGTTTGGCGTTGTCGGAGATAGGGCCTGTAGAGAAACGCAATTCCGACGCTGGGCGTAGGCACGTATTTGCGTCCACGGCCAGTGCACGGTGCTACTTCTAGAGACGCCAAGTTTAAACACAAGGGTGATGCCGTACCGCCGCTCGGGACCTCCAGCTAACCCCGTGCTCCATACATCAGCAGCCGGGGCCTGGCGGACTTACAGGCCAGGGCCAGGCCACAGGAGCCGATTCTCGCCAAGCTATCCTCGTCGTCAAAGTGCCTGCAGTAAAGGAATCGAGATCGGCCATAAATCCATGCGGTACGACGGATGGAAAGGGGGAAGACGAGCCAGTTGGGGTTGCGAGTTGGGCTTTGCGTGGTGGTCACAAGCGAGGAACAGGCTGGGTCTGGCAAGCGAGATGCGGGCTGACGGCTCTCGCCAAGTCGCGCGGACCGGTGCCGACGTTGCCAACACTGAGTGTGCGCGTGCAAACATGGTCTTCACAGACTGCTATTCTGTCGAGAACAAGCCAGGATGGCGAGTGCGTTCAACGATGATGCTGTTGTTGATGCGCCGTGGCTTATTTGCCCTGGATGGGTGGAGGAAGACGCCCCTTGCCCGGGGTTGCTGTGTGCTATATCATGGGGGCCAGGACGGACGATGGCTTCGACGAGGGCCTCTGCATGTCTCGGTGAGGGCTGGTAGTGATACAGATACTCGTCTTCAACCGTGACAGAGGGCTGCAAACAGTCAAGGCGCGTACTCGATGCCAATCAGCTGGATGTTGGAACCCCGCAGAAGGCCTCGGTAGTGGATGTCCCGCTGGCCGCCACGACAGAGTGAACATGTCTGTACGTTGTGTTCGCCGTCGACCGCCTACTGCCGATTATTAAATCCAATCAATGCCGTGACGCATCGGTGCTAAGCTTCTGTGTACGCACAATTCA